>JAJEKV010000026.1:18260623-18394296 GCA_021234155.1 Isoetes taiwanensis
TACGCTACGTATTGCTGTGAGAGGTCTAACCAGTGTCCCAATATGGGAACCGATGGGAGATGGCAGCAAATAAGCAATCTTGAAACGGATATCCTAAATGGGGGCTGATTAACATATATGCCACCAACAAGCCTCAAGTGTAAAGAGCTGTGCTATGGAGAGAGATAAATACGCATCGGGTCACCAACTGGGAAAATCGATTTTAGGCGGACTTCAACATGACTGATGTATGGGACCAAAAGCTTGGGCTGATCAGGAACCTCCTAGGGAAGAGAGTGGCATGGGACTCTCTTCTCACACAATGGATTTGCCTTCCTCCCCTCCATCACTCCATACTCCCCGGGTCAAATAAAACAAAAAAGGTATGGATAGAGCTTCTATTTTCGTCTTCCTCGATAGTTCTATTTGGACAACAAGTCAGCCCCGCTCATGCATGCGTTTTGTTGAAGGGACCTTTACCTTCTCACGTTCGATCATGTGCCACAAAAACTAGTATTAGACCTAAAGGCACACTCCCTTTAAATTTAATAATCGGGCCTCTAGGAAAGGAAGCATCAGAATCCCTTTAGAGAATTTTATTCTCAAAGAGGCCAAGGGAGGAAGGGCCCTAGCATGAAAGCATGGGTTAGACCAATGCCCCGATGAAAGATTGATAAAAAGATGGGGAAGAGAACGTGCCTGTGGTTTTCGAGGGTCTAAAGTTTATCTCTATAATGAAACACGTTTCAAACAAGATTTAGTTTCGTGACCCATTCAACATTGTATATCGAAAGCGAGGAAGAATTAACTAATGAAAGTTAAAGGCAATAGAGGAAGAGGAAGCCCGTGGGGCAGCCATGAGATCCGTGACTATGGTATGTCAAGTGGGATCATGAGAACTCCAAGTGTTTCTTCAGATTGGCAGGATGTCAGTTGGCCGAGAATAGCATTATCTCTGTGAATTGATGACTGCAAAGATCAAGCTTATAAAAGGAGGGCAAGGCACAAGAGCATTCCTCCTTTACACAACACGAAGGCTTTTGCTGAAGACCTCTTCCAAATGATTACTCCTCCCATTGCTCCAAATGGTTACCCCATCTGGCCAAGGTCTTACAATAAACAACGAGGAGAATGGTGACTATTGCTCAGAACCAGAGATGCAGAAATATACAAAGCTGCTAAGTTCTCTAGCTTTGTGGAAATCCCCGCCGATAAGGTTCCTCACCAGAGTTCTGTATGTAGAATTCTCGGGATATTCTTGGGTTCTTCCCTTTGTTGCAGCAATCAAAGGAGCTGGGCTGTCGTGACATCTCCACCCAGCCTATAAAATGGATTCATTGCACTCATCCCAAAAGTAAGCTGGTGCCCTGTGCCATCAATGAATGGAGACCGACTGTACTCAACCAATGTTCTGTATAAAGTGATCATGAAGTCATAGCTATTCAATTTAAACCAATCCTAGCCCGTGGTGATAGGATGTGAATAATCAGCTTCCTCCTTCCAAATAGAAACATCCTTGGGACACCACCACTAGGGAGGGGCCCCACCGCAAGCACTCTAGCCTGTGAATGTGTTATGCGCTTAAATCCTGACTTTCGGGCAGGTTTCCAAGTGACACACCAAGATGGAATGGGTTGAAGGAGGTCATGGCACATATGGGGTTTTGGAAATGTGACTTCATTAATTTAGTTAAGTGGGCTTGAACAAGATGGCATCTCGTGATCAAGAGTAGAACGGCCAGCCCTCTCGCCTCTTTTTCACCCTCGCATGTAAAGCGAATCCCATAGGGTCACCCCTCGCTCCTGCACTTCATTCCTTGGATCATGGCAAACCTTTTAATCAATGGTGAAGGAATTGAAGCAAGAGGCATGGTAAATGGTTTTAACCTTTCCAGTTCTGAATCAAGGTTGACAATAATGCAATATGGATGATACTTTCCTTTTTCTTAAGATATGATGACAAGAGTTTCGAAGTTTCTGTGAGGGGCACTGGGTTCCTTTTTTTTCTATAGCCGAATAGAAATGTAAAACCTACCAAATGTGCGCTTATATGGCCATTTGATGGGGTCGCTGATGCTAGGTTAAGGCATGGAATCCTACACACGCCTCGTAAAACTGCGGAAACTTTTGGGTATGCCTCTTAATCCGCAGAAAATCTAAAAGGTCCGGTGGTTCCAATTGTAGAAAAGATTCAAAAAAGGTCAATCTCAGGTCCCCGCAAAGCTCTCAACTATGGGACGTGTGACAAAGTAGGCAAATGGGGACCTCAATGCTACACTCACATCTACTATTCGCTTCAAGAATTGTATTAAAAATATGTATATGATCAAATTATGGTAATTATCCAAAGGTGTTCTATGTATGGGGAAAAAAATGTGATTTAGGCCTCACGCAGCTGACCTCTAGGCAACTCCTGATCTTGTCAATACTACTTAATTCTAGGTTGGTATGACAAACAATTGAATATGGTGAAGAATTGAATCTTCCTTGCGTAATGCCTAAATTCGTACACTCAAAACTCAATGAGCGATACTTGATATCTCAATATAATCATATAACATTAACATCCAAAGAACTATATTCTCACGGTTACAAAGATCCATGTTAGCAACTCAACTGTAGCTTCTTGCCCATCCATGAGCCATTACAATAAAGATCGTGCCATCGCTTTGTTTTCACACGCATATGTACCTTCACCGGGTTATCCTCGCGGATCAAGTGGGGGATCCTCGCCGCCTCTGTATGTTCATTCGAATCTGATAGCAAATATAACAATTCAAAGACACAAGAACCTATGGTGCAACGCTAGGATCTGGTGACAATAAAGAAAACATCATGAACATCAAGAGCAAAGAAATATATCCGTGAGTATCAAACCCTATCATAAACAAACTCCTGACAATGGTAGCTCAACAAATTCTACATATGTGCCTCAAGATGTTGCCCGTACCCAAATTACATTCCAAGCCCCTCAGAGGCAGGTGGTGGGTAAACCTCAGAGGCAAGATACCCTCTCAAAATTTTACCGTGTCCGCACTGAGGACCTCTTACCATGGGTTTCATAAGAGTTGACTGGACGAAGTAATCCCCTCGCCAGAGAATTCACCAAGGTCACAGAGAGCACAAGAACTAATAGAATCACAGAGGAACATGAGTACGCTCGGAGTAAATTTAGGCTAATCGAACCTAGAAGTCTCGGACTCTCGTGAGGTTCCATTAGACATAATCAAATACCAAGACAACAAGAGAGAGCAATGCAAAGACCATGACATGGGAAATTCATTACAATATTTATTAAACATGTGCCTAGATTCTCATACTCTTTAGCTCTTTGCTTTCCAGGTTGCCCATACAACCTAACCATGCTCTAAGTAGCTAACTCCATTGGTGAAGATCATGATCACAATACAAACATGGAGGAAGTTACGAAATCGACTGCCATTGATGTAGCTTCAATACCTATATACGCTATCGGACAAGGAAAGATACTAACATCTTCATAATGCAAAACTTAATTTCAAACCATCTTCCCATGAGGAATACAACGCCCGTAACGCTTCTTATACTTTGAATCCATTAGCCATGATGCTCTTTGATAAAAATACAATGCAACAACTTGAAAACTTTACACATGACTCGACTAGCCAGACTTCATGCTATAGTCACATTCGTGAACCCCCAAGCTTCATACATGGCTCTCCTTGTACCAATAAAATCTGCCTCTCAACTTCAATAACTTGATGTCGATGACCGCTTTATTCCTATTTCAAGATCCACATAACTTGATGCTAAAATCCTTGATGCCGAGGGTTCGCTGGATTTAGACAGGCTAGACTACTTTTCAGCAATAGCCCCATCTCCATGAGCTAAGAAAGATACTTTTATCCCAAACCTAGAATTTTACCTTCAGTAGTTAGGAGCAATTATCAAACAATGCATATTCTTACTATTATGATTATTCTCGCCAGCTCTTCATGCCTCGGGATCTCCTCTCGGGCCGCTTAAGCTCGAATGCAACCCCACCTAATTCCATCTAAGAGGACTTAGCTTCATACTAGACATGCAAATAACTGAGAAAGGCAAAGAAATACAAGACCAACAAAAATAAAGCACAAAACCAAAATGACAAAAACATAACATGAAATACAAATGGCTTGAGAGCTCGGTGCCTACTCAGATCCAATCTTAATTCTTGCCTTTTTAAAGTTTCCATGCTGAATCGGCGCTCTTCATGTAATATTCAGCCATTCTGACTTAAAATCAGCCTTACATGGATGTTTCCAATCATTGATTTTCTTCTCTAGCCTTATGAGTCTCCAACAAAAATCATGTGCATCTAATCATGGCAGCTCATAGCACACCCTACCGGATCAAAAGCAAAACCCCACCTGATAATTCTTTCCACATAGACCTCTTGACCCCTTTGTAATTGATTGCGCCTCCAAAGATCGCCTTTCTAGCTCCAAGAAGCAACCGCGTATTAGAATAGCATAGTGCAAATAATTCTGACTCAGCATCACTATTTCTGTCATAACTTTTCATACTGATGAGTTTTGGCTTGATCAGACTCCATTCCGGAAAGCTTACTTAAAGACCTTCCAACAAAAGAAAAATCACCTGAAAAGGATCTCGGGCTGTTGAGATATGATGCTTCCAAATTCTCTGGGTTCCAAACTGCCCGCACTGTTCCTACCTTCATGCTCGCAACAACTTTTCTCCAAAGATATAAAACTCTAACTTCATGTCGCGATATATGCTATGAATATGTATATACATAAGCATAAATAGGTATACTAACTAATAGGTGGCCATGTGGACCGCTACAAAAAGCAAAGGTACGGATGAAATGTGTCGGATAGGAAGGATGGGGGCTAGATGGGCGAATCCAATGGTTCGTGCAAGAGCCTAGCTGCCAACTTGGTTTCATTGGCTATTCAATGACGCATCACCAGCAAATTGATCTAGTGGGAGATTTTGGTCTACCAAGGCAAGATAAGGGTAAACCTTCCATCCCTAGGGATGAGACTGGTCTCTCTTCTATAAGTTCTTAAATCGGGCTTCCGCAATATCCTCGGGCCTGAGAAAAAATTTTGGGAGCTTGGCAAGAAGTGCAAGATTTGTTTCTGTGGATGATGCTCCAAGGGAAGCCTTGGATGTCTCAGCTTATTCCGAATGTACGAATTTGGGAGAAAGACCAGCTCCGCCAGCAATCGTCCACCCTCGTGATTTTGTCGGGCGGCGATGGCGTGAGTAATTCATTAAGGTGGGGCACTTATGGGAAAGTGACAGATGGATTTTCATGGACTGCATCGAGAGCCCCTTACACCAAGTATAGGGTAGGGGATGAAAGGTATTTAAAAAGATAATGAGGAACGCAATTTTTCAAAGGGAATGCGCGTAATGAGGAAAGTATGGATATGTGGGATGAAGATGGTTAAGGTCGAAAATATAGGGAGTTTGCTAATGCCAACACCTCCACTAAAGGTCACTACATATTGGTCGGATCAAGTAGACGCTAAGGAATTATTTCAATCAGTCCGGACTTCTCTCATTTGAAACTAGCGCTTTTTTCGCTGGACGCCTCGCTGATGGCTTAAGCAAATACGACTTTGGTTACTAAATAGGGATATAGCATCACGATCTTTGTCCATTAATGTGGGGCCTCCGCTGGACCGGATCTACCCTTCTTCTCGCCTCGTAAATAAACGACTTCCGAAATGGGTCGCACCACTATCGATTGGATATATGTACCAGCCTATCATGGCCGTAAATACTGGCAGTCGCACGGGAAGATATAATCCAACTCATTCACCAACATATCTCTTTGCGTGTATGGAACACCGCTGTGGAGTAGCCCTGGTGGCTTAGCTACATCAATGCACTCTAATAAAAACCGGGCTTTAACCAAGAGTGCCCTACGCCCTGGCCCATCATCAGAATTTGGATCGTGAATTACAATAGAGAACCGACAGATAGGAAGTCCCATTGTGGTTCTACTTCTTTTTAGATGCCATTGGATTCCTCGGCATCGATGGATAAGATGGATAATGCGGTACCATCTATCGCCACAGAGATAGAGTTATCTTGAATCCACATTAATTCTGTAAGGGGGAGGTCCTTCAATCCTTCTCTCTCTTGGAAAATGGCTAAAAGAACTCGATAGTATCCTCCGGGAGAAGAAGGCACTCTATAAGTAGTAACCCGTGGGTGGAGAAGATCGAACTATAACCATGGAGTATTAAGACTTGACCTGTGGATAACCCCGTGATAGAGATAATTCTTCCCATTCATCCCTAATGGGGACATCCACATAATTGATTATAATAAATATACATATCCTTACCCTTAAAAGGTGCTACCGGACGACTTCTACTTGCCACATCGAAAGGAGCATGCCAAACTCGCCTCCGCCGCCTTTGTTCGGTGATTCTCGGCCGCGTTCTCGCCAGTTCCAAGTGCAATAACAGCATTGTCTCGCGCCCCCAAAACGCAAACCCTAGAACCTCGCAAACCCACGGTTTACGCTTTGGAGCCTCTCCTTGTCGACTCTACCGACCTTGCTACTGACTTGATCGCGGAGGGGGGTGTTGACGCAGAGCACCTGGACCGCAAAATCCCTAAGCCGCTAGTTCCGGAATTTCCTCTCCCTAAGGCCCCGACGGATTCCGGCGACTCCTCTCCTAATCGCGATTTGGCTCTGCCAATGGACTCTAACGCCGACATTGCCCCTGGAGCAAGCCAAGAGACCACCCAACCCCAAAGAAGTTTCAAAGTACTACTTCCATCACACTCAGAAATAATCGCCTAGGATGTGGATGCTGGATACCCGCCGAGATGGAGAGGTTTCTTCTTTGCAAACCGACCTTTGTAACTTGCTCCTCTAAGGTAATTTCGCCATTCTCGACGATTTGCAGGGTCAGATTTGCCATTCCGAGCCTCCCTGGGCACCAACGACAAGACATCAAGGGTGTTTCTACAAGGTCAATTCTCGTGATCGCTCGCTGGCTTCTGATGTCTCCGACCGACCGAATCGCTTGGGCCTTCTTTGAAGAGGGGCCCCTTTAACGGAGGACTCCAACGGTCGGATAGTGGAACCGGCCCGGAGGGTGGTCATTAGTGTGCAGGCCTCGAGCCGCCAGAAGGGTCAGCTTCGAACTTTTTTTTGATCCCGCCTTTGGGTCTCCGGACTCTCCCCTCTTGTGAGGGATCCCTGCAAGGTCCTCGGCCCTCGCTTGACTTTGGGAAGGGTGCCAGCTCGATGTTCTGCAACGGGAAGCCCTCACCGCTCTAATGCTAACCCTTTGGTCTTAGACCTTCTCCTAAAAATTCTCAAAATTGGGCCGTGGTGTCGAGATGGATTAGGAATCCACCGCAAAAATCAATTCTATTTTCATACAATGCATTAATTGCGAATTTATGAATGTCTTGCCACCGCAGTGCTCGACTTCTACTTGCCACATCGGGAGGAGGGACAGGCTCCAAACTCGCCCGCCGGGCTCCCCTGTTCGTGATTCCTGGGCCGCGTACTCTCTCGGCCAAATCTAAGTGCACGCATCAAGTCTCGCCCCCCAAAAGCAAACCCTTCTAGAACCCCGCAAACCTGCATGTATTTCATGCTTTGGAGGCCCTCCTCCCCTTGTCGCATTCCTCGCCTGACCTTGCGCTCGCGGGACTTGACGCGGGAGGGGGGGTGTTGACGCTTCGTGAGCACCCGGACATCCTAAAAATCCCCCGAAGTCGCTTTTGCCCCGACTTCTCTCCCCTAAGGCCCTCGACTCCGGACGGGCTTAATTCTTCGAATCGCTGATTTGGTCAGCTTATCGACCTTTAACGCCGACATACCTAGGGGACCAAGTTCCGCGGGCTGAAGACACCTGGCCTCCAAGAAGTTTCAGTATCTAATTTCCATCATACCTGTGAGTCAATTGGCCTAGGATGTGGATGGATACCGCCGCAGAGGGCTGAGTGTTTCTTTCTTTGCAAAACCGAATCTTTGTAACTTGCTTCCTAGGGTAATTTCTACCCATTCCCGGACGCATTTGGCAGTGGTCGCATTTGCCATTCTCGAGCCTCCTGCGGTTCGAACGATGACATCGCTGGTTTCTACAAGGCCGGACTCGTGACGCTTCCAAGGCCGTTTGACAAGTTCTCCCGACCGACCGAATCTTTGGGCCTTCCCCGGCGAGGGGCCCTCGAACGAGGATCCAACGGGTCCTGGACAGGGGAACCCTGCCTGAGGGTAACATAGCTGCAGCCCCCCGGGAGCTGCCAGAAGGGCTGCCTCGGGAACTTTGTTGATCCTCAGCCTTTGGGGTCCGGACTCTCCCCTTGTGAGGGACCCCCGCAAGGTCCTCGCCCGCTTGACTTGGGAAGGGTGCCAAATGGCTGTCTCCGCAATCCGCTGCCCCGACCGCTCTTAATGCTAAATCTCTTTGACCTAGACCTTCTCCTAAAAATTCAAAATTGGGCTGTGTGGCCGGAGGATGGATTTAGGAATCCAAAATTTCGGCAAAAAACTCAGAATTCCCATTTCGCATTAAATGTACTTAATTGCGAATTTTATGAATGTCTTGCTTTTCACTGGCGAAAAGCCACTCAATTTCTACTCTTTAAAGCTACATCGGGAGGAGGGACATGCCTTAAACTCTTTGCCCTTGGCCAGTTCCCTCTCTTTGCTCAGATTCTCGGGCCGCGAGCTTCGCCAGTCCTGCGCAATGTATCATCTTTCGCCCCCAAAACGCAAACCCTTCGAACTCCTAAGAACCTACGTGGTTTACGCTTTGAGGTTTCTCCTTTGTCAATTTCGCCGGACCTTGCGCCGCGGATTCTGACGTGGGAGGGGGTGTTGACGCCAGAGCACGACCCTAAAATCCCCGAAGCCGCTGCTCCCCGAATTTCTCTCCCTGCCCTGGGACGACGGGCCACTCTCTCCCACCGATTTGGCTCGGCTTAATGGACTCCTTAACGCCGACATTGCCCCCGAGGGACCAAGTTCGGCCAGAAGACCACCACTTCCAAGTGCTTTAGCTCACTTTTCATCACACTCGTAGTCAATTGGCTCTAGGATGTGGATGGGGATAATCGTCAGTGGGAGGGCGGAGTGTTTCTTCTTTGCAAACCGACCTTGCAACTTGCTTCCTAGGTAATTTCGCCATTCCTGACGAGACGGTTGTGGTCGATTTTCCCATTCTGAGCCTCGTGCCCGAATCCACAAGACATCAAGTGCGCGTTTCTACAAGGTCAATTTCAGACGCCTCATGGGTTTGGACAAGTTCTCCCACCGACCGAATCTTGGGCTCTCTCCCGGCGAGGGCCCCCGAACGAGGATCCAACGGCTCTGGATAGGGGAACCGGCTCCGGGAGGGTGGTCATTAGCGCAGGTGCCCTCGGGGAGTCAGCCAGAAGGGTCAGCCTCTGAACTTTTTTGGATCCCGCCTTAAACCGGACTCTCTGTATCCCCTCGCAAAGGTCTCCGGCCCCCGCTTGGCTCGGGAAGGGTGCCAGCTCGGCTGTCTCCCCGCAACGGGCTGCCCTCGACCGCTCTAATGCTAACCCTTTGATCTTAGACCTTTCTCCGCCAAAATTTCAAAAAATTGGGTCAGGCCGGAGATGGATTAGGGGCAAAAATCGAATTTATTTTTCGCACAATGCATTAATTAAGTAATTTATGAATGTCTTGCCACCGCAAAAGTGCTCCCCAACTTCTACTTGCCACATCGGGAGGAGGACAGGCCCAAACTCTGCCCGCCTGGCCTCCCTTGTTCGTGATTCTACGGCTGCAGCTTCTCGGCCAGTTCCAAGTGCAACAGACCAAGTCTCGCCCCCCAAAACGCAAACCTTTCTAGAACCCGCAACCCACAGGGGTTTACGCTTTTGAGGCTCCTCCTTGTCGATTCGGCCGGGACCTTTGCGCCGCGGACTTGACGTGGAGTGGGGGTGTTGACGCCGTGAGCACGGACCCTAAAAATCCCCCCGAAGCCGCTTGCCCCGAATTTCTCTCCCCCAAGGCCCCCGGGACGGACGGGCGACCTCCCTCCTCCGGAATCGCGATTTGGCTCTCGCCAATGGACTCAGAACGCCGACATTGCCCTCGAGGACCAAGTTCCGCGGGAAGTAAGACCACCACCTCCAAGAACCGCCAAAGTAGCTCACTTCCATCACACTCGTGAGTCAATTGGCCTAGGATGTGGATGGGGATACCGCCGTGGAGGGCGGAGTGTTTCTTTCTTTGCAAAACCGACCTTGTAACTTGCTTCCTAGGGTAATTTCACCATTCCTGACGATTTGGCAGTGGTCGATTTTCCATTCTCGAGCCTCCCCTGCGTCTCGAACGACAAGACATCGCCGGGTTTCTACAAGGCCGACCTCGGGACGCCCCGGGTTTGACAAGTTCTCCTGACCGATCTGGAATCTTTTGGGCCTTCCCCAAGAGGGGCCCTTTAACGGAGGATCCAACTGGCCGGATAGGGGAACCGCCCCGGGAGGGTGGTCATTAGCGCAGCCCCCGGGGCCGCCAGAAGGGCTGCCTCGGGAACTTTTTGGATCCCGCCTCTTGGGGTCCGGGACTCTCCCCTCTTGTGAGGGATCCCCGCAAGGTCCCGGGCCTCATTTGGCTTGGGGAAGGGTGCCAGCCTCGGGTTGCCCCGCAACGGGCTGCCCCGACCGCTCTAATGCTAACCCTTTGACCTAGACCTTCTCCTAAAATTTCAAAATTGGGCTATGTGTTGGAGATGGATTAGGAATCCAAGCTGGCAAAAATCAGAATTTATTTTCGTACAATGCATTAATTGCGAATTTATGAATGTCTTGCCATCGCAAAGCCCCGACTTCTACTTTGCCACATCGGGAGGAGGACAGGCCCAAACTCCGCCCGCCGGGCCTCTTGTTCAGATTCTACTGCAGCTTCGGGCCAGTTCCAAGTGCAATGCATTCAAGTCTCGCCCCCCAAAACGCAAAACCCTTCTAGAACCCCGCAACCCACTGTGGTTTACGCTTTGGAGGCTCTCCTTGTCGACTCGCGGGACCTTGCGCCGCGGACTTGACGCGGGAGTGGGGGTGTTGACGCCGTGAGCACGGACCCTAAAATCCCCCGGAAGTCGCTTGCCCCCGAATTTCCTCTCCCCAAGGCCCCCGGGACGGACGAGCCACCTCCCTCTCCTGGAATCGCGATTTGGCTCTCGCCAATGGACTCGAACGCCGACATTGCCCCCCGGGAGTTCCGCGGGCCGTAAGACCACCCCAACCTCCAAGAACCGGGCCAAAGTAGCTCACTTCCATCACACTCGTAGTCAATTGGCCTAGGATGTGGATGCGGGATACCGCCGCGGGAGGGCGGAGTGTTTCTTTGCAAAACCGACCTTGTAACTTGCTTCCTAGGGTAATTTCGCCATTCCGACGATTTGGCAGTGGTCGATTTGCCATTCTCGAGCCTCCCCTGCGTCCTAACGACAAGACATCAAGGGTTTCTACAAGGTCGACCTCGGGATTTCCGCTGGTTTGACAAGTTCTCCTGACCGACTGGAATCTTTTGGGCCTTTTGAAGAGGGGCCCCTTAACGGAGGACCCAACGGCCGGATAGGGGAACCGGGCCCGAGGAGGGTGGTCACAGCGCAGCCCCCTGGGGAGCGCTTGCCAGAAGGGCTGCCTCGGGAACATTTTTTTGATCCCGCCTCTTGGGGTCCGGACTCTCCCTCTTGTGAGGGATCCCCGCAAGGTCCCTGGCCTCGCTTTGACTTGGGGAAGGGTGCCAGCCGGTTGCCCCCAACCCGGGCTGCCCCCGACCGTTTCTAATGCTAACCCTTTGACCTAGACCTTCTCCAACCCAAAATTTCAAAATTGGGTCTGTAGGCCGAGATGGATTAGGAATCCACCGGCAAAAAATCAGAATTTATTTTCGTACAATGCATTAATTGGTGAATTTATGAATGTCTTGCCATCGCAAAAGCAAAAAGCCCAAAGGCTCAAAGTAGCTCACCCTCACACTTCTACTTGCCACATCGGGAGGGAGGACAGGCCCAAACTCTCCCTAAGGCTCCATTTGCCATTCCTCGAGTTCCCCTTGCTCCCAGATTCTCGTGACGCCTCGCGGTTTGACAGTTCTGGCAGCAAGAGGGGCCAGGTTCCAAGGGCAACAGACCAAGTCTCGCCCCCAAAACGCGGGAAACCCCTTCTAGAACCCGGCAACCCACGTGGTTTACTAACCCTTTTGAGGCCCTCTCCTTGTCGAGATTCGGTAGGGACCTTCGCATAAATGCGCGTAATTTATTTAATGGACTTGACGCGGGAGTGGGGGTGTTGAAGCCGCATTTCTGGAGCACGGACCCTAAAATCCCCCCGAAGCCGCTTGCCCCGGAATTTCCTCTCCCCAAGGCCCCCCGGGACTTGACGGGCCACCTCCCTCTCCTGGACCGCGATTTGGCTCGCCAATGGACTCCGTAACGTTGACATTGCCCCCGGGACCAAGTTCCGCGGGGCAGAAGACCACCCACCTCCAAGAAGCCAAAGTAGCTCACTTCCATCACACTCTCAGAGTCAATTGGCCTAGGATGTGGATGCGGATACCGCCGGGAGGGCGGAGTGTTTCTTTCTTTGCAAAACCTAACCTTGTAACTTGCTTCCTAGGGTAATTTCACCATTCCCGGACGATTTGGCAGTGGTCGATTTGCCATTCTCGAGCCTCCCCTGCGTGCCCGAACGACAAGACATCATGGGTTTCTACAAGGTCGACCTCGGGACGCCTCGCATGGTTTGACAAGTTCTCCTGACCGATCTGGAATCTTTTGGGCCTTCCCCAAGAGGGGCCCCCGAACGGAGGATCCAATCTGGGCCGGATAGGGGAACCGGCCCGGAGGGTGGTCATTAGCGCAGCCCCCTGGGGGGAGCCGCCAGAAGGGTCTGCCTCGGGAACTTTTTTGGATCCCGCCTTTGGGGTCCTGACTCTCCCCTCTTGTATCCCCGCAAGGTCCCTGGCCTCGCTTGGCTTGGGAAGGGTGCGGCCTCTGCTGTCCCCGCAACGCTGCCCCCGACCGCTCTAATGCTAACCCTTTGACCTAGACCTTCTCCGAAAAATTTCAAAATTGGGTGTGTAGGCCGGAGATGGATTAGGAATCCAAACCGGCAAAAAATCAGAATTTATTTTCGCATACAATGCATTAATTGCGAATTTATGAATGTCTTGCCACCGCAAAAGCCCCGACTTCTACTTGCCACATCGGGAGGAGGACAGGCCCAAACTCGCCCGGCCAGTTCCCCTTGCTCAGATTCTCGGCTGCAGCTTCTCGGCCAGTTCCAAGTGCAACAGACCAAGTCTCGCCCCCCAAAACGCAAACCCTTCTAGAACCCGCAACCCACGTGGTTTACGCTTTGAGGCTCTCTCCTTGTCGACTCGGCCGACCTTGCGCCGCGGACTTGACGCGGGAGTGGGGGTGTTGACGCCAGTGAGCACGGACCCTAAAATCCCCCGAAGCCGCTTGGGTTCTCAATTCCTCTCTCCCCAAGGCCCCGGGACGGGACGGGCGACCTCCCCCTCCTGGAATCGCGATTTGGCTCGCTTAATGGACTCTTAAACGCCGACATTGCCCCCGGGACCAAGTTCCAGGGTTGAAGACCACCCAACCTCCAAGAACCGCCAAAGTAGCTCACTTCCATCACACTCGTAGTCAATTGGCCTAGGATGTGGATGCGGGATACCGGCCGTGGAGGGCGGAGTGTTTCTTTTCTTTTGCAAAACCGACCTTGTAACTTGCTTCCTAGGGTAATTTCACCATTCTGACGATTTGGCAGGGTCGATTTTCCATTCTGAGCCTCCCTGCGTCTCGAACGACAAGACATCGCGGTTTCTACAAGGTCGAGCCTCGGGACGCCCTGTTGGTTTGACAAGTTCTCCGGACCGATCCGAATCTTTGGGCCTTCCTTGAAGAGGGGCCCTTTAACGGAGGATCCAACGGCCGGATAGGGGAACCGGGCCCGGGAGGGTGGTCATTAGCATGCAGCCCCCGGGAGCTGCCAGAAGGGCTGCCTCGGGAACTTTTTGATCCCGCCTCTTGGGGTCCGGACTCTCCCCTCTTGTGAGGGATCCCCGCAAGGTCCCCGGGCCTCATTTGACTTGGGAAGGGTGCCAGCCGGGTACCCCCCGCGAACGGCTGCCCCGACCGCTCTAATGCTAACCCTTTGACCTAGACCTTCCAAAAAATTTCAAAATTG
The DNA here is from genome assembly GCA_021234155.1 of Isoetes taiwanensis. NCBI lineage: Eukaryota > Viridiplantae > Streptophyta > Lycopodiopsida > Isoetales > Isoetaceae > Isoetes > Isoetes taiwanensis. The sequence continues at coordinate 18,274,804 of JAJEKV010000026.1, forward strand.
GGCTATGTGCTGGAGATGGATTAGGAATCCAAATGGCAAAAAATCAGAATTTATTTTCGCATAATGCATTAATTGCGAATTTATGAATGTCTTGCCACCGCAAAAGCCCCCCGACTTCTACTTGCCACATCGGGAGGAGGACAGGCCCAAACTCTGCCCGCTGGGTTCCCTTGCTCCGTATTCTCGGCTGCAGCTTCTCGGCTGTGTTCCAAGTGCACGACCAAGTCTCGCCCCCAAAACGCAAAACCCTTCTAGAACCTCGCAACCCCGTGGTTTACGCTTTGGAGGCTCTCTCCTTGTCGGACTCTAAGGGACCTTGGGCGCTCGCGGACTTGACGCGGGAGTGGGGGGTGTTGACGCCGTGAGCACGGATCCTAAAATCCCCCTGAAGCCGCTGCCCCGAATTCCTCTCCCCAAGGCCCCCGGGACTCCGGGACGGGCCACCTCCCCCTCCGAATCGCGATTTGGCTCGCCAATGGACTCAGAACGCCGACATTGCCCGAGGGACCAAGTTCCGCGGCCAGAAGACCACCCACCTCCAAGAAGCCAAAGTAGCTCACTTCCATCACACTCGTGAGTCAATTGGCCTAGGATGTGGATGCGGGATACCGCCGTGGAGGGCGGAGTGTTTCTTTCTTTGCAAAACCGACCTTGTAACTTGCTTCCTAGGGTAATTTCACCCATTCGACGATTTGGCAGGGTCGATTTTCCATTCTGGAGCCTCCCCGGTGTCCCGAACGACAAGACATCAAGGTTTCTACAAGGCCGACCTCGACGCTTCCGGGTGGTTTGGACAAGTTCTCCCGACCGACTGGAATCTTTTGGGCCTTCCCCAAGAGGGGCCCTTAAACGGAGGATCCAACGGGTCGGATAGGGGAACCGGCTCCGGAGGGTGGTCATTAGCATGCAGCCCCCGGGAGCTGCCAGAAGGGCTGCCGGGAACTTTTTGGATCCCGCCTCTTGGGGTCCTGGACTCTCCCCTCTTGTGAGGGATCCCCGCAAGGTCCCGGGCCTCGCTTGACTTGGGAAGGGTGCCAGCTCGGCTGTTCCCCGCAACGGGCTGCCCCGACCGCTCTAATGCTAACCCTTTGACCTAGACCTTCTCCTAAAATTTCAAAATTGGGTGTGGCCGAGATGGATTAGGAATCCAGCGGCAAAAATCAGAATTTATTTTCGCACAATGCATTAATTGGCGAATTTATGAATGTCTTGCCATCGCAAAGCCCCCCGACTTCTACTTGCCACATCGGGAGGAGGACATGCCCAAACTCGCCCGCCAGTTCCCTTGTTCGTGATTCTCGGCTGCAGCTTTCTCGGCCAGGTCCCAAGTGCAAATGCACCAAGTCTCGCCCCCAAAACGCAAACCCTTCTAGAACCCGGGCAACCCCTGTGGTTTACGCTTTGAGGCTCTCTCCTGTCGATTCGGCGGGACCTTGGCGCCGGACTTGACGCGGGAGTGGGGGGTGTTGACGCTGCAGCACGGACCCTAAAATCCCCCTAAGCCGCTTGCCCCGAATTTCCTCTCCCCAAGGCCCCGGGACTGACGGGCCACATCCCTCTCCGAATCGCGATTTGGCTCGCCAATGGACTCGTGAACGCCGACATTGCCCCGGGGACCAAGTTCCGCGGGCCGTAAGACCACCCACCTCCAAGAAGCGCCAAAGTAGCTCACTTCCATCACACTCGTAGTCAATTGGCCTAGGATGTGGATGCGGATACCGCCGTGGAGGGGCGGAGTGTTTCTTTTCTTTTGCAAAACCGACCTTGTAACTTGCTTCCTAGGGTAATTTCACCATTCCTCGGACGATTTGGCAGTGGTCGATTTTCCATTCCGAGCCTCCCTGCGTGCCCAAACGACAAGACATCATGGGTTTCTACAAGGCCGACACTCAGACGCCGGGTTTGACAAGTTCTCCCTGACCGACTGGAATCTTTTGGGCCTTCCCAAGAGGGGCCCCTTGGGGAGGATCCAACTGGCCGGATAGGGGAACCGGGCCCGGAGGGTGGTCATTAGCGCAGCCCTCGAGAGAGCCGCCAGAAGGGCTGCCTCGAACTTTTTTGATCCCGCCTCTTGGGGTCCGGACTCTCCCTCTTGTGAGGGATCCCCGCAAGGTCCTGGCCTCGCTTGACTTGGGGAAGGGTGCCGCCCGGGTTGCCCCGCAGAACGGGCTGCCCCGACCGCTCTAATGCTAACCCTTTGACCTAGACCTTCTCCTAAAAATTTCAAAATTGGGTGTGTGGCCGAGATGGATTAGGAATCCACCGGGCAAAAAAATCAGAATTTATTTTCGCATAAATGCATTAATTGCTAATTTATGAATGTCTTGCCACCGCAAAAGCTTCCGACTTCTACTCTGCCACATCGGAGGAGGACATGCCCAAACTTTGCCCGCCAGGCCCCTTTGTCCGTGATTCTCGGGCTGTAGCTTCCGCCGTGTCCCAAGTGCAATGCACTCAAGTCTCGCCCCCAAAATGCAAACCCTTCTAGAACCCGCAACCCACGTGGTTTACGCTTTGGAGGCCCCTCCTTGTCGATTCGGCCGGGACCTTGCGCCGCGGACTTGACGTGGGAGTGGGGGTGTTGACGCTGCAGCATGGACCCTAAAATCCCCCCGAAGCCGCTTGCCCTCACTTCCTCTCCCCAAGGCCCTCGGGACGGACGCAACCTCCCTCTCTCCTCGAACCGCGATTTGGCTCGCCAATGGACTCGTGAACGCCGACATTGCCCTGGGGACCAAGGTCCGTGGCCAGAAGACCACCACCTCCAAGAAGCTTTTCAAAGTAGCTCACTTCCATCACACTCAGAGTCAATTGGCCTAGGATGTGGATGGATACCGGCCGTGGAGGGCGGAGTGTTTCTTTTTCTTTTGCAAAACCGACCTTGTAACTTGGTCCCTAGGGTAATTTCGCCATTCCTGATGATTTGGTGGTCGACCGCCATTCCTCGAGCCTCCCTGTGTCCTAACGACAAGACATCATGCGTTTCTACAAGGTTTACCTCAGACGCCCCGCGGTTTGACAAGTTCTCCGGACCGATCTGAATCTTTTGGGCCTTCCCAAAGAGGGGCCCCGAATGGAGGATCCAACGGCCGGATAGGGGAACCGGCCCGAGGGTGGTCATTAGCGCAGCCCTGGGAGAGCCGCCGTGAAGGGCTGCCTCTTGAACTTTTTTGATCCCGCCTCTTGGGGTCCCGGACTCTCCCCTCTTGTGAGGGATCCCCCGCAAGGTCCCGCCTTGTTTGACTTGGGGAAGGGTGCCACTCGGCTGTCCCGCAACCGCTGCCCCGACCGCTCTAATGCTAACCCTTTGATCTAGACCTTCTCCTAAAATTTCAAAATTGGGCTGTAGGCCGGAGATGGATTAGGAATCCAGCTGGCAAAAATCAGAATTTATTTTCGCATAATGCATTAATTGCGAATTTATGAATGTCTTGCCATCGCAAAGCTACCGACTTCTACTTGCCACATCGGGAGGAGGACAGGTCCAAACTCGTCCGGGTTCCCTTGCTCCGTGATTCTGGCGCACTTTTCCGCCAGGTTCCAAGTGCAACAGACAAGTCTCGCCCCCAAAACGCAAACCCTTCTAGAACCTCGCAACCCACGTGGTTTACGCTTTGGAGGCCTCTCCTTGTCGATTCGCCGGACCTTGCGCCGCGGACTTGACGTGGAGTGGGGTGTTGACGCCAGAGCACGGACCCTAAAATCCCCCGAAGCCGCTTGCCCCCACTTCCTCTCCCCAAGGCCCTCGGGACGGACGGGCTTACCTCCCTCTCCGAATCGCTGATTTGGCTGTGCCAATGGACTCCGTGAACGCCGACATTGCCCCGGGACCAAGTTCCGCGGGCCTTAAGACCACCCGACCTCCAAGAAGCGCCAAAGTAGCTCACTTCCATCACACTCGTGAAGTCAATTGGCCTAGGATGTGGATGGATACCGCCGAGGGAGGGCGTGGAGTGTTTCTTTTCTTTGCAAAACCGACCTTGTAACTTGCTCCCTAGGGTAATTTCGCCATTCTCGACGCATTTGGCAGTGGTCGATTTGCCATTCGAGCCTCCCCTGCGTCTCGAACGACAAGACATCGGGGGTTTCTACAAGGTCAACTCGTGACGCCTTCCCGCTGTTTGACAAGTTCTCCTGACCGATCCGAATCGCTTTGGGCCTTCCCAAGAGGGGCCCCTTAACGGAGGATCCAACGGCCGGATAGGGGAACCGCCCGGAGGGTGGTCATTGGGGCAGCCCCCTCGGGAGCCGCCAGAAGGGCTGCCTCGAACTTTTTGATCCCGCCTCTTGGGGTCCCGGACTCTCCCCTCTTGTGAGGGATCCCCGCAAGGTCCCCGCCTCGCTTGACTTGGGAAGGGGTGCCACGGCTGTTCCCCGCAACGGGCTGCCCCGGACCGCTCTAATGCTAACCCTTTGACCTAGACCTTCTCCTCAAAAATTTCAAAATTGGGTCAGGCTGGAGATGGATTAGGAATCCAGCTGGCAAAAAATCAGAATTTATTTTCGTGACAATGCATTAATTGCTAATTTATGAATGTCTTGCCATCAGAAAAGCCCTCGACTTCTACTTGCCACATCGGGAGGAGGACATGCCCAAACCGCCCTGGCCGGGCCCCCTTGTTCAGATTCTCGGCCAGAAATTTTCGGGCCAGTCCCAAGTGCAACAGACCAAGTCTCGGCCCCCAAAATGCAAACCCTTCTAGAACCCGCAACCCACTGTGGTTTACGTTTTGGAGGCCCTCTCCTTGTCGATTCGGCCGGACCTTTTGCGCGCGGACTTGACGGGAGGGGGGTGTTGACGCCGTGAGCATGGACCCTAAAATCCCCCCGAAGCCGCTTGCCCCTGAATTTCCTCCCCAAGGCCCCCGGGACGGACGCAACCTCCCCTCTCCTAATCGCTGATTTGGCTCTCGCCAATGGACTCGTGAACGCCGACATTGCCCTCGGGACCAAGGTCCGCGGGCCGAAGACCACCCGACCTCCAAGAAGCCAAAGTAGCTCACTTCCATCACACTCGTAGAGTCAATTGGCCTAGGATGTGGATGCTGGATACCGGCCGTGGAGGGCGGAGTGTTTCTTTTCTTTGCAAAACCGACCTTATAACTTGGTCCCTAGGGTAATTTCGCCATTCCGATGATTTGGCAGGGTCGATTTGCCATTCCGAGCCTCCTGCGTCTCGAACGACAAGACACTGCGGTTTCTACAAGGCCAACCTCGTGACGCCCAAGGTTTGACAAGTTCTCCGGACCGATCCTGGAATCCTTTGGGCCTTCCCAAGAGGGGCCCCCGAAACGGAGGATCCAACGGGTCGGATAGGGGGAACCGGGCCCAGAGGGTGGTCATTAGTGTGCACGGGAGCCGCCAGAAGGGCTGCCTCGAACTTTTTGGATCCCGCCTCTTGGGGTCCCGGACTCTCCCCTCTTGTGAGGGATCCCCGCAAGGTCCCCGGGCCTCGCTTGACTTGGGAAGGGTGCCAGCTCTGGCTGTCCCCGCAATCCGGGCTGCCCCGACCGCTCTAATGCTAACCCTTTGACCTAGACCTTCTCCTAAAATTTCAAAATTGGGTCTGTAGGCCGGAGATGGATTAGGAATCCAAACCGGCAAAAAATCAGAATTTATTTTCGCACAATGCATTAATTGCTAATTTATGAATGTCTTGCCATCCGCAGTACTCGACTTCTACTTGCCACATCGGGAGGAGGACATGCCCAAACTTTGCCCGCCGGGCCCTTGTTCGTGATTCTCGGCAAGCACCTTCGGCCAGTCCCAAGTGCAATGCACCAAGTCTCGCCCCCAAAATGCAAACCCTTCTAGAACCCGGGCAACCCACGTGGTTTACGTTTTGGAGGCCCTCTCCTGTCGATTCGGCCGGGACCTTGCGCCGCGGACTTGACGCGGGAGTGGGGGTGTTGACGCCAGAGCATGGACCCTAAAATCCCCCCGGAAGCTGCTTGCCCCGAATTTCCTCTCCCCAAGGCCCTCGGGACGGACGGGCAACCTCCCCTCTCCTGAATCGCTGATTTGGCTCGCTTAATGGACTCGAACGCCGACATTGCCCTCGGGACCAAGGTCCGCGGGCAGAAGACCACCCGACCTCCAAGAAGCGCCAAAGTAGCTCACTTCCATCACACTCGTAGTCAATTGGCCTAGGATGTTGATGCTGGATACCGCCGTGGAGGGCGGAGTGTTTCTTTCTTTGCAAAACCGACCTTATAACTTGGTCCCTAGGTAATTTCGCCATTCCCGATGATTTGGCAGGGTCGACCGCCATTCCAGAGCCTCCCTGCGTCTCGAACGACAAGACATCATGCGGTTTCTACAAGGAATCTTTTGGACAAGTTCTCCGGACCGATCTGGAATCCTTTGGGCCTTCCCAAGAGGGGCCTCCGAACGGAGGATCCAACTGGCCGGATAGGGGAACCGGGCCCGGGAGGGTGGTCATTAGCGCAGCCCCCGGGAGCGCCGCCAGAAGGGCTGCCTCGTGAACTTTTTTGATCCCGCCTCTTGGGGTCCGGACTCTCCCCTCTTGTGAGGGATCCCCGCAAGGTCCCCGGCCTCTTTTGACTTGGGGAAGGGTGCCAGCGGTTGCCCCCGCGAATCCGCTGCCCCGACCGCTCTAATGCTAACCCTTTGACCTAGACCTTCTCCTAAAAAATTTCAAAATTGGGCTGTGTGCTGGAGATGGATTAGGAATCCACCGGCAAAAATCAGAATTTATTTTCGTGACAATGCATTAATTGCGAATTTATGAATGTCTTGCCACCGCAAGTTTTTCCGACTTCTACTTTGCCACATCGGGAGGAGGACAGGCCCAAACTCGGCCCGGCCAGCCCCTGCTCCAGATTCTCGCTGCGCCTTCTCGCCGTGTTCCAGTGCAACAGACCAAGTCCCCGCCCCCAAAACGCAAACCCTTCTAGAACCCGCAACCCACAGTGGTTTACGCTTTGAGGCCCTCTCCTTGTCGATTCGGCCGGACCTTGGCATACCGTGACTTGACGCGGGAGTGGGGGTGTTGACGCCAGAGCACGGATCCTAAAATCCCCCGGAAGCCGCTGCCCTGAATTTCCTCTCCCCAAGGCCCCTGGGACGGACGGGCGACTTCCCTCTCCGGAATCGCGATTTGGCTGTGCCAATGGACTCTTTAACGCCGACATTGCCCCGGGGACCAAGTCCGCAATGGGTAAGACCACCCGACCTCCAAGAAGCTTCAAAGTAGCTCACTTCCATCACACCTCGTGAGTCAATTGGCCTAGGATGTGGGATGCGGATACCGCCGCGGGAGGGCGGAGTGTTTCTTTCTTTTGCAAAACCGACCTTGTAACTTGCTCCCTAGGGTAATTTCGCCATTCTCGACGATTTTGGTGGTCGACCGCCATTCCGAAGCTTCCTGCGTCTCGAACGACAAGACACCATGGGTTTCTACAAGGTCTAACCTCGTGACGCTTCCGGTTTGACAAGTTCTCCGACCGACCGAATCTTTTGGGCCTTCCCCAAGAGGGGCCCCCGAATCCGGAGGATCCAACGGCCGGATAGGGGAACCGGCCCTATCAAACATGACGCCGCTTATAACAAAATACGCCGCGATGCTTAACGATACAAAGAACGCTAAAAACTCATTTCTTAGTTGGGTGAACATCGCTGGTCTTCGCCGCCTTTAAATTGGTCCCTGTGGCAATGTCGACGCCTTGAGTCCATTGGCAGAGACGAATCGCAGTTCCGATAGGTGTACATGTTTGATACTGGGGCATGTTTGAGCCTAGACAATGCTTGAGCCTAAGAGGCTTGTTTGAACCTAGGTGGCATGTTCGACCCTAAAGGAAATGCAACGCCTACACGCTCAACGCCCTGTAGGCTCCTCATGCTTCACTCTATGTATTTGGAGTTGTTCACCCTACAAAATACCATTATTATTATCTGTTTGAAAGGTAGAGCAGTTGATCCACAATGTAAAGCTAGTGGATAGCATCAAATTAAGCAATGATCAAGGTTAACTTGGTGGTGGCAATTTGGTTTAAGGTTAGAGAAAATCTAAGTAACTAAGATACCATTGAAGACTCTTTTTGACGAAGTTGAAATCCAAATCCTTACCAAAGATTTGAGTGCTTGTGCAAACCGTTTATTGGCCTCCATGTCATTGTGGCAACATGTCATTGTGACATCATGTGTTGTATTTTTTTTTCTACTTTATGTGGCATATATTTGATCTTCTATTGGAGCCTAGGTGGCATGTTCTAGTCTAGAGGCAATGCTTGAGCCTATGTGGCTTCTTTTTGAGCCCATGTTCCACCCGTTCTTTATTCCTCCCATATAATGTATACCAAAAGGGGGGGGGGAGGAAAAAGAATTGAATTGAATGGGTTTTTATTGCACACTAAGACCAATAGACATAGCCTATCGGAAGGATTGCACCGAGGAGGATATAGAATTTAATGATCGCTCCTCTAGATGCTAACTAGGAGTCGCCATTGTTAGCATTGCCAACATTTGTATTAAAATGCCCAAGTACATCTCGTATTTCGTGGAATTGCTCGGTGTAAGATGCCGCATGAGAGCTGGTGGTCCAACCTCTTGATGCTCGCTTTTCCCGTGAGTTTGAATGCCTTGATCCGCCGTGAGGGCTCTTCGTGACGCTATTGACTCCTCTAGCACAACACCTTGGAATATTGGCGCCCCCTGTAGTTTGTATGATAAACCACCATGTTGGGTCTTGTCGATCGCAGAAAAAAAAATCTGGTCAAAGAAGCCGGACGTGAGATTGATATTGATGGTCTAAATTTTGAAGTGGATATGTGTATGTGTGTACTGCTCACGCTTGTCCGAAGGACAAGCCGCCTCACTACCGTGGTACATCTTGCTAGAGTTGACAAATGAAAAAAGCCACTTGTTCTATCATACTTTACTGTAGGCCTGGCCCCCCTTAATTGAAGGTCAAACCAATCGACATCGAATATGAAGGTCTTAAAATTGCCACCAACATCCACCTCCATTATAGTCTTTAGCCTCCTGACCCAATCATGTGTGGCTTCCCCGATGATTACGACGGCAACACCGGATTGAAACTCCATCGTGAATGATGCCATGACCGCTAATCACAAGTCTTCCCGTGTATGTCAAGAGAACTCACACGATAGTGGGTCCCATGCCACCATATCGAGGGAGTAAGATATATACCGCCAAAAGCACCATTAATGTCAATAGATACAATAACATCAAAAGAAAATACTCGATTTCGACATCAACATAATTTGTTGCAACTACCTTTTTCATGACATCTTGTGCGTATGCCCATTCCGTAGCTGTAATATACTCCCCCTTGTAATATGCATCGATCAAAGCCTGTAATACCCATTCTCTTTCCATCTTGTCCGGCAAGGGTTCATATCCATCAGGGTACGGGGCTCGTCTATTATGTCGTCTCCATTCATGCCTCTTCTCTTCCATTTCTTCCTTTGCGTTCTCATAACGAGCAATCCATTTTGCCGTTGGTGCCGAATTGTAAAGAAGAAATTGATTAACCTTAATGATCATATCAGGCGGAAATGACTTCTGCATACCATTGCCTTCTACCACTACCCCCACAATCTTCTCGTCCCCTTCATCACTCCATAAGCGAGGTGCATCTGGATGTACCTACTGGAAATATATTCTGGCCATATAGAAAAGTGATTCTTTCGCCAAGCCATCCCTCGCCATACTACCTTCGGGGACGTGCTCTTTGACGCACCATATCCTTCAATACCTTCATAAACCTTTCCAAGAAAAACATCCATCTCGCATGTGCGTTCATGAAGCTCCACTTCCTCAATAAGATGTACCAAAAGATGGGTTTGACTGTCAAGAAAGCTCGTAGGAAACTCCTTCTCCAACAAGCAACATGCCTCTGCCATTTTCACTTTCATCTCTTCAATTTTGTCTTTCGGTATAGTTTTTTTACACATCCACCTATGAGGTCCAAAAAAAAAAAAAAAAAAAAAAAACACAAAAAACTTAGCCACAAATAAAATAGACGGGGGACCACTAAATCAACATGGTTTGATAGGGCACTTATTGCCTCCAATGGTCCCTTGTCTAAAACTCCCCTAAAGGTCAGGGGCATGAAGAACTGCATGATCCAAACACCAAATATAAGTTATGGGTTACATAAATAGTAGTGCATATATGTGGACTTCAATTGCTTACATGCAAGAACTTATGCCTACCATGGACTTTAAACCAAACCAACTCCCCAAGACTTGTGAATGCGGTTCTAATGATTGCATATAACCAGTTGGTGTTATAAGGGCCCTTAAATCATCATAAATAGCTCGATGGTCAGCCCTAGCAATAACCCATTTTGCCGGAGGAAGTGGTTGCCCTTCACCTCGGATCCATGCCTCTTTCTTTGTATTACTTACCTTAAGGTCCATCCTGGCATTTGTTGTGTCTTTTTGACCAAATACATGCTTCCATAAAGAGTTTCCCCACGCTCTTGAAGATATGCATCGGGTCTAAAAGGTGTTGAATCAATAGGTCGGTCCAATATGGTAGTCTATAAAAATGTACTTCCTTTTCATATTGGCGTAAAGACTTCCTCCTCTGCGGCTTCCTCGCCACCAATCGTGATAATTCCTCATCCTCACTGCCTAGGTCGGCTACTTACGACCTCCTCAACAAGCAGTGCCCCCATGGATTTCCTTGGCGGATTTTCCCCTCTTCCTTCTTATCCCAACGCCACCCCATGCTTGGTGGTTCTCAGATAGTCTACAAGCTGCCACCGAATTGTGCACACCGCTTTTCTCAAGGGGTGCGTGGAGTGGCAAATACTTCCTAAAACCCTCGTGATACTACTTTCTTCAGATGCTTAGAGGACGGTGCTGCAACTTTTTCCCACATATCATGCAAGGGAAGTGCCCCGATGTCTTAAACCTGTAACACTTCGGCAAGCCCGTGAAAGTCATGCATAGTCCACAATAGTATACCTCTAAGATTAAAAACGCCATTTTTATGTGCATCGTGAGACCTGAATAACGTGTTCCACAAAGGGAGAACTCATCCACAATTATTCTTAGGTACACATCTAAATTACTTGGTTTTTCTTCCCGTGTATCAATAAAGTCATCATAATGTGCCCACTCTTCATCAACAACCATGGGGTATGTTATAGTTCACTATCATCATCGGCCATGTAGACCATGCAACGATTGTGTACCATATGGGTTTACGCCATCGGTGGCCGTGCCCAAACGCACGCTACGTGGTTCTTTTTCCAAAGTCGCCATGTCGATCGACATGCTTCCAAGCCGCACTGCCGATCGGGACTCGCGATCACATCATCACTAGATGCATGTCTAGGCGCGGAAGTCCATTAGGCTAGCCAATGTCTTGCAACGGAACATCAACTTTAACCTATAGAATAAATTATAGGCAACATATAAGTACCAAAAATAAGTGAATTTACAACTATTTGTAAGAAGTGGTGATGCATATACCTTGGGATTATTGGAAAGTGTCGAATAACCTTCCGAGGTACCGTTTTTCCCTTTTAGGTCATTCCCTCAGATCTCGGTTCATTACATACGAGACAATGAGTGGACTTCTCATGCTCTAACAGGGGATAAAAGATCATACAATCATTTGGACATGCATGTATGACTTTATAACCAAGGCGGTCGCTTGAATCATTTTCTTAACTTGAGATCCGTCGGTAGGCATATTGTTCTTCTCACGGAAGGATCTTTCGTGCAATAACCCGCGATCTAAGAGTGGTAAGATAAAAGATGGAGATGGTGGTAAGATAGAAAGACTTGATAAGTATGTCACCTCAATAGAGCAGTAGACACTTGCATTGCTCCACTTGAACTTGGTTTGGAGATTGAGAATTAGGTGCACGCCGACAAACGAGAGGTTCGAGACGCAAAGAAATAACTGCGTTTCGCTTGATAACAATAGGGTCATCGTCAAGTCACGACCGATCCTCAAGGGTATCCCACATCTTCTACCATATTCTCTCCACCACCATCCCGACATCATCTAAATCAATATCGATAATTCTTGAAGAGTGCAACATATCGAGCATCGGCTCGTCACAAAAGACTTCGCTCTCGGGTTCATCAATAGTTTCATCCTCTTCATATTGATCGTGATGCAATATCTTCATATTGGTGCGCCTCGGCATGAAATTCACGACGATAGGTTTCCCTTTGCCTCGTAACTTAGAACTAATGGATCGGGATGGAGACCGCCTCAATGAGTTCATTAAACAGAGTAACGATATTAACCATCATGTCAAAAAGTAATAAGTATAAAATACATACAACCATTTGCATAGACTCACTAATGACAAAAACATATTTAAAAAAAAATCCTCTTTATTCCTTTTTTTAGTACAACAATACTATTGTTCCATCTCAAATGGGAGAGGTCTATCATAGCGATAGTTGATGAATAACTCATCTCCAATGTTTATGCTTTTAATAGCACACACCATGATATATCCGCTTTTACATATCTTGTAAAAAATCTTCCTCCCCTCCTTGACACTCTAAAAATTCACAATTGCATCGCTCACGGTTGTCAATAGAACTGTTGATGAACCCTGCAATATTGCCATGAACCCCTGGCCGACCATCAATAAACTTCAACTCCTCATCACATGCCCCTACACAGCCTATCGACGCAAAGATTGGAATTCATTCCATAAATCCTCATAAGCCAAGCATATTTAGTCAAAGTTTGCCAAGTTTTCCAATCGCATTTTTCGGGACCACGCATATGGCATTAATGGAATGTGGGTTTCTCGCCCACTTCTATATGCGTCTTGGAGATAAGGTCGAATCCAAACGGACAAATGCGGCTCCGCATAATGATGTATCTTCTTCCCCAATAAGCAAATTCTTGATCCATAGGGATAGGTAAGTCTCACCGGTTACAAGCCAAATATCTTATGTGCCTAACAAAGGGTCGGACTAATCTTTGCAATTCTTCAGAATTTCAATTTCGAGGCGGTGAGGCCAAGCCGTTCTTGGGAAATGTGCGACACATGCAATGTTCTCATGATTGTAGCCCTTCGTGTTTTTCACGCAGGGGAACACTCGGCGTTGAGCGGCACCCATCCACATTATTGATGAATCGGTTATCGCCGGTTTCATATGTCTCTATGGACAACATTAAACCAAAATTCACATCTAGTTTGGAGGAGACATCAGCATCATCTACCTACGTATTTAGATATCATAAACATCTTGAATATATACTTGAACTGGGAGAGATACTCTTAAAAAAAAAAAAAAAAATAATAATTGTATACCAACCCGATATCCATGACGAAAGCATCGATCTGGTGGGTTGTTCAAATGTACCAAATCTTATCGATGGTCTTCAACAACCGTTCTAAGTCGTCTCTTCAGCCCCATACATCTTTTACAATCGCGAAACTATTTTGTCCCTCCGCCAATTACAAAAGGTAAGTACTATATACCGCGACAATAGTTTGAACGGCCGTGGATAGATACAATATGGTAGTATAAACCCTAAACCCTAAACCCTAAACCCTAAAAAACCCTAAATCCAAAATGGGTAATTGGGCTCCGGACACGTAGTCCTCTCCACTCAAGGTGAAGCCGACCATCCCGAAAGTACGACACCTTATATAAGTTTCAATTGCAATAAAGATCTTTTGAGACGTGCTAGCCCCGATACATAGAGAGTCCCTCCACTCAAGGTGAAGTCGACATATGACCTTGACTACGACACCTCAATTTTGTAATCTACATTGTACTTAGTAAGGTATGAAGGTGAGTTTGGGCTGGCACACCGTGGTCCTCTCCACTCAAGGTGGAGGCGGGTGTCCTTGACCAAAACACACTGCTTTTTACTACTCGCAGACACGCCCTCTCCTAGTTTATATATGTCTAGGCTACTAAATACAAGAATCAGTCACTTACATGTGACGGTTCCGCGATATCCAAGCCTCCCCGGTGGTAAGACATCATCAACTGTCTCCCGCCATCTCCAAAGGCCGATCATGCCGATGACCATGGCGATCCATGTAGGGCAGCAACAAGTATAAGATATGGTTAAAAAGAAGAACACCAAAGGTGCTAGGCTGGAAGAGGAGCGAAAGAAAATAACAATGAAGGCCGAGAAAGAGTTGCTTATATAAAAATCTTTAACGTCACATGCGACGCGGACGCCGCGGCCGACGATATTAACGGCCACCGCCCAGTCACATGCGACTGGCAAGACACGCGGGCAAATATGTACGCAGACGTGTCATAACGTTCTATACGCCACGCCGCATCACGGCGATAGTCAATCTGGTCAAAATCCGGATCACATGCGACCGGCGTTACCGCATGGCAAAATACGCATCGACGTGTCATAACTTTTTCAGATGCCACGCCGCATGCTTAACGATATAGTCAACGGTCAAAATCCAGGTCACATGCGACTGGCAAGATATCGGGCAAACATCGACGTGTCATACATTTCGTATGCCACGCCGCATGCTTAATGATAGTCAACGGTCAAAATCCAGGTCACATGCGACCTGGCAGTACATGTGGCAAATACGTACTGACATGTCATACGTTCTGTACGCCACGTCGCATGCGACGTATAGTCAATGGTCAAAATCCAGGTCACATGCGACCTGGCAGTATACGTGGCAAATACGTACTGACGTGTCTTACGTTCTGTAATGTCACGTGACGTCGCATGCGACATCCACCTGGCGTGACATTTGTCGTGTAAGGAAATTGCTAAATTTAAATAGAAAATAAAATGTAACATCATCTTAGTTTTCCAAAGATGGGCATGAATTTATATCCTATTCTTCCTTCTCGCACGAGTTTCTTGAGTCTATGCCAAAACGATATATGCAATGCATGTTAACATACGAAATAATGTCTAAGGAAGAAAAAATAATGCGAAAAGGCCTAAATTGCAAATATCGAAAATTTTACAGCATTCACGCCATGTTTCTGGAGAAAATTACTTAAACACCGACTTGACATCTCGGTATTGGATTGCTAGGCCTTTCGTATCATCTTACTTACTCTATTAGAAAATTGGAAAAATGAGCACTGCACCCCAAGCTCATCTTAGTTAGACTCGAATTTTACAAAGTATAGCTTCTCAGGCTTTCTATCACCAAAGTTAACTCTTCTGCCTGTAACTTCAATGGTGCTCTTTCCAAAATACATCTTCACTTCAACCTTCCGCTTCTTGTCCAGATGCAAATCCTGAGAAATATCCATAACATAGCTGTTTTCCATAATGCACCCTTCATCTGTTACATAAGCTGGACACTCTTCTCCATCCGAGGAAATACTGATCCTTAGTTGCGTTTGTTGATGACGACAAGGATAAAGTATACTGTTTATGGAATAATCTACCAAAACAGACTGGTTTTTCTTCACATAAATGGAGAAGACATTATCACATTCCGCTTCCCCATCATCACTTATCCGCAAGTAGCTTGGAGGATCGCCATGTCGAAAGTCTCTCGTTTCTTCTATTCCATAAAATTTCTTTGACATTCTAGACAGGACAAGGTCCGAGTGGAATCCAAATTTAACCGCCCCGTGTAAAATAGCACTTGCCGGGTTCACTGGAACAACAGGTCTGACATTTGTCGTGACGATGCCAGGTGGGCGATGGCATTTTTTAGGCAAATTTTGATCAGACGCTTTGACACATGGGACATTAATGCCTTGGATTTGCAAGGAGTCATCAGAAGCAGTTCTCCCACTATGCTGGACACCAAGTTCCTCATTCCAATTGCATTTTGTTGCTTCTCTAAAGATGTTGGACTGAGGATATGGGAGTCCCACTTTTTGACTACCCAATCTTCTCGTTGTAGAAATTCTAGGGGTAAATCCATATGTCATTTCTAATTCCTTCTTTTTTCTCTTTCTCTGGATCAACCAGAAGCTAAATTCTGAGCTCAAAAAATTCTGGATCAACCAGGAGCTAATCTGAGCTCAAAACTACCATATTAGTTATATCAAAAGATAGAATTTAAGTTGCTTCAATACCAAATATCGACTCCAAACAGCCTGAAAACTTTCTGCAAAGGGCTGTTGCATCCTGCATCAACACTGTAATTTCCAGCACCAGCAGAAGGATCCCTTCGCCAGCTGATGTAAAATTTTTTACCTTGGATATCTCTCTCAAACGAAACCACATCATTCACCTGCAAATTCTTTGCCTTGACAAACCTGCTCCAGCCTTTTGTGAAGACATAACTTTGCGAACTATCCCAATAACAGTATCTAAATTTCCACATGCATTGATTTTCATCTATAAACAGAAGCATCTTACCTTTTTTTTTTCTCCACAATTCCATCGCAAGGCAAATGTGCTTCTGCGTTGATTTTTGGAATGACGAGCCTGTTCAATCTTCCAACATCACTGGGAGTAAGGATTTTATCAAACATGTGAACTGTATAAGTAGGAAAGAAATGATCTGTGGGACTTGGTGAAGGGCCCTTCACTAAAAAGCAAGGAATATGTTCCAATTCCACTTTCCATGTATGGATCTCCGAAACAAGGCCATCAACAGGTGTAGCCACATAGTATCTCGGCTTTTCAAAATCCTCATCAATGGGGTCGGCTTCATATGGAACTTGTGCAATTGAAATGCAAATTCCTCCACCATCATATATCACAAAATCATCCAGACGTTTGGCAGGTAAAGTTGCAAGTTCAAGCATTGCTGCTGATTCCAACCTTGATGTTGATCTTTCAACTTCCATAGTGCCATTAGAATTACTTGTATACCCAGCATGAGATTTTAGATCATAACCTTCTTCCCCCTGTATTGACGTATCCATATGTGCTTCTTTGGTTTGCTGATATAGTTCCAGACAATGTTTTTCCAGCTCTTGCAAGCTCTCAAAGCCCCCAAAAAAACCATTTTTCCGCAGTTCGGTTTCTGAAGAGTCTAGATGAAGGAGGTAATTCAGACGTCGCAAACCCACATCGCTAAATGACCATTCTCTTTCACATCTAGAGATAAGATTACTTCCAGAAAAACCTAATTGATATGGACAGATCAATCAGTCAATAATCAATAAATCCCTTTTGCCGGGGATGTTTCAGAATTAACGCTATGTTTCAGAATTCGCCATCGCCCTAAACCTAGAATCCGCCAATCGCCATCGCCCTAAACCTAGAATTCGCCATCGCCCTAAACCTAGAATCCGCCAATCGCCATGCTTGCTGGGGCTTAAGGGCACAACGAAGATGGTGCCTTTCTGGAACGCCAATTCAAAACCAAATTGACGATCTCTATAGTTATTTTCGATTCTTAAGGTATTATCCTTATGATGACAGAACTGTATTTAACAATGAAATAAGGAATCGGATCCAAAGAAACCATGTTATGGGGTACAAGCAGCTGCAAGTCATATTAAACACTATAATGCCCGGTAGGACAAAAGGTAAAAGTGTGGATTTTTCTTATGTTCTTGCACAAATTTTAAGGCTTTATCCCCTGTTCTTCTCAAAGAACAATGATTGACAACAAGCCTATTGTCAAGTTACCTTCAAGGATTGTAAACTTGGAACAACCGGATTTTGACACGTAACAACGTCGGTTTTATAATGAAGCGGTTTTTATAGCGGTAGCACATCTATCGTGATGATGCATGCGCAGCAACACGCTTTAAATGAAGCTGCGGGTTGGTCGTCGAGTCTTTTTCGGACATGTATCAATCGGATGTGTATTGAATTTGTAATCCTAAAAACCATTAACCTTCGTGTATAAAAATATACGCCACATGCGACCTTCTACGCCACATACGCCACATATACGCCACATACGCCACATATAACGCATTGACGTGTCACATACGCCACATACGCCACATATACGCATCGACGATCATATCACGCCACATACGCCACATATCGCATCGACGATGTCATATACGCCACATACGCCACATACAATGCATCGACGTGTCATACATTTCGCGGTCATATCGCAAATTGCTGCGTGACACACTGCCCTCCACCGGGCGCACAAGTCCACACGGCGTGAGATGGGCCTGGGCATCGTGACGCCGCATGTGATATTTGACGTCGCTATCGTCCACATGGCGTGACACCTGTCCTCCACCTAGCGCCCAAGTCCACCGGGGGCGGATGGATGGGCCAAAGTCAATTGATGCGTCGCGAAGCGACGCGGACGCCGTAAGCATCCGCTCGGGCGTGACACCTGCCGCCCACCGCGCAAAGGCCCACCGGCGCGGACAGACCGCCACGTCCCACGATGTCAGACGTCGCAGTAGACGTCGCATGCGACGTTCCTGCGACGTGACGTCGCATTGACGTCGCATGGTCACGTCAATTGCGACGTCACGTGACTCAGACGTCGCAAGCCCACGTCGCTAAATGTCCATTCTCTTGTTGTGAAAAACGTCAGAAAAATCATCAAAATAGTCAAAAAATTAGTCAAAACATTTTTTACCAATTTTGTCAGGTTTTCGTCTATTTACATTTTGTTTGGATTTACATTTTGTTTGCAAATTGAAAATTTTATTGATATGCACTATGCCTGCATTTTCAATTACACAGCTTGTAATGCTGATGAAGTCTAAGATGAATTTAGGCTACAAGTTATAAAGAAATAAAAGCATAAGTAAAACAAAAACTCCTTTATTTAAATCCAGTCACAAGTCACAGTTACATTTACATGTAAAGTTACATGCTCCAAAGTTTCATGCTCAGGGCTCTTATTTCGGATAAGAGATAACCTGTGAATCTTGAAATAGGGTAATTACCTTGTTTGGCGTGCACAAAAGATGCAACAAACTTATAACATTTTGTAATCGCTATAATTGTCCGAAAAGACGTAAGCTATTCAAGGCCGCTTTGTAACATTTGACTCCACATCATCCAAAACTCAAAGAGATTGGAGAAGTCGATCGGTTACCCGCAAACAAACAATACACTAATTAGCCTTAGTCGGCAGAATAAAGATATTCCGCTAGCGTGGGTAAGTTATAGTCCGCTTGGCTCATCGCCCTTCATCAATCATACATTTATAGACATTGTATAAACATAAAAGCTCACCAGAGGCTGCAGGTTTAGTTGTCGATCACTATATTTTTGATGTAGCAGATCATGTTCACCGTATACCGGACTGCATGCGGGTTGCTCAAAGACGACTAATTCCATGTACTTATAATCTTAAATCCATCTTTGTAAGCCCGGTTAACCGCTAAGATCACCTATGAACTCGCTAGAAATAATATAAACCAACTTTACCCCGGTATTTCTTTTAAGATAAGCATTTATTTATTACAATAACTTCAAAGACACCTGATTGGGATGTAGCTCCTTATCATTTTAAAAGATTTACAATCCTAAATCCATACTTTAAGCATAGTTAACCACTAAGATTAACTACTAACTCAATAGAAATAGTATAAACCAGCTTAATCTCACTATTTCTTTAGCATTTCTAGACCATTCACATTTATTTATTGCAAAACTTTAATGTAAACCTCGATTCAAAGTTTGCAGCTCCTCATCATTTTCGTCCTCACTTGAAACGCCCCATTCTCGGGCTTCAAGGGAATCTTGTCTATGCTAGCATTTGTGCCCATCTTGCCGAACCGCGCATTTTGGGACAAGTATTTACTTATGCTCCCATCTTTGTTGGTTGTTGCGGCGGGGTTTCAAGCCCATAATATCGGCAAGAAGCGCACAGACTTGACCAGCCTTCTTGCATAATGCTACAAGATCAAGGCCAACTTCATTGATCAGCTTAAGCTTGTCTTGCCTGGTCCTCTTCGGTTTCTTCATTTGAGACGCAAGCCACAAAGGGTCCTTCGGAATAGATAGTTGTTGATCGTATAATAGGCTTCCCATTCTACATTGTGCCAAAGAATATGTGTAGCGATTTCCCTTATTGTTGGTCGTTAGCTTGGCGGCAAATAGCCGCACAAGGCTACTTCTTATTCCAGGCATATAGCCCTCTGCTAAATTTGGGATGAAGCACAAGAAAAATATCCAGACCTGGACTTACATGTGATCGGCCACCACTATGTTCGACCGCCATTCCGCTACTTCATTCTGCAAATATTCTTGTACTGCTATCAATCCGACCAAGCAATCATCCATTGCACAGCTGGGTGATCCATTCCGACTGCCTTTTTTTCCGTTAACCTAAAGCCGACATCGTTGCATCTGTGCTGAAACCCTAAGGTCGAAATGTACAGAACATTTGGAATATGCTTTTTACATTTTTTAATAAGCACTATCTTCTTATATTATAATGTTATACCGTAAGTAGTGCATCGAGCCCTAATTTGAATGGCCGAGATCATCTGGATGCATCCGAAGGCCTAGATTTATTGCATGACTTACCAACACTGTGATTGATCATGCTTCGATCTCTTAAGGGGAAAGGGTAAATGAAAAGGGGGAAAAGGAAAAGGGAAGTGGATAGAGAGAATGTGAAGGGCAAAAAGGCATGGCGAAAAGGGAAAAGGGTAAAAAGAAAAGGGAAAAGGGTGGGGATAAGAGAAGAGAAAAAGGCATGAAAAACGAAAAAGGGAAAGGGAACCTGGGAAAAGGGCACGAGGGAAGGAGGAAGAGATAAAGTGGAAAAGGTAAATGGAAAGGGCATGAAAAAAAAAGGAAAGATGAAAAGGTTGAAAAAAGGAGAAAATGAAGGAGAAAAAAAGCATGGAAAATGGAGGAGAAAAAAAGCATGGGAAAAGGAAGGAGCATGGGAAAAGGGGGAAAAAGAGAAGCGTTGAGGAAAGAGGAAAAAGGAAGGGACAAATGGCATAGGAAAAAGGAAAAAAAAAGAGAGGGAAAGGGAAGGGAAAAAATGCATCAAGAAAAGGGGAAGAGTGAAAGATTGGAAAAATGAGGAAAAGGGAAGGGACAAGGGGAAACAAGAAAAGGATGGGGAGAGGGGAAAAGAAAAGGGACATAGAAATGACATCGTCTAGTATGGATCTTAAACAAAGTAATAAACACTGTTGCAAATTAAACGGGAGTGTTGCAGCACTCCCGTTTCAAAGATTCCTTTAGAAAAAACACGTCACTTCAAAAATTAGGCTTTTTTAAGAGAGGTTTAAAGTTTCAGGAGTATCAATTTTTTTTTGGGCCTATTTTTGGGGTATTCTTTGGACACGACTTTGGTGTTTTGGAGTTAAGCACGTGAAAATAGCAGAATTGAGACATGAGCACGTAATTTTATAGAGGTGGATGTACAAAAAACACAAATTTAGTAAACATAATAATAATAATTTCATTACTGTTTTTGTGTTATATCAATAATGGCCAATAATGGCAATAAATAATAGATGTCAATCACTAGCCACAACAAAAATTCGTCAGAGATCTAAATTAAAGTCTTCTTCATTCTTCTTGCTGCTCTCAGCTTGATCAGTCTCTATCGTTTCACGTTTCTCTGGTGACTTAGGCTTTTCTGTGTTGGTGGTTGCTTCAGGTATTGTAGCTAGAGCAACTTTCTTAAGCTCTGCAAATGTAGCTTCGTCTTCCAAAGAGCTTGTGAAAGGAGACTGTATCTCCGAAGATGTCATCTTAGCAAAATCAGAATTAGACTTTGCCCCCAACTCTTGATTCTCCTGGTAGAGTTGGTAAGGCAGAAAGTCTCATCTTGATGAACTGTACAGCCTCCTTATCAATGTCAACAGCTACACAATTTCGGCCCTTCTTAAGTGCACAAGCAATAGTTATACCAGAGCCAGAAAATGCGTGGAGCACCCAATCTCCTGGACGTGAAAACATGTCCAGAAGATGGTTAATCAGCTTAGAACTGTGGCTTTTGGTAGTGATTCACTATTCTTCCTTGTGCACTAGGGTCCTGCAGCTTCTGCAACACAGCCGGAAACTCCAACACGTTTGAAAAGTTCTGGCAAGCTGCTGTGTTGAAGTGTTCCATTGTACGTTTCCCATCGAAACTCCAATAAGCCACATGGAGATATTCGACCTTACTCAGCAGTCGCGGGCCTCCACCATGGTAATTAATATTTGTTTCATACCTGAGGAGCAATGTTTTAAAAAAGGATTTAAGTACAGCCAAAAGAAACGTATTCCGGAATAGAAACTCCTAACAAGAATTTGAAAATGCTACAGCTGTAACTACAAAAAAAAGAAGGTAGTAAAAACAAGAGGACTTTTGTTTTCCAGAATAAGTGCTTACCAAACAAGATTTTCATAACCAGCTTGCGCAGGTGAACCAAAATGATTCTTAAAGCTGGCTTCCACAAGGCCGGATTGCATGCTAGAGTGAAATACAACCAGCCTCCAATGTTTTTGCCGTGGTAATTTGCTTTATACCGTCGACGAAAGCATTAAACTCAGAGTTTTTAAATGGCTGGTCGTCGTAGCGGCTGTCTTTCAGCTTAAACCCATATGGAAGGTCAGCAATTACCAAGGTAAAATCCTGGGGCTTTATTGATTCGGCTAGTTTGGTGCAGTCACCATGTACTATACAGAACAGGTTATTTTGATCGTACATTGTAAACCGTTCGTAATCGGAGGGCTCAGTGTCCAAAACACGCCTGTCCGCCAGCGTCCTCTCTTCCGCGCTGTCCTGACCAGATGCATGAAGCCCTCCGGCAGGTCCTTGTTTTTCTTTTTGCTCTGTAAGAAGAAACGTCTTAATAACACGAAGAACAACAATTTGGAAAACAATTCATCATACCCAGCCTTCAAAATTTGGCGCATATTGGACAATCCTGTCGTCCGAGGTTGCTACAGGGTAAAGCTCTTTGCACCTTTCCCAGCTGTCGACATTTAACTGCTCCATTAAGCATGTTTGACATGTGATGACACTTTTCTGGCTGTAATATAGTACGAACGTTAGAAGGAAAAAGAATGAATCATTTTAAGACAGTAACATAAAGTGTATTCCAGAATACACTTCGGCCCTCACACTGTAAGGCAAATTGTATTCCGGAATACACTTCGGCCCTCACACTGTAAGGCAAAGTGTATTCCGGAATACAATTTGGCCCTCACACTGTAAGGCAAAGTGTATTCTGGAATACACTTTGTCTCTTACGTGAGGGCCAAAGTGTATTCCAGAATACACTGTCTCCTTCGACTGGGCCAAAGTGTATTCCGGAATACACATTGTCTTTCGTGTGTGAGCCACAGTGTATTTTGGAAAACACTTCTATCTAACAAACAAAAAACCCAAAGTGGCATTCTTACTTGTGGAGCTCCTTGGACATTTCTTCTAGTGTAAACTCCTTATCAACAACCTTTTGCAGTAGCCTTTCTAGTATATCCATATCTGTGAAGCCCTGCATTTCTCGCCAAACAGTTATACTTATTTCCTTTTTGGGGACGTCGGATCCTTTTTTCTTTTCCGAGACCTTTCCTTTGCTTTTCAAATCACCACGCTCGAACATGGTGAAGATTTCGTTTTGGAGGTCCCAAATCTGCAGAAAACAAAGCGATGTCAATGGGAAAGTTGCAGGTGTATTCCAGAATACAAAACTTACTCTGCCGTCTCTAAAGGCTAGTTGGAACCAGTTGTCATGTGGTATTAGAGACTGCCGTTTATTAGCCTCGCCGTATTTAAGGCAGCACTCCACAGCACACGCTTCCTTCAGTTCCATAGAGTATTGTGGTTTCTTCAAATCATCTCCATATTTTTCTTTAAATATTACATATTCCCTGTGCATGAACCTGATTTTGTCCACGAAACTCATTTTAAGCTTATATTCGTTGTCAGCATTGTGCGTGTTGGCAATGATTTTGGCTTCCTCATCTGTCAGGCCACAGTAAACAGCGCAGAGCACAGAGAGATATCTTGGATTGTGTTTCTCCTTGTACAACTGCCTCCTTGCTTTGAAACTGTGGTTTCCCCCAAGGACATAGTGCATGTAGGTGTCTGCTTTTTCTCTGTCGTAGTCCTTGGGGTCCATGCACTGGGATCTGTCAACAAGAACAACAATTGGAGCAACATGGGCATTGGGATTGCTCCTTATTCTGTCCTTCAGATTTCTTAAGTGGTCAGCATAGATTTTGCGAACCTGAAGGGGGCGCTCACCATCTGCATTCTTCGGTGGCAACCTCATGGAAGTTACTGGCAAGTATATTACACCTTGCACATACTTATTCTGATTAATTTCTTCCATCCTCTCTGAGGTCTTGTCCACCTTTTTTTCTTTAATGGCCACCCCAGGTGCCTTGCCCTTTCCCTTCTTCGTTTTTGGTTGTTCCTCAGGAATTTCTGCCACTTCAAGCTGCTGTGCCTTCCGCTTTTTTGGTTCCTTAGCGGCTATGGTGGCTCTTGGCCTGCTAAGTTTCTTTGGGGCCACTGGGGGAACTTCCTCTTCTTGTTCTTGCGACCCTCCATCTGATGACCCCCCGGAAGTACTAGCAGAAGGTGATGATCTTGATCTGCCTGCATCTGAACACTCGGACTCACTGACAGGAAAGTCCTCGCTTGTACTCGAACAAACCTGTCTAATTAGTGAACACAGGCTACGTTTGGTCTGGTAGTGAGAAAAGAATTTGTACAATGCCTGTGGTTGCACACTGACAATTCTAAAGAATGCAATATCTACAACAATGAAGCCTTGGGAGGTTTTGAAGGATAGCCTCCCCACCTGACCTCCTTGTCCGGCAACCTCTAAGACCTCTTTTATTGTCCCCAGGTTAACGAACTCGGTGTCGGCGTACCTTTTGTTCCCAGCACTTTTACAGACGTACAGAAACGTTAGTGTGCTGTATTTTCCGTCCGCACCCCTGGTTACGAACCACTGCGTTTGAAAGTTTTCGTATATTGCAGGCTCGTCCGTGTCAGCTGTTTTCTTCTGAGGGTGTGGGCGCCTAAGCTTGAGTTTTCTTTGGTGCTTTTTTGCTTCCTTCCTCCCTGCCACTGAAACGTTTAAAACAACAATGTTAAGACAAGAAATGGGACGGAAGCTGTATTCCAGAATACGATTTACTAATCTTGTGCCCTAAACGCCAGCAAAAAACAGGAAAACAAGCCTAAATATTGTCGCTCCAACACAATTTTGTTTGCCTTAATTAGACTAAAAAGTGGTATATTTAACTTAAAAAGTGGTCTGTTTCCGCTAAAAAGTGGTGTGTTTAGGTGCAAAAAAACAAGTGTTTTCAAGAAGATAAGCCAAGTGTATTCCAGAATACACTTTGAGCTTCTGCCTAAGTGCAAAGTGTATTCCGGAATACACTTCGCTGACTGGCGGAGTGCAAAGTGTATTCCGGAATACACTTTGTCCTTCAGGCGCAAGGCGAAGAGCAATGTGTATTCCGGAATACACTTTGCCCTTCGCCTGAAGGGCAAAGTGTATTCGAATACGGAATACCTGATTGCCAAAGTTGAAGGGCAAAGTGTATTCCGGAATACACATTGCTCTTCGCCTGAAGGGCAAAGTGTATTCCGGAATACACTTTGCACCTAGGCAGAAGCTCAAAGTGTATTCTGGAATACACTTTGGCTTACGAAAGCAAATCAGGAAACACACGAAAGACGTACTATGTACTTTAATTGCTTACCTGTCCATTATTTTCGCTATGTAAATCGGAATACAACAAATCAATATAGATCGGAAGGCGCTCGGGCTGGCGACTAAATCTCTGGAAGCGGAAAATGCAACTGAGGCGCTCAATTTTCCTTTTTAAAGGTAGGCCACTGTCAGTTGTGTTTTTCTATGTGATGCGGAATACGTCTTGTCCAAACACTCTGGCAAAGTGTATTTTGGAATAGCATCTGTGCACATACAGCAAAAGCTGCACACAAATTAGTATTCCGGAATAGCATTTGTATTCTCGAATATCATTAGTCCAATCGACTTGTGAGTTATTAACAAGTCCACAATTTTTTGCAGTTGTTTAACATGGTTAACCGCTTCGTGAACGAACTTCCACCACCATTTGTTTGCCCAAGTACCTCTACTTCAGATGGAACACAAGACGGAGACGCTTCTTCAACACCTACCTCGACAAGGTCTTTGTTGCTTCTCGAAGACACTCTGAGTCCAGTAACTAGTAGACTGCCACCACCTTTCCAACCCTCTCCAAGTCCAGTAGGAAACCGGCTGCCACCACCGTTCCAACCCTCACCTGTTGCACGTAGCAATCTTCCACCACCATTTGTACCATCCCCCGACACTACAAATGCTCGACCTCAGAAAATTTTTCGAAACATACTACCTCAGCCATTTGTAGTTTCTCCATCTTCACTTACACAAACAAGGAATACAGCACGTTCTGAAGACTGCGAGATTCACCACAGCTTCTCCCACGACGATTTCACTACAAATGAAGACGACCTTGCAACATCTACTCCTCTTCACACAACCGTGGTGACACATGGGTTTGCAGAATTTCGACATGTTTAAACGAACTCCTTGTCAAGAAGCTACAACAACTTTCGCTGGCACATCATATGGTGGCCCATCTCCTTCATTCAACACTGTACCTCCGCCTTATCCGGGTACAGCTTCACGTGGTTTGTTCTCCTCTACAAGCACCCCAGAGTAGAACTCTCTTCAGAAGATGAAGACACCAACGAAGTGCAACGAGATTACACATTCTCTAGCTAGTCCACCAAGAAATTCAAGGTGGATTATGGTTTGAGAGCATGCTCCTCTGTAAAAAGAAGAAACCTTATGGACGAGCATAAAATGAGAAGACTTTTAAGAAGTAAATGCTGTTCGTCGGGTTGCATCAACAAATTTAACATGGCTAAATTACGAGCAATTAGAGACCACTACAGTTCAATGACATTGGCTGACCAGAATGCCTACTTGGCTTATCATGTAAGACCAGACCGCAACACCTTCTTGCACTACATTAACCGTCAAGAAGTTTGCCAGAAATGCTTTATGGTTGTCCACCGTTTAGGGTCCACCAGAATGTCTAGAATACACAAAAGACTGGACAAAAATCCAGCAATTGATGATCATTGTGGACCAAGAAGAGTTGTAACCATGCATGCCCTTGCTGCTGTGTCTTGGATGGAGAAATATTTTAGAGAAACATGTGAGAAGCTG
Organism: Isoetes taiwanensis; assembly: GCA_021234155.1. NCBI lineage: Eukaryota > Viridiplantae > Streptophyta > Lycopodiopsida > Isoetales > Isoetaceae > Isoetes > Isoetes taiwanensis. Next base: position 18,301,809 of record JAJEKV010000026.1, read on the forward strand.
CCTAACAGCAACATGTATCATTTAACTGATAACATCACCAAAAAAGATGTTTTTAATGAGTACAAAGAGACTTGCACTCAGCTTCAGCACATCTCTTAGTCACACTTCACCAGACTGTGGAAAAGTGAATTCGGTTTAGTGAAAATTTCTAGGAGACATAGAATGTCTGTTTGCTCAAGGTGTGCAGAATTAAAGAGTCAACGAGAAACTGCAAAGACAGAGGTCGAAAGAAGTAAGCTCATGTTCTCCAATCTCTCACTTGTTTTAACGAAAATGCTTTGACCTGATTTCTTCTACAGATATTGTGCAACAGAACCTTGCCAGACATCGTGAACAACAAGCAGCAGAGAGAAGAAAGCTTGCCAAACACAGAAAAAAAGCTCTTGAACGTCCACTGCAATATATGTATGTTGTGATTGATGGAATGGACCAGAAAAAAGCTACTCTACCGCATTTCTTGAACATTCCTAAAGATGTGCCAGAGGAATGCTTTGTTAAGGTCCACCTTGTAGGAGCTATGGTCTTCAAAGGAAGTCTAAAGTGCAAAGTATTTTTGACGTATCCAAACTTGCATGGTGACCCGAACCTCACAATTACAATTCTTAACAAGGTCCTGTGCGAGCAAGAGCAATTACCACCAGTGCTTTACCTGCAACTTGACAATACTACAAGGGAGAACAAGAATCAAACACTCTTTGCGTATTGTGCCATGTTAGTGGAGCTAGGGATCTTTAGAAAAGTGAAGCTGAGTTTCTTACTTGTAGGCCACACTCATGATCAAATTGACCAAATGTTCAGCAGATTTTCTGTGCGCCTCAGAAGGAAGAAGGCTTTCTCTCTTCCTACTTTAGTTCGAATTATTGAAGATTCTTACACTCCCACTCCAGTGATCGATCTTCTTAAAGAGACTGCTGATTTCAGAGAGTTTATTTTCTCTCAACGTTCAGACAGAGAACAAGCTGTGAACAAATTGAATGATCTCACCTTTCAACATCACATCAAGTTCTACTTGAAGGATGGCCAAAGTTTCTTACAGGGGAAGAAGTATACCACAACTAAGGACTGGAGTCCACCAGAGGGACTACGCTTCCTTAAATATATTCCAGACACTTCCTTCATAGAATGTGCTGAGCAACTTCCTCTCAAAAATCCTAAGGAGTCCAAACAGAAGAAAAGTACCCCAGAGTCATCCTTAAAAGCCATTGAAAATGGAATTTCCTCAGGCTTTAAGTACTTCTTAGAAGAAGATCGGATGTGGTGGAGTAATTTCTTTCTCGAACAGAAAATTGAATTGTTGTGAAAAATATAGCTCTAAGACAGTTGCAAGAACCATTTCAATGGCCTAACACCTTCCATCAACCCCAGCACCAAGCAGGTCCAAGCAATGCTACATTAGCACCTGCAGTAGAAGAAGACGAGGATCGAGTCATGTACCTCGGACCAGGAATGAGCCTCAAGGTAATATCACAGAAATTACCAAGGGTATGCTAATTGCTCTTCCAACTGAGGAGGATGACAAAGGTCGACCTTTCTGGATAGCAAAAGTGCTTGACACAGTCAAGGAGGAAGGCTTAATCACTAAACTCAAGATTCATTGGCTTGCAACACGCTCAGAAAATGCTTTTGAAGGTAGATATGAGTTAGAAATGAGAAGCCAAGGAAAAGGGAGAAAGTCCAAGAAGGTGGGTTGTAGGGATGAGCTGATCCTTAATGACGTGACTATATTGTGCTATGATTTTAAATTGAAATCTGACAATCGTCTACGCCAGAGAACTATCAATTTGCTTAAAAAAGCTTGTAATTACGAAGAAGAGGATGAAGAAGGTGGTGGCAATGCTTCACCATCTGTTGATAGTGATGAGGAAGATAACTCAAGCACTTCCTCTAGTGACAGTGAAAAAAAACAAGGTTTAAAATGAAACGCACTTATTTAAGAAGTGCGTTTGAAAGATTCCTTTATAAAAATTGAAAACTTAAAAAAAACACACAAAATAGGGAGCAAAATAGATTGTTGAGCAATTAGCATTTGGGATACCCCCAAAAAAGCAACATTTTTAAAGCTTTTTCATTTTAAAAGAAGGGCAAAAAAAAAAAAATGCTTGTTTTAAGGAGAGAGACATTAACTTTGATAACTCAGTAAGTATTTATTGTTAAAAACAGAAGAAAATATAGATTGTTTTTTTGCAAGCTTAATAGAAGTACTAAAAAAGACAAACATTGGAAAGACAAAGAGTGTGAAATCCTGGAGCAAGAAAGAGTTGTTTCAATTAAGCATTGTTAGAGAGACAAAGCTTTCAGTTTAAAAATCTTCATCAAAATAAATTATAATATTACTTAGCACATAGTTTACAATGAAAGTGGTTAAGAACTCTGTCTGTATAAATTTATACGAGAGGTGGCTCTTCCCAGTCCACAGGACTCTCGTACCCTTTAAGATCTGGCTCTTGCGAGCTTACAACAGCAAGGACGCCTCCTTCTGATTCCAAACCTATTGGCACAGGCGGTTTCTCTGGCTCGGGCACCACAGGCTCCAAGTCAACAAACTCCACCTCCTCATCTCTTCTTCCTGTAAGTGGAGGCTGTATTTCTGTGTAAGTGCCCTTAGCATCGCTGGCACCGTTCTTTGCTCCCAGTTCCTCGTTTTCATCAGGAAAGGATTCGCAAGAGCTTATCCTGGTCCTGATGAAGCTTACTTTATCTGGGTCTATGTCGACGGAGACGACATTGCGCCCCTGCTTAAGGGCGCAAACTGCTGTGGTGCCTGATCCAGAAAAGGCATCTAGGATCCATCTCGGTGGCCGAAAACCATCAGATCAAATTATTAATAAGCCGCTGTGGCTTTTCGATATTGGGACACCACAAAGACTTTGTCATTTGTGGGTCTCTTTAATTTTCGCAAAACAAATTGGGAACTGAAATGCATTGCGTGGAGGAGTCTTTTCATTCTGCGTGTTAAAATGAACCATGGTTTTTGGCGTCCGCTACCAGAAAAACCTATATGAAAATGCTAAAAAACAAGCTCACTAAGCGCGGACCACCACCATGACCCTTGACGTTTGTTTTAAGCCTGCCAAGCAATATAGAAATTAGAAATTAGTAAAAAGAAAACAAGGAAAATAAGTTAGCCCAGAAGTGTGGCGGTATAAACTTATACCACGGTTGCCTTGCTGTATAAATTTATACCACGGCGTAAGAAGTCAGATAAATTTTATACACATTGCCTTGTCAGATAAATTTATACCACGGTTGTTCCAGCCTTTAAAATTTAAACCTTAAGACAGATGTGGTATAAATTTATACCGTCGAGTTACCGTAAAACAAAAAACGTTAATTGTGAAGCTTACCAAACGCAGTTTTCGGGCCGGGCGTTATGCATCGCCTCCCATAGGTTTAAGCACCGACATCGCCCTCAAGGTCGAATGAAAAATGATGACCCTCCAGTTTTCAGATGTCGTGACTTCTTTGAGGCCATCCAGGAAAGACCGGACTTGCACGTGAGTGAAAGCCTCCTCATCAAAAGCGCTATCCTTTATTTTAAATCCATAAGGAATATCTGCAATGCATAATGTAAAATGTTGCTTGTCTAAAAGAGTCCCCAAATTTTGTACAATCACCCTCAACAACCCCTCAGATTGGACGCCCCGACCAAATGTGGTAAATCTCTCATATGTACAAATCAAAACCGGAAGTGGCGACCTCTCTACCCCCTCGTTCAATTGCCTTTAACCTTTGCCTCTCTTCCTTGGCCCTACGAACCAGTTCAAAAATCCATTGGGTAGCCCCTTCTTCTTGTTCTCAGAAGAGTAATGTGAGACAAAGGCACAAACACATAACATATTTTTGCAAAACTTACCCCAACCCCATCGGGTTAATCAAGCAGGTTGCTCTCGATGATATACTGCCTGCGTGGTACAACTTGGGTACAAAAGTTTGCACTCCTCCCGCCTTCTAGGTTGAGCCGCTTCATTAACTCGGCCGGCAAGTGACAATGTCTTTTTCGACCGCAAAGGGAAAAATATTGTAAGACAAAAAAGGTAGAAAAAAAAAACATGGCATAGCAAGTGAGGCTTACGTTTTAGCTTCCTTGGCCATCTCGCCTAATGTGAATTCTTTGGCAACTACTTTTTCCAACAAATTTAACAAATATTTCTTTGCTTTTAAGACCCCTCAGAATCGCGGCCCGTGGTACAATGCTCATATTTTTTTGTTTTGATTCACCACCTTTCTTTGGTTTCTTTCCCCGTCTTTAGCTTGTTCTTTGAGCTCCCCATCTTTGAACATACAAAAATTCTTTCTTGAAGATCCCACACCGTAAAACGGTCAAACGAAATTTAGTGCCGAATGGCGAAGAGGATGGGCACGGCGACTAAACACGGTATAAATTTATACCCGCAGTTCGGCGGCGGTATAAATTTATACCGCGGCATGTTTTGCGGTATAAATTTATACCATGTTGAGGCACGGTATAAATTTATATCATGATGTGTGCACGGTATAAATTTATATCATGCGACCAGCACGGTATAAATTTATATCATAGCCAGCACGGTGATAAATTTATACCCGCCGCACGGTATGAATTTATACCGTCAAGAGGCTACTACAAGATTCTAACCACGCTTAAACATACTACAAAAGATTGAATTGAATCTTTTACTTACTTGACCATCTCTCAAAGCGAAGCTGAAAAGTAGTTATCGTATTGTTTGACAGCCATAATGGGCTTCTTATCGTAATCATAGCTCAGCAACACTCCGTCACACAGGGCTTCTCAAGCTCTTGAAGCTTATTCTTCTGTTTTTGAAGTCCTCTCCATGCATTTGTTTGAACTCCACGCACTCTCGATGCATGAATCGGATCTTATCTATTAGGCTCATTTTTAACCGAAAGTCATTGTCAAGATTGTGACTTACGGCAATGACTTTTGCCTCTTCGTCTGCGGATACCCACGTAAATATGGGCTTCCACGCTTTTCCACACCTCGCTACGGGTTTCCTCCTTTGAGAGTTCTTTTCTAGCCTTGTAGCCGTGTGTGCCTCCAAGGACGTAGTAGGTGTAATCTTCAAGTCCGCTTTTTGTAATCCCCGCAATCGATTGCATTGACTTCTATCAACCATAACAACTAGAGGCTTACACACGCGCATGAGGATTTCTTCTCATTCTTTGCTTAAGAATGGCCACATGTGCCGCTGGCAGACAACTTTTCGGACCTGCAAAGACTCGACCCCATCTTCATTTTTGGTGGCCTCTTGATAGTGCTTAGTGTCAAAGAAATGGTTTGTTTGAGCAGTTTGGTTTCATTAACCCGCTTGAGAATAGCACTTGACTTATCTCAAGGGCTTCACAACGATGTCCGCCTCCAGAGCCTTCTTCAAGAGCTTCTCACGACTCCTCTATAGTCAAGGGCTTTGTTTTTCTAGATTTTTTCTTGGTAGGAGGTCAGGTATCTAGTACCGTGGAATGCTTCCTACCCTTTCCCTTTGTGTTGCCCGGTTCCTCCTCTCCTTTCCTCTTCCTCTTCCTCTTCCTCTTCCTCTTCCTCTTTCTCTTCCTCTTCCTCTACCTCTTCCTCTACTACTTCCTCTTCGATACTACGGGGGTACCATAGACCCTTGACCAACACTTTTTCGTCGCACAGCACTATTGACATCAAAATTTCTACTACGTCCTGTAATGCAGGGTTATGTTAAGAGACTGACGGTATAAATTTATACGGAAAGCACCTAAGAATAACTTACAAAGCCGTTCTTGTGATTGTCCGAAATGTAATCGTGCACGTCTTTAGGCTTGCACATGCTTATTTTAAACATTCTAGTATTCAGAACATAGTAGACGGGGCCCTTGTCATGGTTGTAACCGCATTAGAACTTCATCATCGCTCTCTCAGAAAGCAACAAGTTTCATAATTTCGCCAAATAGGTAATAATCATCGACTTGAACTTGCCCTTCCCCGATTTATTGCACAAGTAAAGGTACGTATCGATTGGGTTTGCTCTCTTCTTGCCCTGTGGACGCATTTCAAGTCTGATCCTTTAGTTCATAAGTCCGTGGGCTCGTGGTGCAGCCTTTGATGATGACCCCGAAAGCACAAACTTGATCTTAGGGCTGGAAAACGCGCAAAAAAAACCATTTTTACACAAGAATATTAACCTTTTTCGAGTTTTTGAAACACAAAAACAGTAGAAAAAGAGGATGAAAGGGCATAAAATCCACACTAAATTAACACTTTATTTGTGTCATTTAAGCTAGAAACACAACAATATTACGAAAATATTAAGGTTTGGGACCATTCGCTGAGTTAATCGGACATCAAAAAATCGAAATAATTCTGAAACGGTATAAATTTGGCGGCTCGTTAACGAAGCGGTATAAATTTATACCGCCTGCAAACAGTCGGGTTATACCGACCGCGGTTCGAGCGTATAAATTTATACCGCCCGGCTCGAGCCGTGATATTATACCTCGTAGTTCGAGCGGTATAAATTTATACCGCTCGTGCTCGAGCCGTATAAATTTATACGCCTTGTGCTCGAGCGGTATAAATTTATACCGCTCCTTAGCACTTATGTAAGTGCTCGAGCGGTATAAATTTATACCGCCGAAAGCACAAGGCGTATAAATTTATACCGATCCAGAATCATCTCGGTATAAATTTATACCGTGGGGCTTACACTCTAACAGATTAAAACAAAAGAGAAACTAAAACAGTACGGAAAGTAGACTTACGTGGCCATGACCGTATGAACTAGTGTATAGAGGTTCCGAGAGCAAATAAGAGGGGGTATATATATGGACATGAGCGCCGACTCGACTCTAGGCAGATATGGAAAATAGGGTGGCCGGCGCCGGGCTTAAGTACCCCTGCTAAGTGCCGTTTCGTATAGCGTTTCTCCATAAAGATTCCAATACAAGTGTTCGTGGAGTTTTCGTGATAAATTTATACCGTGTCTTCCTCCTCTCAGATAAATTTATACCATCTCTCAGATAAATTTATACACCGCAAGCCTACAAGTTTGCCTTCTCAGATAAATTTATACCATCCCCTGTAAACTTTTACCGTCTCGCTATTCTGTCAGATAAATTTATACTGATTGTGACGCTTACCTTTTCCGAGTATGGCTCGAGAAAAAGAAACGGCAGAGCCTCCAACTCCCCGCTCGCAGGGCTTCCTCCCCGCAGTGACATTCACACCCCTCAACCGACACTGAAAGTAGCCTCGAAATTCTCGCCGGGATATTCAAACCCCCAGCTCTGCTGGATCTTACTCCAAAGACGACCACCTGGGCTTCCACCACCAGTTCAATTTACTCCACCACACCCCCCCTCCTAAACGCCGCTTGCCCCCCACCAATGCGTTTTACTCCACCCACAGCCTCTAGAGAGGTCGACTACCTCCTCCACTTCATTTTAGTACGCAGCCTTAGTCCACCATAGGCTAAATCCCCTGAGGCAAATCACGCCAACTCCATCAATTTCGCTAAATGGTACTACAACAAGTGGGAGCAGTCAATGACATGCAACTCCCCTTTTTCTACGACACTTCAGAGCTGGTCAACTACGCCACCAACCTCGACATTTTTCCTAGGGAGAGGGAAAGCACCTCCCTCGGGACTTGCACACACCAAACCTATCAAGCATCTACAAGTACACCTCAAGTTGATCTCTTAGACTAAGAAACACCTCATGTTGATGTCTCGACGAGGACCTACCAAAGCCACAAGACTCTATGTTCAATTCAAAGCCCCCGCAAGTAAGAATCTTAAGCTTAACTTACACAAGAAAGCATGTACAACTGTTAGAAGAAAGAAACTCATGGATCTAGGCTCACTTAAGGGCAACACACATAAAGTAATCGTTGTTCTCAACGTTGTTTGCTTAAGATTGGACTAAAGGAATTGAGGTTGATTCGTGATAGTTACAGTTCAATGACTCGCTAGACCAAAGGGGCTACTTAGCCTTCAATATTAGGCCGATGATGGTGAGAAGTTTACTTACACACCTGGTGGCCACACCGCCCTCCAAACGGCCTTCAAATTGATTCATGCTTTAGGCAAACAGACGACTTGACCGCCTAAAGAAAAGGCTTGACAAGAATCCGTGCATTAATGACTACCGCCATTCAGAGGCATAACCAGAATTCATGCCCTTCAATGTGTCTCCTGGATGGAAGGTTTCTTTAAGGAGTCTTGTGAGAAACTCCCTAATAGCCCTATGTACCACTTGAGTGACAATTTCACGAAACAAGAAGTCTACGATAATTATAAGGAGATGTGTGTTGAGGCTGGAGAACGCTTTGTTCCGCTACTCTTACTTTTTATCGCGGTTCGAAAAAAGAGTTTTTCAAGGTGGCCATTCCTAGAAAGCATAGGATGTCTGTTTGTGCTACATGCTCTGAATTAAAAGCTCAGAGACAAAATGCAAGGACACTTCACACTAAAAGTAAGCTTCCAGGACGTGTTCTTGCCTAGTTCTACTTAAAAGTAGGTTTTTCCTAAACATATTTTCATTTCAGATGCATTGAAGGAGAAACTGAACAAGCATAGAGAACAACAATCTTTGGAAAGGAGAAAATTGACAAAACATAGGAAGAAAGCAATCGAACAACCACTCAACTACATATCGGGCTTGTTATTGATGGAATGGACCAGAAGAAGACCACCCTACCACATTTTGTCAATGTGCCTAAGGATGTCGGGCCAAGAAGATTTCATACATCCGCATGTTGTTGGTGCTATGGTATTTAATGGAAAACTATCTTGCAAGGCATTTTTGAATTATCCAAACATTCATGCTGATCCAAATCTCACTATCACAATATTGAATAAGCTTCTTTCCAATCTAGAACATATACCACCGGTTCTCAGATCTTCACTAGACAACACGACAAGGGAAAATAAGAATCAGCGTTGTTTGCTTTATCAGGTTATGCTAGTAGAGAAACAAATCTTCAAGAAGGTGAAGATTGGTTTCGCTTGTTGGTCATACACACCACCAAATTGATCGATGTTCAAGAGGTTCTCTAAACGCCTTGCACCTAAAAAAAGCTCTCACCTACCAAAGAATGATTGAGGTTATCCAAGATTCCTACAATCCTCGCCCGCACATCGAGTTGTTGGAAGAAACTTATGATTTCAAAGAATGGATTTTTCAAGAGATCAACTGGGTCATCGTGCTATTGAGCCCTTGAGAAATATTACATTTCAAAGATCGATCAAAATTTCACTTGTAGATGGCGTGGCCATCTTACAAGGAAAGAAATATGCCACATCTTTGCAAGTGGCAGCCGCCAGCAGCAGTATTCAATTCATTCGCACCATCCCCAATACTAGTTCCATGCTCTCTCGCAGAGCAAATGCCTCTAAAAAGCTTGAAAGAAATCACAAAGAGTAAAAAGGAGGGAAGAGCATTTGACTCAAGCAAATCATTGGATTTTATTGAGACAAGTATTCAACCGTGCTCTAACCACTTTGGGGAGGCAGATGCTTTATGGTGGCCTCGATTTTTTCTCGGCAACGGATATTTTGCAAGCTTCATTACAAGGTCGAAGACCGTTACATTCAACCGCCATCTAGGCAAACTCTCCCCCGTGCAAGTTGATAATCAAGAGGAACATGTAGAGATATTGGCTAGCTCGGATGAAGATGACAGAGTCATGTACACCGCCCTGACGCACAAAGACAACAAGTTGCTCGAGTATCCGGGTTCAGTCCTCAGAGATTCAGAAAGGAATGCTCATAGCTGTCCCAGCTGATAATGATGAGTCTGGGAAGCCGTTCTGGCTAGCTAAAGTACTGGAGGTAACAAGAGAGGATGGAATTCCCACTCAACTAAAAGTGCACTGGATGAGAACAAATGCTGCCAGTGCTTTCAGTGGGAGTTATACTTTGGAGATGGTAAAAACAGGAGTGGGAAAGAGAGCAAAGTCCAAAGCAAGTACTGCTGTCATAGATCTATCTCAAGTGAAGGTTCTTGCATATGACTTTGTTCTCGACCGCCGCTAATAAGTTACGATGGTCACTCAAACTTTAATAAGGTCAAGATGTGGATTAGACAAACAACCTAGAAAGGTGGCCAAAAAAGATGATGATGAGGACTCACTTGTAGACAGTGAGGAAGAAGATCGTTCGAGTACATCCAGTTTTGAGAGTGAAGCTGAGGATGAAGGCTCAAGTGATCAGGGATTAAATGAGTCGGAGGATGAGATGCATCCTGATCTTGCTGCAAAATGTAAGTTTGTCCGATGACTCAAACATGTAAAAAACAGAAAGAGCAGGTGATGACTGTCTGTCAAAATGTTCTATATTTTTGACAATTTTGTTCATAATTTTGTACAATTTTCACAACCATGAATATATCACTTCTTTGTCACTCTATTACCCTTGCTATTTTTTTAATTGCCCCTTTTTTGCTACACTTTATAAAAGTAATTATTTTTTGTTCTAGTTTAGGAGGATGAAAATTGCTATTTGAAATTTTTGCATGAAAGTTATGTTCAATCAACCCCTCAAAAATGGTACCTAAATTACTTAAATTGTCACACCTGTCACAAAAAAATCTTAAAAATGGACTTTTTTAAGGGAATTTTAGGGAATCTTTCAAAGATTCCTTTTGAAGTGCGTTTCCAGCAAATAAGTGCGTTTCATTTTAAACTTTGTTAAAAGTGAAGGTGATGAGGATGGCATAAATGAATATGATGACGTCCTGGATCCCTCTCTCATCACTCCTCACACTTTTGTACATAACTGAGTCTTAGAAAAAGACTGTAAATTTTGCATGTACAGTTTCAGTTACGGACTTACTTCAATGTTTTGTTAAATATTTTATCCTCTGAAATTAGAGTTTCTCTCGTAAAATATACTTCAAGGACATTCTATTTGCTAAGAAAAGTGACACTTTAAAAAAGTCAATTCTTTTCGTTGCACAAAAAAATTAGTCACTTTGGGGAGTGTCAAAATAGAATTTCATGCATCTTTTTTTTTTTAACCTCGTTTTACCCCCTTTTGTAAAAAAAAAAAGGGAATCTTTGAGGAATATTCCTTTTCGCTCTCGTTTCGATGATTTGCTCCCCGTTTAACACGCAAACTCGTTAATAAAAAACAATGGGACTATGGTAGGTGGCACTAGGATGGTGAGGCTAAAAAGCCATGCCCCTAGAGTTGCCCCTAGGACCTAGACTTCCTAAGGCGGAATTAAATCCTTGTCAAGGTTGCACCAAGAAAGGGAGAGAAGGGGATGCACACCAATATCCGAGAGCGCAAGCTCCCAAAACAAAGGCAAATTGGAATTGTATTCAATGTTATATATCAATACAGAAGTACAATGATATAAACAAAATGGTGATACTAAGAATAGTATTAGCCGTTCAACCACCGCCCACTAATAACAGCCGTTACTTAGTTAGGTCGGTGCTCAGTGCTGATAAGGTGCTGATTCAGCACATAGTCAGCACCTATATGCTGAGTGCTCAGTGCTGTCAAGCATGTCTAGCAGCAAGATGGTGATCTCGATATCATATATCTCGACACTCCTCCTTGATGAGAGATCGCCATCTCCATGCTCAGCCTCCTCCTCCTGGAGATAAGATCTGAATCTTGGTCAAGACTGTCGCTTAATCAGGGTCATCTGAAAAGCTCAAAAACCAAGTTTGCATGAAGAGATCAGCTCTATTCTCTCTGATAGGTAAATAGACCTGCTGATCAACCACTGTATCAGGAACAGTAAATCGATAGAGGTTGTCTTTGATATCCATTGTTTTGCCAAGAGGAACATGAAAACTATTTTCATGCATAGCCTCGATATAGGCAATAGAAGCATTAGATATGAGTACTTCGTTAAGACTTATGGATTCAACAACCATGAATGCAGCTACTCCAACAATGCTAGGTTGAAATTCTTCATGGAAATCAAACCTTAATACCTTCCCTTGACCTTGATCAAATGTTGCTATAAGTAAAAAGTCAACTACTCCTCCTTGCTTTGGAATCATGATCATATATGATGCATATTCAACTCCTTCACAATCAAGTGAATTAAGGCCTCCTCCTTGATCTGGAAATAGAATTGAGTTGAGTGCCATAACAGGTGCTGGAAGTGTTAGAAGTGCTGTAAGTGCTGGAAGTTTCTGTAATTCGAACAGAAAAATCAGTTGATCAGATGTGAGAACCTGAATGCGGCCTTGCATAAATGTCACCAAAGTATCAGAAATGAATGCCACTTGATGAAGTGTTGCCACATTGCCTGAAAATGGGGAGAGGAAGGCCACATCAAGATATCCTAGCTCAATGGCTGAGGTATCTATTAATCCTTGCTTGGAAGGTGCTGGAATATCAGAAATTGGCATCCATTTATTGGATGTTACTGCATCGTCTGATATCCAGAAAGTAGAAGGATAACTAAATCCACCACTTCATGCTTAATAGGAAGAGATAATCTGCTGCCAATGTGCTTCTCCTCCTCATCGTGCTCATCCACATTTAGGATATATTGAGTCTTTGAATGCCCTGCTGCAAAGAGAGTGGCATGATTATCTTTACCTGCATCTTGACTCATCATGATTTCCTCCTTAATAGAAGTGATTGCTTGATGGAAGCCCATATCTTTGTCTTGCATGAAGCTGCTGCACAAAGAATCAAACGCATTAGGTAATGACCTGAGGAAGAAAAATAGTTGCATCGATTGTGAGATCTGATGCTCTTCTCCAAAAGCTTCAATCTGCTGGAAGGCGTGCTTCATGTGATCTGAGAACTCGTCAAGACTTTCAGCAGTCTCATCCCAACACATATCCATCACCTCTGCATACAAGTGCCCAATCTTATGGGTCTTTTGGTCATGCTTCTCAATGAGAGCATGCCACAAATCGTGGCTATTCTCTTGCTGGAACTCATCAAGGATAGAGTCAACTAAGGAGAGCCTGATATATGCCAACGCCTTGTCATCTCAGCCCTGCCAAGCACGCAAATCAGCAATATTCTTGGCATCTGATGCAGGTTCTTGGCCATCTGGAAACCTATGCCATCGATGATTTGAATCACACGACCGCCATGGAAGGTAATCTGGTTGTAGCTTGCATCCTTCTCCATTGCTGTGTTGATCTTGAATCAATCTCAGCACACCTAGTGCTCTGATACCATGTCAAGGTTGCACCAAGAAAGGGAGAGAAGGGGATGCACACCAATATCCGAGAGCGCAAGCTCCCAAAACAAAGGCAAATTGGAATTGTATTCAATGTTATATATCAATACGTATACAATGATATAAACAAAATGGTGATACTAAGAATAGTATTAGCCGTTCAACCACCGCCCACTAATAACAGCCGTTACTTAGTTAGGTTTGGTGCTTTCGATCTTCGATAAAGTCTTTGATTAAAGACATAGTCAACACCTATGTGCCGAAAAGTCTTTGTCAAGTCAACATGTCTAGCAGCAAGATGGTGATCTTGATATCATATATCTCGACAATCCTGCCTACAAAGTGTGCATGTAAGGCAAAAGTTTTGCCCAACGGATGTGTGGTGAGTTGGTATATGCTTAATAATGCCAAAATAAATGTGCATTTGGTCATGGGTTCAAACCTTGCCAATGTATGTTTATTTTTGGGAGTTGGTTATTGGGGGTATACGATGATCCCCGACGTTTTGGCTGCCGCAAGGTAGTGGGATAAACTAGCTAGTCTGTACAAGATTAGTCTAGTATGGACCTTAAACAAAGTAATAAAAAAACAATGGGACTATGGTAGGTGGCACTAGGACCATGCCCCTAGAGTTGCCCCTAGGACCTAGACTTCCTAAGGCGGGATTAAATCCTGCCTACAAAGTGTGCATGTAAGGCAAAAGTTTTGCCCAACGGATGTGTGGTGAGTTGGTATATGCCTAATAATGCCAAAATAAATGTGCATTTGGTCATGGGTTCAAACTTTGCCAATGTATGTTTATCTTTGGGAGTTGGTTATTGGGGGTATACGATGATGATCCCCGACGTGGTAGAACTTAAAAAGTCTATACGTGTCCTCCACTTTAGGCAAAGAAGGTAGTGGGATAAACTAGCTAGTCTGTACAAGATTAGTCGGGTATGGACCTTAAACAAAGTAATAAAAAAACAATGGGACTATGGTAGGTGGCACTAGGATGGTGAGGCTAAAAAGCTATGCCCCTAGAGTTGCCCCTAGAACCTAGATTTCCTAAGGCGGGATTAAATCCTGCCTACAAAGTGTGCATGTAAGGCAAAAGTTTTGCCCAACGGATGTGTGGTGAGTTGGTATATGCCTAATAATGCCAAAATAAATGTTCATTTAGTCATGGGTTCAACCCTTGCCAATGTATGTTTATTTTTGGGAGTTGGTTATTGGGGGTATACGATGATGATCCCCGACGTGGTAGAACTTAAAAAGTCTATACGTGTCCTCCACTTTGGCTGCCGCAAGGTAGTGGGATAAACTAGCTAGTCTGTACAAGATTAGTCTAGTATGGACCTTAAACAAAGTAATAAAAAAACAATGGGACTATGGTAGGTGGCACTAGGATGGTGAGGCTAAAAAGCCATGCCCCTAGAGTTGCCCCTAGGACCTAGACTTCCTAAGGCGGGATTAAATCCTGCCTACAAAGTGTGCATGTAAGGCAAAAGTTTTGCCCAACGGATGTGTGGTGAGTTGGTATGCCTAATAATGCCAAAATAAATGTGCATTTGGTCATGGGTTCAAACCTTGCCAATGTATGTTTATCTTTGGGAGTTGGTTATTGGGTTATAATGATGATGATCCCCGACGTGGTAGAACTTTAAAAGCCTATACGTGTCCTCCACTTTGGCATTGGATAAACTAGCTAGTCTGTACAAGATTAGTCTAGTATGGACCTTAAACAAAGTAATAAAAAAACAATGGGACTATGGTAGGTGGCACTAGGATGGTGAGGCTAAAAAAAGCCATGCCCCTAGAGCTGCCCCTAGGACCTAGACTTCCTAAGGCGGGATTATATTCTGCCTACAAAGTGTGCATGTAAGGCAAAAGTTTTGCCCAACGGATGTGTGGTGAGTTGGTATAGGCCTAGTAATGCCAAAATAAATGTGCATTTGGTCATGGGTTCAAACCTTGCCAATGTATGTTTATCTTTCGGAGTTGGTTACTGGGGTTATACGATGATGATCCCCGACGTGGTAGAACTTAAAAGCCTATACGTGTCCTTCACTTTGGTTGCCGCAAGGCAGTGGGATAAACTAGCTAGTCTGTACAAGATTAGTCTAGTATGGACCTTAAACAAAGTAATAAAAAAACAATGGGACTATGGTAGGTGGCACTAGGATGGTGAGGCTAAAAAAAGCCATGCCCCTAGAGCTGCCCCTAGGACCTAGACTTCCTAAGGCGGGATTATATCCTGCCTACAAAGTGTGCATGTAAGGCAAAAGGGAAAGTAAGAAGAAAGAAAAAGAAAAGGGAAAAGGGGGAAAGGGAACCTAGGTAAAAGTCACAAGGAAAAAGAAAGAGGGAAACGAGAAAAGGGAAGGGGGGCAGGGCATGAGAGAAAAGGGAAGAGGAAAATGGTGAAGAAAGGGAAAAAAGAAAAAAGGGAAAAGAAAAGGGGCAAGAGAGAAAGGGTGGGGAAAAGAGGAAAATGGGTATAGGAAATAAGAGAATAAAACAAATGTGCAAAAGGCATGGAAAAAGGGAAGGAAAAGGAAAGGAAGGGAAAAAGTGCACAGGAAAAGGATCGGCAAAGTAGGAAAACGGAAAGAAAAAAATCCATCAAGAAAAGGAAACGGGAAAAAGGGAAAGGGAAAGGGAAGCAGGGGAGTGATGGAGGGGAGGGAAAGGGAAAAAGGACATGAGGAAATGAAAAGAGAAAAGAAAAAGGAAGGGTTGAAAGAAGGGAAAATTGCACGGGAAGAGGGAAAGGGTGGGAAAAGGAAGCACGGGAAAAATAGAAAGAAGAAAGGGGTGGGAAAAAGGGCATGGGAAAAGGGAAATAGAAAAGAAAAAAGAATGGAAAAGGGGGGAAAGAGAGAGAGGCACGGGAAAAAGGAAATGAGGAAAATGGAAAAAGGGGAAGAGAAAAAGGGAACATGGAAAAGGGAAAGAGGGAAAGGGTGAGGAGATGGAAAAAAGGAAGGTAAAAAGGGCATGGAAAATGGGAGGGAGAAAAGAAAAATGGAAGAGAAAAGGGCACACAAAAAAAGGAGGAAAAGAGTGGGAAAAGGAGGAAAAGAGAAGGGAAAATAGGCATGGAAAATGGCGAAAGAGTAAAAGGTTGAGAAAACGGGAAGACATGGAAAAAGGGTGGGGAAAAGAGAAGGCATAAAAAAACAGAAAGGGGAAAGGAAAAGGGCAAAGAAAAAAGAGAAGAGGGAAAAGGTAGAAAAAGGAGCAAAAGGGAAGGGAAAAAGGTTATCGGGAACGGGGAAGGGGGAAGGAAAGGGATGGGAAAACAAGGAAACATGTGAGAAAGACGAGAAAAAAAAAAGGAAAAGAAAAAAAAAACGTAGAGAAAATAAGAAAAAATGAAATGCGGGATAGAGCAAAAGGGAAAGGGAAAGGGATAGGGCTTTTCTCACTGCATCCCAAAGCATTTACAGGCTCTCAACTTATGCCCAGCAACGCTGGGCACCATTACTAGTTATATTAGAAAGTAAAGCCATTTGAATTTGTGCATCCTGCCCCTAGTGCCAATATTGACGCATTTAATTTTCCATAATGCTCTTAAATTCCATGCCGCTTACACAAACCATAGCCAACTGTAGACCCATTGTTCAACATGTACTATTGAGATCAAATTGCCACTAAAAGAAATATACTATGGGACATGGAGCCCATTTAAAATTGTTAGAGTTCACCATGCTAAAGGCCTATTGCCCACCAGGAACAGCATAAAAGCAATTACTTTATAAAAGAAGGGGATTCAAATGCCCATTATAAAATACTGTCAGCAGCAAGGGCCATGTTAATTTAGAGGCAAGAGTAGCCTCCTCCTACCCCCTGCCCAAAAATTCCAGTCAATTTTCCTTTATGTAGGACCTTCGTAGGATCTTGGTCATGTAGAATTACAGGGCCAAACACTTAAAACCCTACACCTTGCCATACATCACCAAAATTTCCTTGCTATTTACGCATTCAACATCACTAAAAAAAGTATAATGTGGGACATAAAGCCCATATAAAATTGGTAAAGATCACAATGTTGAAGGACTAATGCCCACCAAGCTCGGCTTAGGCGCCAACCCTTCATACAATCATGAAGGGGATTCAGATGCACATTATACAATACTATGAGCAGCAGGTCTCATTTGCTTTCAAAGGTTAGTCTAAGGCGTTAGCCTACATAGTTTTGAATAGACTGAATCTTAAGGCTATTACTATAGGGCACTATGGGCTATGATAATTAAAAGGCAAAAGTACCCATTCTCCCACACCCTGCCCACAAGTTCAAGTGGTGTAGCAGTCCATTTTTTCTTTATGTAAAGTCATGGTTATGAAGAACTAAAAGGCCAAACCCTTAATGCCATACTCCTTGATATATATCACCACCACCTTGTACAACACTGTACTCCAGGGTGCCTAGCTTTCCAACATAACTCTAGGGGCAGCACCTCTGCAAATTTGGGAACCACATGCCCGTTTGCTTCAAAGGGAATCTTACCATTTTATCAGATTCTTGAAACAGAGAGAAGTTGATGGCTATTGCTAAAGGCCATCCACGTAACCAACATAGAAATCTGTATATGCCTTTTCCTGAAGGGTCAAGTGTTACTTAATCTAGGACCTGTCCCTTGAGCAGTTCACAAATCCAGATAAATTGAGGCATTCTCAAAATGGATTTTTAACTTACCTTCCAAACTTTGTACTAGGCAAAACCATATATGGGTCATAGAAATATCAAGGTAAGTGCTTTCTTGCCTCTATATAAGCAGGAATTTTCATGATCTAAAGGGTGTCTCTCTAAAGATGGGAATCTTTTGTGCCCTGGTAAGCCTTTGAGATTCAAAAGGTCCTACAAATTAGTAGGGGCATAGCCAAGTATACCTCAAAAGCAAATAAGGAGTATATAGATGCATTCAAACACGGGGCACACTAGCAGATTGGCATATGTAGCAAGGGGCAAGTTCAAGAATGAATAGGGAATGGAAATAGAAGGAGCAAAGTGATACTAAAACTTGAGATACCATGACAAGGGGTCTTTCAAACTTCAACATAGTGACTTCCAAACAAAGCTTGTACAAAGCAATTAAATGGGAGGAAGGTTTAGAATGAGTAGTCAACTCGTCTATCGATTCAAAGTTTAAGGGGACCATCATAGTTATTATCTTTTATAGAACCTACATTTATCCATATGGTTCATAAAACCAAAAGGTTAATTACTAGATAACTAATCCAGAGACGTTTTCCAATAGAGATAACACCAAACAAACTATAATTAAAGCCAGCCAGAAGGTTATGCTTTTCAACCAGATAGCTTAATCAAACTCGATTCAATCATAACCATGGAAGAGATCTATAAGAGGGCTTTCCAATGCAACAAATTTCATTCAAAACAGACTTTTGGATCAATTGTTATGATTTATAAAAAAAAAAATGTGTCGTTTTTTCTGACGTTTTATTTGACGTTTTGTCTGACGCAGGCTCTGACGTTTTTTCTGACAAAAAGTTTGACGCTAAACCTGACGCATATGTCTGACGATTTCTCTGACGATTTCTCTGACGATAGTGGTGACGTTTAATTCCTGACGATTTGTCTGACGTTTTTTCCTGACGATATATCGTCAGGAATTTAATCGTCAGGATAGTCGTCGGAATATTTGTCAGGACATAGCCATCCAATTTGTCTGACGATTTTTTTGACGCCAAACCCTCATCCTCTTGTAGTGTAGATCCAGGGAAGTTTTTTGGCCAAAACAATCAGTGAAAGGAATAGAGGTAGGAATTTTTTTGGAAATATCAATTTGGACATAGACAACAGGAGGCTTATATGGAGCATAGACAGTAGAGACATAGTTGCCAATAGAATTAAATAGGCTTTTGATTGATTCTTCATTCCAATAAATAGGATTTAAGCCAAATAAAGAGGTTGAGGCAACATGAAAGTTATTGAGGTCGGCAGTTGAATGCTTAGGATTCCATTTGATAAAAGACAAATGAAAATTCTCGAAAACTAGAATTCCACTTTGTAGCAGATAATTAGCAGTCCTCTGACTACCACATTCAACCATAATGTAAGGATAATTTAGCCAATAAACAGCTTTGATCGAAAGGCTTTTTGAAGAGATAGCAGAAAAGACAATAGTTTTTCAATACTGATTCCAACCTTATTGATTTTTTACAACAACAGCAGAGTTTGAGAGGCATTTCAATTTTTCAAGAACCATAGGGGAGTTTAGATGAATACCATGAACAGTGGCGAGGTTGGAAGCAATGTCTGGCCTCTCTTGCTGAAGAATATTATCCCAGTCTTCATCAGAGCGAACTTCATTTGATGGCCTCTCAACTCCATATGGAAAAGGAACACCAGTAGCAGGATTTATCAGAGGTCGGTTTCCAATTGCACTCGGATCCTTGGAGAGATTATCCCAAATTGGAGCTATGGTCTTCAAAGGAAGTCTAAAGTGCAAAGTATTTTTGACGTATCCAAACTTGCATGGTGACCCGAACCTCACAATTACAATTCTTAACAAGGTCCTGTGCGAGCAAGAGCAATTACCACCAGTGCTTTACCTGCAACTTGACAATACTACAAGGGAGAACAAGAATCAAACACTCTTTGCGTATTGTGCCATGTTAGTGGAGCTAGGGATCTTTAGAAAAGTGAAGCTGAGTTTCTTACTTGTAGGCCACACTCATGATCAAATTGACCAAATGTTCAGCAGATTTTCTGTGCGCCTCAGAAGGAAGAAGGCTTTCTCTCTTCCTACTTTAGTTCGAATTATTGAAGATTCTTACACTCCCACTCCAGTGATCGATCTTCTTAAAGAGACTGCTGATTTCAGAGAGTTTATTTTCTCTCAACGTTCAGACAGAGAACAAGCTGTGAACAAATTGAATGATCTCACCTTTCAACATCACATCAAGTTCTACTTGAAGGATGGCCAAAGTTTCTTACAGGGGAAGAAGTATACCACAACTAAGGACTGGAGTCCACCAGAGGGACTACGCTTCCTTAAATATATTCCAGACACTTCCTTCATAGAATGTGCTGAGCAACTTCCTCTTAAAAATCCTAAGGAGTCCAAACAGAAGAAAAGTACCCCAGAGTCATCCTTAAAAGCCATTGAAAATGGAATTTCCTCAGGCTTTAAGTACTTCTTAGAAGAAGATCGGATGTGGTGGAGTAATTTCTTTCTCGAACAGAAAATTGTTGTGAAAAATATAGCTCTAAGACAGTTGCAAGAACCATTTCAATGGCCTAACACCTTCCATCAACCCCAGCACCAAGCAGGTCCAAGCAATGCTACATTAGCACCTGCAGTAGAAGAAGACGAGGATCGAGTCATGTACCTCGGACCAAGACGCAGGAATGAGCCTCAAGGTAATATCACAGAAATTACCAAGGGTATGCTAATTGCTCTTCCAACTGAGGAGGATGACAAAGGTCGACCTTTCTGGATAGCAAAAGTGCTTGACACAGTCAATGAGGAAGGCTTAGTCACTAAACTCAAGATTCATTGGCTTCCAACACGCTCAGAAAATGCTTTTGAAGGTAGATATGAGTTAGAAATGGGAAGCCAAGGAAAAGAGAGAAAGTCCAAGAAGGTGGGTTGTATGGATGAGCTGATCCTTAATGACGTGACTATATTGTGCTATGATTTTAAATTGAAATCTGACAATCGTCTACGCCAGAGGACTATCAATTTGCTTAAAAAAGCTTGTAATTACGAAGAAGAGGATGAAGAAGGTGGTGGCAATGCTTCACCATAGTGATGAGGAAGATAACTCAAGCACTTCCTCTAGTGACAGTGAAAAAAGTGAAGGTGATGAGGATGGCATAAATGAATATGATGACGTCCTGGATCCCTCTCTCATCACTCCTCACACTTTTGTACATAACTGAGTCTTAGAAAAAGACTGTAAATTTTGCATGTACAGTTTCAGTTACGGACTTACTTCAATGTTTTATTAAATATTTTATCCTCTGAAATTAGAGTTTCTCTCGTAAAATATACTTCAAGGACATTCTATTTGCTAAGAAAAGTGACACTTTAAAAAAGTCAATTCTTTTCGTTGCACAAAAAAATTAGTCACTTTGGGGGTGTGTGTCAAAATAGAATTTCATGCATCTTTTTTTTTAACCTCGTTTTACCCCCTTTTGTAAAAAAAAAGGGAATCTTTGAGGAATATTCCTTTCGCTCTCGTTTCGATGATTTGCTCCCGTTTAATACACAATCCTGTTAATAAAAAAACAATGGGACTATGGTAGGTGGCACTAGGATGGTGAGGCTAAAAAGCCATGCCCCTAGAGTTGCTCCTAGGACCTAGACTTTCTAAGGCGGGATTAAATCCTTGTCAAGGTTGCACCAAAAAAGGGAGAGAAGGGGATGCACACCAATATCCGAGAGCGCAAGCTCCCAAAACAAAGGCAAATTGGAATTGTATTCAATGTTATATATCAATACAGAAGTACAATGATATAAACAAAATGGTGATACTAAGAATAGTATTAGCCGTTCAACCACCGCCCACTAATAACAGCCGTTACTTAGTTCGGTCGGTGCTCAGTGCTGATAAAGTGCTGATTCAGCACATAGTCAGCACCTATGTGCTGAGTGCTGTCAGTGCTGTGAAGCATATCTAACAGCAAGATGGTGATCTCGATATCATATATCTCGACACTCCTCCTTGATGAGAGATCGCCATCTCCATGCTCAGCCTCCTCCTCCTGGAGATAAGATCTGAATCTTGGTCAAGACTGTCGCTTAATCAGGGTCATCTGAAAAGCTCAAAAACCAAGTTTGCATGAAGAGATCAGCTCTATTCTCTCTGATAGGTAAATAGACCTGCTGATCAACCACTGTATCAGGAACAGTAAATCGATAGAGGTTGTCTTTGATATCCATTGTTTTGCCAAGAGGAACATGAAAACTATTTTCATGCATAGCCTCGATATAGGCAATAGAAGCATCTTATATTATAATGTTATTGTGTAAGTGTTGGACCCAGCCCTAATTTGGGCGGCCCAGATTTGATGAAATCAATGGAGGAGATGATGCCACGTCAGATTGTTTAAAATAACATGGTTTTTTTTGCTAGGGTTAGGAGGGCGGCAGTAGCACCTTCGATTTCATGTTTACTTGATTCTACAGGTATTTTGCGAGCATGTGGCCGTTTTTGTTCAAGGGCAGTAGATTCTCTTTCGTGTCGCAAACTTTCATGTTTTTGCTTCATGTGTTTTCAAGATGTGAGCATAGTACTTTTGATCAGCGTTGATGTTTCATGAGCGAGATGCAAAGTTTGTAGACCATTCTAAGGGCGGACGAACTAGGGTTGAATCATCCATGGCTCTCGAGCGACATAGCTTCTAGCTTCATTGCCATGGCTTCATTTCTGTAGTTTGCGCTTACCTGTAGTTTTCTGTAGTTCGAATCTCCTTGTGTTGGGTATTTTTGCCTTTTACTTAACTGAACATTTGTTTTATGCAGAGTCATGGCGATGGCACTTGGTCGGGGAGCTCTGTTTAGGGCTGTGGCAAAGCAGGGGCCGATTTCACATAGACGGCAAAACACTATGCTGTCTGGGCAAAATATTCAGGTCTTTATGCATTCCTGTCTTTTATATGGCAGTCTAAGTAGCCTACAGATCCAGTATATTCCAGATGGCTAGGAATCAATACGTGGCTGGTACTGAGGATTTGAATTGGCTGGTCTTGCAGAATAGGCAAGTATCGAAGTACAGGACTATAAGAGACTATCTTATGTTCTTGCATTTTGGATTTGTAGAGTAGCCTTCAATGATCCAAAATAAGACCAGGAGGAAGAACAAAAGATCAAGGATTTTCCACGGTTCTAGAGAAAAAAAAAACAGGTTTTTGCTCTGATCTATTGTGGTCTTATGCATGCAGTTTGAGTTGCTTGTGCCAAAAAGGTAGGTCTGTGTTGATTTTAGTGATGAGAGTGCAAATGCTGTAAAATGGTGACAATATAGTCATTATACATGTGCAACCCATAAGTGTTCTTTATAGGACAGATTGGGGAGCAGCAGAACAGTTTGCTCTTCCCAATGAGGAAAGAAATCTGGAAAGAAAGTAGTTTGAAGATGAATTTGATCTTACTTAGCCCATACAAAATGTTGGCATTCCTTACAAACTTCGTATTGTTCATCATTGTGACTGTCCTATGGTAGCTGTCCGGCTACATGAACCTAAAGGACTGGATACAAGTGTGGTAAATTTTGTGCAGCTAGAATCAATGGCAGTGCAGGTAGTACGGTGACAACTGATCTGTGGATGGGATCTGATTGTATGCTTCCTCTATTGAACATCTATTTTAGCATGTAACTTTCCTCTATCATCGTGAGGCTTTGAAGGTTAACAACAGTGCTTGCATGTTCAATTCTCAATTCTTAAAGTTTGTTTGTGTGCAAATATTATGCCTCAGTTTCTTATGGGTAAAATTAAATGCAGTAAAATAATTCTTACGTTCATAGGGATGATTGAAGTTTTTGATCCCCTGTATGTTGACTACCTTCCTCCCTAGGGAGAAAGGATCAATGGCTTCACATTATGTTTTATATGATATAATCAGTTGAATTTTGATTATTTTTACCATTTCATTGCTGACCATTATTCTTCATGAATTATGGGACAACCCAGAGGAAGGGCTATTATGATCTTCAGTTTCATTGACATTTTGCATGAATATTACTATGAACCTTTTTTTTTTTTCAAAAAAGTCATAACCAAATAAACTCTCATACCACATTCCGAAAAATATTGATTCCTTTTGTTTGCCACTGCTTGCTATTCCAATGAAGAGATTTGATTCCTTTTGTTTGCCACTGCCTGCTATTCCAATGAAGAGATTTATATATTAGAGAGGTGAACCAGATATGGACCACTTAAGAATATGGGCAAGGAAAAGTTGAAAATAAAATAGTTTTTGTTAATTAAATTGCATTCTTGGTTTGAGATATTGTATAATGTACTATTGTTGAGAAAATTTGGATACATATAGCCCATAAGATATCCCATAAAATGGGTCTACCAAAGGATCATTCCAATACTCTTATTGTGGATCAAGATTGAATTATTTAGATTGAACTTACTTTTTCACCCATTGTTGGAAAAGTTTTGGTGACCCCTAAAGTATATAGCCATAGCTAGATACACATTAAAACTATTGCAATGCGTTCGTCACCATGTTTTAGAGTGTACTATATTTGATTATGTTTGTTTTGGTGAAACTCAACAAATTCTTTAGCGTAAATATTCTTATAGCGTAAGTATGTATGTATGTCTAGCATCAAATGTAATCGAGGGCTCAAATTGTGCCAAAACGGTGAACAATCACATGTAAAGCCCACCAACGGTGGGCAATTTACTAGTCAGATATGAGTACTTCGTTAAGACTTATGGATTCAACAACCATGAATGCAGCTACTCCAACAATGCTAGGTTGAAATTCTTCATGGAAATCAAACCTTAATACCTTCCCTTGACCTTGATCAAATGTTGCTATAAGTAAAAAGTCAACTACTCCTCCTTGCTTTGGAATCATGATCATATATGATGCATATTCAACTCCTTCACAATCAAGTGAATTAAGGCCTCCTCCTTGATCTGGAAATAGAATTGAGTTGAGTGCCATAACAGGTGCTGGAAGTGTTAGAAGTGCTGTAAGTGCTGGAAGTTTCTGTAATTCGAACAGAAAAATCAGTTGATCAGATGTGAGAACCTGAATGCGTCCTTGCATAAATGTCACCAAATTATCAGAAATGAATGCCACTTGATGAAGTGTTGCCACATTGCCTGAAAATGGGGAGAGGAAGGCCACATCAAGATATCCTATCTCAATGGCTGAGGTATCTATTAATCCTTGCTTGGAAGGTGCTGGAATATCAGAAATTGGCATCCATTTATTGGATGTTACTGCATCGTCTGATATCCAGAAAGTAGAAGGATCTAAATCCACCACTTCATGCTTAATAGGAAGAGATAATCTGCTGCCAATGTGCTTCTCCTCCTCATCGTCCTCATCCCCATTTAGGATATATTGAGTCTTTGAATGCCCTGCTGCAAAGAGAGTGGCATGATTATCTTTACCTGCATCTTGACTCATCATGATTTCCTCCTTAATAGAAGTGATTGCTTGATGGAAGCCCATATCTTTGTCTTGCATGAAGCTGCTGCACAAAGAATCAAACGCATTAGGTAATGACCTGAGGAAGAAAAATAGTTGCATCGATTGTGAGATCTGATGCTCTTCTCCAAAAGCTTCAATCTGCTGGAAGGCATGCTTCATGTGATCTGAGAACTCGTCAAGACTTTCAGCAGTCTCGTCCCAACACATATCCATCACCTTTGCATACAAGTGCCCAATCTTATGGGTCTTTTGGTCATGCTTCTCAATGAGAGCATGCCACAAATCGTGGCTATTCTCTTGCTGAAAGTCATCAAGGATAGAGTCAACTAAGGAGAGCCCGATATATGCCATCGCCTTGTCATCTCAGCCCTGCCAAGCACGCAAATCAGCAATATTCTTGGCATCTGGTGCAGGTTCTTGGCCATCTGGAAACCTGTGCCATCGATGATTTGAATCACACGACCGCCATGGAAGGTAATCTGGTTGTAGCTTGCATCCTTCTCCATTGCTGTGTTGATCTTGAATCAATCTCAGCACACCTAGTGCTCTGATACCATGTCAAGGTTGCACCAAGAAAGGGAGAGAAGGGGATGCACACCAATATCCGAGAGCGCAAGCTCCCAAAACAAAGGCAAATTGGAATTGTATTCAATGTTATATATCAATACAGAAGTACAATGATATAAACAAAATGGTGATACTAAGAATAGTATTAGCCGTTCAACCACCGCCCACTAATAACAGCCGTTACTTAGTTAGGTCGGTGCTCAGTGCTGATAAAGTGCTGATTCAGCACATAGTCAGCACCTATGTGCTGAGTGCTGTCAGTGCTGTCAAGCATGTCTAGCAGCAAGATGGTGATCTTGATATCATATATCTCGACAATCCTGCCTACAAAGTGTGCATGTAAGGCAAAAGTTTTGCCCAACGGATGTGTGGTGAGTTGGTATATGCCTAATAATGCCAAAATAAATGTGCATTTGGTCATGGGTTCAAACCTTGTCAATGTATGTTTATTTTTGGGAGTTGGTTATTGGGGGTATACGATGATGATCCCCGACGTGGTAGAACTTAAAAAGTCTATACGTGTCCTCCACTTTGGCTGCCGCAAGGTAGTGGGATAAACTAGCTAGTCTGTACAAGATTAGTCTAGTATGGACCTTAAACAAAGTAATAAAAAAACAACTAGTAAGGTGCCCAGCGTTGCTGGGCATTAGTTAGAAATTTTACATCTTGTAACATTGTGAATGGGCCACGGCAATAGATTTTTACAAAATGGCCGATGGTCCGCGAGTCCCAATATCAACAATGGCGCTTGAATATTCAAAGAAGAAATGTTAGAATAGAATCTTGGAAAAAAACCTACATGTGGATCAAATATATATTTTCTTGTATTGTATATGACTTATGTTTGGCTCTATTGTACAAACCAAGCAAATCTATATGACTCTAATTTTGGCCACATGGTCAGTGAAAAAATGATGGCACTGCCATTGTAGTTTGCCACGTGCTGTAATCTTGTGCAGTATAGCCTCGTGTCACTGCTGGTTATTAAGAAACCCCTGTCTCTGTGGAGTTGGGCCATCCTTTTATTAGCTTCTGATCTGAATAAATGCAGCATAATCTGAGCACTACTCTATGTCACATGAAATTAAAATCAATTCATGTTGACAAACTTTGCTGTTGGGTTTCATAGGTATATCTCGCATTAGGTGCAAATCATGAAGAAGGAAAGAAAAAAAAATGATTTCTATTGATTTTCAAACTGTATTAACATTTAATCATTAAACGTCTAGTTTGAATAATGACAATCAAAAGAATCCATATGGCATGAACACAAATAACTCAGAGAAATAGCTATAGACTGAAGATCATCAACAAACAACTGACCGAAGAAGTATTTTCTATGATTGCACTCTTGTTATGAGAAAATCAATGGAAAGTGTAAGTGCAATAGTATATAACCAACAAAACAAATGAGCTAACGCAAGAGAATGTAGTAAAGGAAAACCATTATGTTCAAGCCAGTAGAGGTAGTTCAGCCAATGCAGATTCAATATTTTCCCTTGGATATTCGAGATCTACTACTTTACCTTCAAGAAACTTATCATATGATGCTAGATCAAAGTGACCATGCCCACATAGTGCTGTTAAAATCACCTTGGACTCTCTAGTCTCCTTGCAATGCAAAGCCTCCCTGATTGTTGCTGAAATCGCATGGGTGGGCTCTGGAGCTGGAATAATTCCTTCAGTTCGTGCAAATTGTAGGGCACCTACAAACATTTCATACTTGGTTAACAACAATAACACAACATGCTTTATCCTGTAAAGCTTACCTTGGAAACATTCATTCTGTGGTATAGAAAGGGCTTTCATGAGTCCAAGGTTATAAATAATGGTATCTCAACCCTCCTACAGTACCAAAAGGATAAATATTTTATCTCAATCTGCAGAAAGAAATTGAACAAAAGCCTAACTATGTTTATAAGAAAATGCTTAAAACCTGCATGAATAAGATCTGGTATAAAATTGTGGCCCAGGGTATGCATCTTGAGGAGAGGAGTCAATCCTGCTGTATCTGCATAATCATAGGCATATATTCCTTTTGTCAAAGATGGGCATGCAGCAGGCTCAACAGCCCTGATGATTGGATTCATTTTGCTCAGATTTCATGGAATCGATTGTTCTAGATGGCCAGTTCACTCTAAAAGCTGTTCTGATTCATCAGATATTCCCCAAAATCATCAATTTCAAAATGGGGCTCTACTTCTGCGGCAAGAGCGCAAAAACCGAATCTGCTATCGCCATCGCCCTGCTTAATGGAATCTCTGCTGTTATGATGTTGGGGATTAACTTTGTTAGTAGAATTCCGATCAGAGACTACACAATCTGCAAATTTACATGGAGCATGCTTCTATCTGCCAAATCCGCAAATATCAGTCTGGTTTTGCAATGGAATAGCAACCCACCAAATAGCTTATGCAAATCACCTGTGCAAATCACCGAATGATATCGCCTCTGCAAATCACCTATCAAAACTGCCCGATATATCAGAAGCTGGGCCGGAGTTGAAGCCGAGCTACATGAAAACCCTAAAGGTAGGGTTAGGGTTTGGTTGACGACATACTTACCCAATAACATTATAATATAAGATGGGACTATGGTAGGTGGCACTAGGATGGTGAGGCTAAAAAGCCATGCCCCTAGAGTTGTCCCTAGAACCTAGATTTCCTAAGGCGGGATTAAATCCTACCTACAAAGTGTGCATGTAAGGCAAAAGTTTTGCCCAACGGATGTGTGGTGAGTTGGTATATGCCTAATAATGCCAAAATAAATGTGCATTTGGTCATGGGTTCAAACTTTGCCAATGTATGTTTATCTTTGGGAGTTGGTTATTGGGGGTATACGATGATGATCCCCGACGTGGTAGAACTTAAAAAGTCTATACGTGTCCTCCACTTTGGCTGCCGCAAGGTAGTGGGATAAACTAGCTAGTCTGTACAAGATTAGTCGGGTATGGACCTTAAACAAAGTAATAAAAAAACAATGGGACTATGGTAGGTGGCACTAGGATGGTGAGGCTAAAAAGCCATGCCCCTAGAGTTGCCCCTAGGACCTAGACTTCCTAAGGCGGGATTAAATCCTGCCTACAAAGTGTGCATGTAAGGCAAAAGTTTTGCCCAACGGATGTGTGGTGAGTTAGTATATGCCTAATAATGCCAAAATAAATGTGCATTTAGTTATGGGTTCAACCCTTGCCAACGTATATTTATTTTTGGGAGTTGGTTATTGGGGGTATACGATGATGATCCCCGACGTGGTAGAACTTAAAAAGTCTATACGTGTCCTCCACTTTGGCTGCCGCAAGGTAGTGGGATAAACTAGTTAGTCTATACAAGATTAGTCTAGTATGGACCTTAAACAAAGTAATAAAAAAACAATGGGACTATGGTAGGTGGCACTAGGATGGTGAGGCTAAAAAGCCATGCCCCTAGAGTTGCCCCTAGGACCTAGACTTCCTAAGGCGGGATTAAATCCTGCCTACAAAGTGTGCATGTAAGGCAAAAGTTTTGCCCAACGGATGTGTGGTGAGTTGGTATATGCCTAATAATACCAAAATAAATGTGCATTTGGTCATGGGTTCAAACCTTGCCAATGTATGTTTATCTTTGGGAGTTGGTTATTGGGGGTATACGATGATGATCCCCGACGTGGTAGAACTTAAAAAGTCTATACGTGTCCTCCACTTTGGCTGCCGCAAGGTAGTGGGATAAACTAGCTAGTCTGTACAAGATTAGTCTAGTATGGACCTTAAACAAAGTAATAAAAAAACAATGGGACTATGGTAGGTGGCACTAGGATGGTGAGGCTAAAAAGCCATACCCCTAGAGTTGCCCCTAGGATCTAGACTTCCTAAGGCGGGATTAAATCCTGCCTACAAAGTGTGCATGTAAGGCAAAAGTTTTGTCCAACGGATGTGTGGTGAGTTGGTATGCCTAATAATGCCAAAATAAATGTGCATTTGGTCATGGGTTCAAACCTTGCCAATGTATGTTTATCTTTGGGAGTTGGTTACTGGGGTTATATGATGATGATCCCCGACGTGGTAGAACTTAAAAGCCTATACGTGTCTTCCACTTTGGCTGCCGCAAGGCAGTGGGATAAACTAGCTAGTCTGTACAAGATTAGTCTAGTATGGACCTTAAACAAAGTAATAAAAAAACAATGGGACTATGGTAGGTGGCACTAGGATGGTGAGGCTAAAAATCCATACCCCTAGAGTTGCCCCTAGGACCTAGAACTTAAAGGCGGGATTAAATCCTGCCTACAAAGTGTGCATGTAAGGCAAAAGTTTTGCCCAATGGATGTGTGGTGAGTTGGTATATGCCTAATAATGCCAAAATAAATGTGCATTTGGTCATGGGTTCAAACTTTGCCAATGTATGTTTATCTTTGGGAGTTGGTTATTGGGGGTATACGATGATGATCCCCGACGTGGTAGAACTTAAAAAGTCT
Organism: Isoetes taiwanensis; assembly: GCA_021234155.1. Classification (NCBI taxonomy): domain Eukaryota; kingdom Viridiplantae; phylum Streptophyta; class Lycopodiopsida; order Isoetales; family Isoetaceae; genus Isoetes; species Isoetes taiwanensis. The sequence goes on from JAJEKV010000026.1 coordinate 18,332,093, forward strand.
ATACGTGTCCTCCACTTTGGCTGCAGCAAGGTAGTGGGATAAACTAGCTAGTCTGTACAAGATTAGTCGTGTACAAGATTAGTCGGGTATGGACCTCAAACAAAGTAATAAAAAAACAATGGGACTATGGTAGGTGGCACTAGGATGGTGAGGCTAAAAAGCCATGCCCCTAGAGTTGTCCCTAGAACCTAGATTTCCTAAGGCGGGATTAAATCCTACCTACAAAGTGTGCATGTAAGGCAAAAGTTTTGCCCAACGGATGTGTGGTGAGTTGGTATATGCCTAATAATGCCAAAATAAATGTGCATTTGGTCATGGGTTCAACCCTTGCCAATGTATATTTATTTTTGGGAGTTGGTTATTGGGGGTATACGATGATGATCCCCGACGTGGTAGAACTTAAAAAGTCTATACGTGTCCTCCACTTTGGCTGCCGCAAGGTAGTGGGATAAACTAGCTAGTCTATACAAGATTAGTCTAGTATGGACCTTAAACAAAGTAATAAAAAAACAATGGGACTATGGTAGGTGGCACTAGGATGGTGAGGCTAAAAAGCCATGCCCCTAGAGTTGCCCCTAGAACCTAGATTTCCTAAGGCGGGATTAAATCCTACCTACAAAGTGTGCATGTAAGGCAAAAGTTTTGCCCAACGGATGTGTGGTGAGTTGGTATATGCCTAATAATGCCAAAATAAATGTGCATTTGGTCATGGGTTCAAACCTTGCCAATGTATGTTTATCTTTGGGAGTTGGTTATTGGGGGTATACGATGATGATCCCCGACGTGGTAGAACTTAAAAAGTCTATACGTGTCCTCCACTTTGGCTGCCGCAAGGTAGTGGGATAAACTAGCTAGTCTGTACAAGATTAGTCTAGTATGGACCTTAAACAAAGTAATAAAAAAACAATGGGACTATGGTAGGTGGCACTAGGATGGTGAGGCTAAAAAGCCATACCCCTAGAGTTGCCCTAGGACCTAGACTTCCTAAGGCGGGATTAAATCCTGCCTACAAAGTGTGCATGTAAGGCAAAAGTTTTGCCCAACGGATGTGTGGTGAGTTGGTATGCCTAATAATACCAAAATAAATGTGCATTTGGTCATGGGTTCAAACCTTGCCAATGTATGTTTATCTTTGGGAGTTGGTTACTGGGGTTATATGATGATGATCCCCGACGTGGTAGAACTTAAAAGCCTATACGTGTCCTCCACTTTGGTCTGCCAAAGGTAGTGGGATAAACTAGCTAAATGCATACAAGATTAGTCTAGTATGGACCTTAAACAAAGTAATAAAAAAACAATGGGACTATGGTAGGTGGCACTAGGATGGTGAGGCTAAAAAAAGCCATGCCCCTAGAGCTGCCCCTAGGACCTAGACTTCCTAAGGCGGGATTATATCCTGCCTACAAAGTGTGCATGTAAGGCAAAAGTTTTGTCCAACAGATGTGTGGTGAGTTGGTATAGGCCTAGTAATGCCAAAATAAATGTGCATTTGGTCATGGGTTCAAACCTTGCCAATGTATGTTTATCTTTGGGAGTTGGTTACTGGGGTTATACGATGATGATCCCCGACGCGGTAGAACTTAAAAGCCTATACGTGTCCTCCACTTTGGTTGCCGCAAGGCAGTGGGATAAACTAGCTAGTCTGTACAAGATTAGTCTAGTATGGACCTTAAACAAAGTAATAAAAAAACAATGGGACTATGGTAGGTGGCACTAAGATGGTGAGGCTAAAAAAAGCCATGCCCCTAGAGCTGCCCCTAGGACCTAGACTTCCTAAGGTGGGATTATATCCTGCCTACAAAGTGTGCATGCAAGGCAAAAGGGAAAGTAAGAAGAAAGAAAAAGGAAAGGGAAAAGGGGGAAAGGGAACCTAGGTAAAAGTCACAAGGAAAAAGAAAGAGGGAAACGAGAAAAGGGAAGGGGGGAAGGGCATGAGAGAAAAGGGAAGAGGAAAATGGTGAAGAAAGGGAAAAAAGAAAAAAGGGAAAAGAAAAGGGGCAAGAGAGAAAGGGTGGGGAAAAGAGGAAAATGGGTATAGGAAATAAGAGAATAAAACAAATGTGCAAAAGGCATGGAAAAAGGGAAAAGGAAAAGGAAAGGAAGGGAAAAAGTGCACAGGAAAAGGATCGGCAAAGGAGGAAAACGGAAAGAAAAAAATCCATCAAGAAAAGGAAATGGGAAAAAAGGGAAAAGGAAAGGGAAGTAGGGGAGTGATGGAGGGGAGGGAAAGGGAAAAAGGACATGAGGAAATGAAAAGAGAAAAGAAAAAGGAAGGGTTGAAAGAAGGGAAAATTGTACGGGAAGAGGGAAAGGGTGGGAAAAGGAAGCACGGGAAAAATAGAAAGAAGAAAGGGGTGGGAAAAAGGGCATGGGAAAAGGAAAATAGAAAAGAAAAAAGAATGGAAAAGGGGGGAAAGAGAGAGAGGCACGGGAAAAAGGAAATGAGGAAAATGGAAAAGGGGAAGAGAAGAAGGGAACATGGAAAAGGGAAAGAGGGAAAGGGTGAGGAGATGGAAAAAGGGAAGGTAAAAAGGGCATGGAAAATGGGAGGGAGAAAAGAAAAATGGAAGAGAAAAAGGGCACACAAAAAAAGGAGGAAAAGGGTGGGAAAAGGAGGAAAAGAGAAGGGAAAATAGGCATGGAAAATGGCGAAAGAGTAAAAGGTTGAGAAAACGGGAAGACATGGAAAAAGGGTAGGGGAAAGGAAAAGGGCAAAGAAAAAAGAGAAGAGGGAAAAGGTGGAGAAAGGAGCAAAAGGGAAGGGAAAAAGGTTATTGGGAACAGGGAAGGGGGAAGGAAAGGGATGGGAAAACAAGGAAACATGTGAGAAAGACGAGAAAAAAAAAAAAGGAAAAGAAAAAAAAACGTAGAGAAAATAAGAAAAAATGAAATGCGGGATAGAGCAAAAGGGAAAGGGAAAGGGATAGGGCTTTTCTCACTGCATCCCAAAGCATTTACAGGCTCTCAACTTATGCCCAGCAACGCTGGGCACCATTACTAGTTATATTAGAAGCCATTTAAATTTGTGCATCCTGCCCCTAGTGCCAATATTGACGCATTTAATTTTCCATAATGCTCTTAAATTCCATGCCGCGTACACAAACCATAGCCAACTGTAGACCCATTGTTCAACATGTACTATTGAGATCAAATTGCCACTAAAAGAAATATACTATGGGACATGGAGCCCATTTAAAATTGTTAGAGTTCACCATGCTAAAGGCCTATTGCCCACTAGGAACAGCATAAAAGCAACCACTTTATAAAATCATGAAGGGGATTCAAATGCCCATTATAAAATACTGTCAGCAGCAGGTCCCATTTGCTTTTAAAAATTAGCCTACGGCCACACCCTACACAGTTATGAGGTAGAATGACGCTTGAGGGCTACTGCTATAGGGCACTAAGGGCCATGTTAATTTAGAGGCAAGAGTAGCCATCCTCCTACCCCCTGCCCAAAAATTCCAGTCAATTTTCCTTTATGTGGGACCTTCGTAGGATCTTGGTCATGTAGAATTACAGGGCCAAACACTTAAAACCCTACACCTTGCCATACATCACCAAAATTTCCTTGCTATTTACGCATTCAACATCACTAAAAAAAGTATAATGTGGGACATAAAGCCCATATAAAATTGGTAAAGATCACAATGTTGAAGGACTAATGCCCACCAAGCTCGGCTTAGGCGCCAACCCTTCATACAATCATGAAGGGGATTCAGATGCACATTATACAATACTATGAGCAGCAGGTCTCATTTGCTTTCAAAGGTTAGTCTAAGGCGTTAGCCTACATAGTTTTGAATAGACTGAATCTTAAGGCTATTACTATAGGGCACTATGGGCTATGATAATTAAAAGGCAAAAGTACCCATTCTCCCACACCCTGCCCACAAGTTCAAGTGGTGTAGCAGTCCATTTTTTCTTTATGTAAAGTCATGGTTATGAAGAACTAAAAGGCCAAACCCTTAATGCCATACTCCTTGATATATATCACCACCACCTTGTACAACACTGTACTCCAGGGTGCCTAGCTTTCCAACATAACTCTAGGGGCAGACACCCTCGCAAATTTGGGAACCACATGCCCGTTTGCTTCAAAGGGAATCTTACCATTTTATCAGATTCTTGAAACAGAGAGAAGTTGATGGCTATTGCTAAAGGCCATCCACGTAACCAACATAGAAATCTGTATATGCCTTTTCCTGAAGGGTCAAGTGTTACTTAATCTAGGACCTGTGCCTTGAGCAGTTCACAAATCCAGATAAATTGAGGCATTCTCAAAATGGATTTTTAACTTACCTTCCAAACTTTGTACTAGGCAAAACCATATATGGGTCATAGAAATATCAAGGTAAGTGCTTTCTTGCCTCTATATAAGCAGGAATTTTCATGATCTAAAGGGTGTCTCTCTAAAGATGGGAATCTTTTGTGCCCTTGTAAGCCTTTGAGATTCAAAAGGTCCTACAAATTAGTAGGGGCATAGCCAAGTATACCTCAAAAGCAAATAAGGAGTATATAGATGCATTCAAACACGGGGCACACTAGCAGATTGGCATATGTAGCAAGGGGCAAGTTCAAGAATGAATAGGGAATGGAAATAGAAGGAGCAAAGTGATACTAAAACTTGAGATACCATGACAAGGGGTCTTTCAAACTTCAACATAGTGACTTCCAAACAAAGCTTGTACAAAGCAATTAAATGGGAGGAAGGTTTAGAATGAGTAGTCAACTCGTCTATCGATTCAAAGTTTAAGGGGACCATCATAGTTATTATCTTTTATAGAACCTACATTTATCCATATGGTTCATAAAACCAAAAGGTTAATTACTAGATAACTAATCCAGAGACGTTTTCCAATAGAGATAACACCAAACAAACTATAATTAAAGCTAGCCAAAAGGTTATGCTTTTCAACCAGATAGCTTAATCAAACTCGATTCAATCATACATCATGGAAGAGATCTATAAGAGGGCTTTCCAATGCAACAAATTTCATTCAAAAAGACTTTTGGATCAATTGTTATGATTTATAAAAAAAAAAAAATGTGTCGTTTTTTCTGACGTTTTATTTGACGTTTTGTCTGACGCAGGCTCTGACATTTTTTCTGACAAAAAGTTTGACGCTAAACCTGACGCATATGTCTGACGATTTCTCTGACGATTTCTCTGACGATTTCTCTGACGATTTCTCTGACGTTTAATTCCTGACGATTTGTCTGACGTTTTTTCCTGACGATATATCGTCAGGAATTTAATCGTCAGGATAGTCGTCGGAATATTTGTCAGGACATAGCCATCCAATTTGTCTGACGATTTTTTTGACGCCAAACCCTCATCCTCTTGTAGTGTAGATCCAGGGAAGTTTTTTGGCCAAAACAATCAGTGAAAGGAATAGAGGTAGGAATTTTTTTGGAAATATCAATTTGGACATAGACAACAGGAGGCTTATATGGAGCATAGACAGTAGAGACATAGTTGCCAATAGAATTAAATAGGCTTTTGATTGATTCTTGATTCTTAAGTCAGCGATGGGCGATAAGCGATGGGCGATGGGCGATGGATGGGCGATGGGCGATGAATGGGCGATGGGCGATGAATGCCACCAGGAAATGCGTGTCACCAGGTATTTTTTTTTTATCTTTCTGGTTATCTTCTGGGTAACTTAGCTTGCAAACGGTTTCTATTCTGGCCGGAGGTCCTATCAGTAATGTGTAAAGAAGAGAGACATGGTTTGTAGATAAAGGAAGGGGGATATGGGCACGAGCTAGAAAGGTAGAAAGATGAATTAGCATTCATACTTATTGTATCTTTGACGGAGGCATAGTACATGTTTTCGATCAAATTGGATTCTTAGGTATAAAATATATATATATGCCGGAGAACCGCAAAGCGATGCAGTATTATTTGTACACCATCTGAGGAATATCATAGGAAGAAGTAAGCAAAGCACGACGATTGCCATGCTGAGGCCTCCCATCTAACAAAAACAATAAAATTTGGATATGCACGGCGAGATACTAACAGAAATAATAGGAAATAGGTGGGGATACGAGTTCGTCTGTAACAGAAAACATAGGTAGATTAAACACCATAATGAATTGGCTTAATTGGTAACACGGAATAGCAAAACAACGTATAAGGGGGAAGGTGCACAAGAAAGAGCAAAAAGATGAAACGAAGCGATCCAGAATCTAAGACAAGAAGTGGGAAGGATTTGAAATAACGTAAATTGGAGACCATAAGAAAAAATCCTTTGCTTTCTGAGAGACGCATGGCGGTAGGGTAGAGCATCCACGACGCGGCGGGCGAACCATGTGGACAAACATGAGAGTGGCTAATTGGAGAACGTTAATTTCAGCATTAAATAGATGAGGGTAATGCGATAATTAAAGAGGGGCAAAAGAGATAGCCGTTTAGGACTATACTTACAAGCCTTTTTAAAAAAACTTTGGCACGATCGGCACAAAATATCGGCAGAGAATACGTCGCATTAACTACACCGAATACGAATAAATGATGGCGGCCTTCGGACATGACAGGATAGAGACAAGACGTAACAAATGAAACGCGGGAAAAATGAAAGGAAACCCTAAAACCGCTCAACATATAAATAGCCGAGTACCTTCTGTCTTTCTAGGGTTCCAATTCAGTTCACAAGAAGAAGCGCCTGGAAGGAGACGAGAATCCCGCAAACAGTGCGACCGGAATATGTAGCATAATAACAGGGGGTTACTTTTAGATTTTTATACGTTTTTTCACATGGTTTTTCTATGATTTCGTTGTTGTATTCGTTGAGGTGTACTAAATAGTATTTCTAGAGTGCACCCTTTATGGGCCGTTGATTTTCGTTGGTTGGAACAATCCGAGGGTTGTTGTCTTTCTCTGCATGTGTTTGTGCATGAACACTGCGCATGTGTATGCATGTGCATGTGTGTGCATGTGCATGTTCATGTGCATGTGCATGTATATGCATGTGCATGTGCATGCGTATTGTGCATGTGCATGTGCAAGTGCAAGTGCATGTGCATGTGTGCATGTGTGCGCATGTGTGCATATGCATGTGTACTTGCCCTCTTGGATTCTTATTGCGGAGTGGATTTTACTACCACGAGATGGATTTTTTGCTCACACTTACTAAGGTATTTGTTTTTTAATGTTTCTTCAGTTAGCATAATGTTTTTTTTACAAGGTATTGGTTTCCTGATTCTACAATGTAGTGCTGCAAAACCTCCTTTTGTTTCCTTCCTAAGATTTGCTGCAGATTCAAGTTTAGGCCCTCTGTTTGCTTCCAACTCTTGGATATTCTACAGATTCTTATGCACACAACAGGCGGATTATTCCACGCCTTTTTCCATGTCACGCAGATCAGTCAAACAGTGACCACAAGAATGCATTTATATTGTAGGAATGGAACTCTAATCGAACCATAAGGTGAATCATGCATTACCTTTAAGCTAGAGATGGAGCATCCAAAATCATATGGATTGATAAACAATGGTGTCATTGTGAAAGAGAAATAGTTGTAGCGGAAGTAACAATATGTAGCATAATAACAGGGGGTTTTCTTTGTGTTGCAAACTTTATGACTTTTTAATAATGGATCAATCTGCTCTATCTTTATGGTAACTTTTACTTATGTTCTATTTGTTTTATTGTGATCAAATTCAAAAGCTATGGTGATGAAAGCCTCAAATGAATTCTAGTTTTTTTTCGCTTTGAATTTTAAAATTTTTGTCAAGGGGGTTGGCGTCCCTAAGGCCCGAAGGCCAAAATTTTTTTTTGCAACACAAACCATTAACATCCAACATATAAAAATTAAATCCCCCAACACATAACAACCATTGACATTAACAACCAACACATAATTACCATTGACATTAATTAACACAACCATTGGGTCCAACACATTTAAATTAAAATCCCCCTTAAACCCCCTTTGGTTTGGGTGCATATTCACACGGGGGGTGACGTAGGGCAGCGAGAGCCTTCATAATTGTATTTTGCACGTATGAAATCAACACCATATAGTATTCCGCTTGAAATCTTATAGTATTTTGTGAATCTTAGTATACAGTATAGCAAATTTTGTACTTGCATACCCCACAAACGAGGAACTTTACGTACGATATAGATTAAGGAATAAGGAGTGAATATGCCTATCCAACAGCGCTGGAGGGAAAGAGAGCGCTGGAGGTGCGTGAGGGGGCAGATCGGGCAGTAAGGAAGAGAATCCGAGGTAACCCAGGAAATCTCACGGTACCATACAATCCAGAGTTAGAAGACCTCAATCCCTGGTGCATCTGCGAGGCGGACTGCTTGTGCTTAGAGAAAGGTCTCACTTCCTGTTTAAATTGTGGCCGGGTACATTGTCTATTTCGCAATTGTGATTCACCCTTTCGAGGGGATGAAAGATCATGGATACAAACTGAGCCTGTTAGATTATCTCGGAGTCCTAGCTGATCGGAATGACACAATGAGAAGGCGGGACAAGGAAAGGGTAATATCTTGCTTCCAGGTGCTGCAAATGCACGCGACGATCCAGAAATCAGAAAGTTACAAGCATGATTTAGTGATAGGTGACTTCGGGAAGATATGTGTGCACTGCTGTGAAAAGAACCCACTGGAGTATACGTGCCGGGCATTGTTAGCCAGAAACTCAGAAAAAATACAGAAGGATGGAGAAACATCAGCGAGGAAAGGAAGAATCAGTAAAGCAGTTGAGGGCGAAAGCTTGAAATAAGATTTGCAGAAGGCGGAAAGATAATACCGAGCAACGGGGAGGGGCGCCTGATCCGGCCTGTTCCAGACTGCAGCTGATAAATTTTTGTGATCTAATGGTGGTGTGCTATATGCCTTGTTTCAATCGCTCTGCATTACTTATGTCTTTGTTTTACTTTTTAAGTTTTCGCTTTTTTTCTTGCTCTTAGTGATAAGTCCTAGCCCAATTTTGATCATATGGCGCTAGAACTTTAACATCATCATATTACCATCTATGATTTGCAAAAATCCTGAATTTTTGCCTCAGTTGTGACAGCACCGGAAATGGATCCGGCAAGTAGGAAATGTAAAAGTGTACTGACAAATGAAATAGAACACGGGGAAGTTCTTTTCGGTCGCCAAAGTGATCTTTGCATTTTTTGTTTGTTTGTTTGTTTGTTTGTCTGAATAGTTAAACAGCAGCAACTTTTAGACGAACACAATATAGGGAAACACAGTAAAAAGCAGTAGACAGGAAAACGCAGGAGACAGCCAGAGAATACAACAGATATACGACTACAAAGTAACAAGGAGGACCAAGCAACAGGATCAAGACAACGCACAACGGGGAAAAAACAACAAGGAAAAAAGGTGGCGGGCAATAATGACCCGAGGCTAGACCACAATAGAGAGGCGTCACACAAGTACACAGTTGAACAGTACAGTGAAGTTAAGATATTCGCAAAACAACGGCAAAAAGGAACGGGACCCAGAGATATATAGTAAATGTTCGGGACGAAAAGTGTACAGAAAAGTTGGCGGATCAGAGAGATTCAACCTCCGCCGCACACCAGTATAGCAAGGGCCAGACCCACCAACTGGTTAAGTGTACCAACGTAAATTCCCAAAAGACATGAGTAATGGAAGATCGCAAGATCCAAAGAGTAAAAGGCGGACGGAATAAGATACGGGACAGAGAGGCTCAGCCTCCGCCGTACACCAGGATAGCGAGGGCTAGACCCACCAACTGGTAAATCCGGACCACTATAAACTCGACAAATCGTAAAACCGCAAAAGTTGCGTAAAAGCACTTTGCGAGGCTGAAAAGAGTATAAAGAGGACGGAAAAGTTACGGGACAGAGAGGACCCACCTCCGCCGTACACCAGGATAGCGAGGGGCCAAAAGAACCCACCAACTGGTATCCGGACCACTATACACTCAAAATACAGGGAAGGAGAACAAAAATACAATTAAAAAGGACGGACTTTGATACACGGGACAAGGTATATGGGCCAAGGGAATTGCGGCCTCTCAACTAACTCCTCGGAATACGACTAAGGACATAAAGACAACTACCGAATCCCATAACATGGAAGGAGGAGATCACTCATAGCGAAATCTTCATAGAGAGACACCCGAGGGATCGAAACGAAAATAAATGATGGGGGCAGGAATAATTAAGGGTAGCCATCACAATATTTCGAATTTAAAAATGGGATTAACGGCGATAATTTTTTGAATTCTTGAATTAGAGGACCGTTCAGCAGCGCAATATATAGATACCAACCCCTCCCACGGATTTGGTAGCGGCGTTTCAGGCACAGCAGCAATCCACAGCACCTCGCAAGAAACTCAAGAGCAATGGCGGAAAGCAGCAGTCTCAGCCAGCAAAGGAAAGCAGAAATGATAAGGGTACCAGTAAGTCAGCAAGACCTCCAAGATTTTCTCGCTCAGATGGATAAGCACCTGGAGTCCAGGATCCCTCGTATGGATGCCCTTAACACACTAGCGGAAACGGCCAACCGTAATACGGTAGCCATCTCCAACATGGACGTGAGGATAGAAGGGGTGGAAAAGACAAGCGAGGAGATGCAGCGCAGGATGAACGAAATTGAGGAGGAAAAAGCCAAGATCTGGAAAAGGTTGGTTGAATTAGAAAAAGGAAATGTTGAATTGGATGCATGGGAATCATTTGATAGAATAAAACCGCATATCATGGAGTATGAGGAGCAGAATAGAATTAAGCATGACGTTAGGCTGATAGGGGTAGCAGAGAAACCTAACGAGGACACATATCGAGTTACTGCAGAAGTGATGGAGACGGTGTTCAAGGAGCATCGGAGTGTCATTGTCAAAGCAGTACGATCAGGACAATGGAGAGGGCGGGCGAGGCATATAAACCTGACTCTCAGAGACCTGACAGCCAAAGAGAGAATACTGCGCACGGGGTCCAGACTGAGAAATGGGATCATAGTTCAGGAAGCTCTAACAATCATGCAACGACAAGGACTGCACAGGGAACTAGCCAAAGCAAGGGAACTAAATCAGGCAGGAATACAGGCAGGGGTCAAGAATGGCAAGGTGTTCCTGCACAAAAGGACACGGGAATTTGCAGGGCCAGGACAAGGACAGAAGGAGGGGATATCGGAACCAGGGAAGGAGACCGATGTGGGGAAGGAGAACATCAACCCGGTAATGATACCAACAAAAGGGCAGGAAAACAGGACATCAGAGGGAACAGTAACAGCAATAGCTCTCGAGGCGAGCCATCACAAAGAAGGAGGAAGAAACGAAAAAGGGGAAGGCGCAAACCGAGGTCCCTCGGGCGGGAGCGTGGGTACAACCCCAGCAGCAAGGACCAGGGGGCGACCGAGAAGGATGGTGAACGAAGCAGAACAAACAGAAACCCCGAGAGGGCAACCGCGAGGGAGGAGACGCTGAAGATATGGTACTGGAACTGCACTGGGTATCCGTGGGACGACGGAGAGAGGCTGGAGGGAGCGCATAGCAGTGACATAATATGCCTAGTAGAAACATGGGAACACAACATAAAGAGGCTGCCGGAGGAGGAGGGCTACCAGCTATTCACCTGTTGGAAAGATAAGAACATCAAAGTAGGAAGAGGGAGTGCAGGCCTAGCATGTTATGTCAAGAAGAATGTAGCAAATGGTACATGTATTTTACACTCAGATGTCAATAAAAGATACATGGTACTTAGTATGCAATTGCAAAATAAAAAAGATCTAATACTGATCATAGCATATTACCCACCGAGTAGTGACAAACTAGAACTGTTAGAATTGGGGGAAACCATGATGAAATGGAAGGAACAGGGACCAATGATACTAATAGGAGATCTAAATGCCAGAACAGGTCAGGAGCAAGCGCAATATACAAGTATAGATGAAACAAATGGACAATGGACCCAAACGGCAAGACCAAAAGAATGGAATAGACAAACGGAGGACAAGGCAGAGATCAATGCTAAGGGGGAACTATCGCCGAGGTATGCACGACCACGGGGGGCCATCAGCCAATGGGGTTCGTGAGATGGCCAGGATCAGGGGAATTCACAAGTCAGAACGCTCATGGGAGAAGTATAAGTAGATTACGTAATAATGAATGAACAGGCAGCAGGTACAGTATTAGAAATTGTGACCCTAGAATGGCCAATTGGGAGGAGGGAGAGTCACAGGCCCATGCGGTTGATAATTACAGTGGGGGAACAACTGAAGAATGAAGAGCAGCATGGACAGGAGAGAGACAGGGGAAAGCTGAAAATACACTTCCAGAACAAACACGCAGACACGTTTGTGCAAGTAATCAAAGAGGAAATGGGAAAATGGAAATGGGAGGAGCAATGGGGCAGACGAGAATGGAGATGCGCCAATGACATAACAAAGGAAAGTGGCATTAGAAATCTTCGGGAAAAGAAGGAAGAGAAAGGAAAATAATGCCTTCAAATCTTCAATATGGTATGACGATGAGTGCAAAGAACAGAGAAGGAAAGTAAAGGCGCTCAGAGGTAAGGAAACATATCAAAAAGAAAGAGCGATATACCTAAAGTTACTGAAAGCAAAGAGGAATAAGAATCTGATGCAGCATCAATGGGGACTGGCCAAGCTAATCAAAAAACAACCACGTAAGTTCTGGGGTGGATTTAAAGAGAAAAAGCAAGGGAATAAGGGAAGTGAAATCACACAGGCAGCATTGGAACAAAGAGGATGGGAGAACTATCTTGAAAAACTATATAAGACGGGGGCCCCCCAAAGACCAATACCGAATCTGCAGATAATCGGACCGACCGCGGTTTCACGCATGTGAAGTGATGATAGCTTTGAATGGGATGGCCAATAACAAGGCCCCGTGACTTATCTGGATTAATGTTTGTGGAAGTACTAAAATGTGCGTGATACCATTATAGTAAAGCGGTGTGAAGAGATATTCAATGGTATAATACACACAGGGCTCCCGGACAGATGGGCATACAACAGGGTCATACCCCTACACAAGGGGGGAAGTAAACAGGAACCTGGAAACTACAGGACAATAATGGTAAGTTCCATTTTCGCAAAGTGGTACGGGAAGGTTCTAGACAATAAATTAAAGCAATGAGGCAGGGAATTTGAGAGCACGAGTGGTCAAGGGGCTTCAGACCAGAACACTCAACAACAGACCATCTAGTGACCCTCCGGATACTAATAGAGCATAATAGAGGCCACGGAAAGAAAGTGATATGCTGTTTTGTGGACTTCAGAAAAGCTTTTGACACAGTACCAAGGGAAAAGCTTATACAGAGGCTTGTAGACATGCAAGCACCGAGAGACATGGTAGGGGCAATTGCCAGATTGTACTATAATGTATATGCTAAAATAGAAGAAGAAGGAAAGGCAATAGACTGTGACACAGGAGTCAAACAGGGATGTCCCTTATCTCCAACACTGTTCGGAATATATATAGATGCCCTACAGGATTTTATAGCAGAACAGCAAGGGGATGTGGACGCCCCTACACTCGGGGGAACCAAAGTACCTATCATGCTATATGCTGATGATTTGGGCATGATGGCCACAAAGAACAAGGGAATGCACAGGTTATTGAAACTACTAGAGATCTTCTGTGAAAAGACAGGGCTAACAGTGAATCTCACAAAAACCAAAATAGTCTTTTTTGGTAACAGGAATAATCACAAGCCGTTCAAATACCTAGGGACAGAATTAGAAGAAGCAACAGAGTACAAGGGTATGATACACATGGCACAGGGAAATGGGCGAAAGGGGCAGATGCTAGATTTCAAGCAGCCATAGGAAGCTACTATAACATGAAAAACTTCTGCAACAGAAACAGAATAATAGACTGGGAAATTAAATGCTACCTATTTGGCACGGTAGTCGTCACAACACAGCTATACGGGGCGGAAGCCTGGGGACCGGGGCTAACAGACAAGAAATGGGAGAAGCAAGAAGGAATTTTCAGACAGCTACATAAACAGGAATTCAAACTAAGAGCAAACACACCACTGACAACCATAGTGTATGAGACAGGCCAGAAACCTATGGAAGTGAGAGCATGGGAAAGGACCATCAGATACATCATAAGAAATAATGCAGGTGAGAAGGCAGAGAAGCTAGCAAGCATCGCAATCAACGAATCGCATCTTCAAGAGTCGCGAGACATCACCACAATTGTTTGGATGGTTTAGGGATGTAGCAATATGGACCAGAGAAATGGGGCTGAATCTGAGCGATTTGATCGATGAAGGCCAATGGAATGAGGAGTGGGCAAGTAAAGCTACGCGGGCATGGCTGCAAAAGCACACAGGACCCAAAACACTCTGGCTTGTATCAATATTTAATCCAGAGCAGATGATAGGACAACAAATGTACCAAGATAACATGCTTGGAAAACGGAGAAGAGATATCTTAGCAAAGTTCAGGATGGGATGTCATGATCTGAGAATTGAAAAGGACAGGTGGAGAAAAATAGACAAACGGGGACAAAGGCTATGCGTAAACTGCGGATGAGTGGAAATAGAGGACGAAAACCACATGCTTAATGAATGTCCAACTTACACAGACATCAGAGAAAAGTACAGGAGAGTAAGATGGGGACAATCAGTATATACCATAATGGCAAGGACAGAAACAATGGGAGATCTGGCAGATGCAATACGGGAGATGCTGAACAGACACCGGGAAGCACATGAACAAAAAGGGCTTACGATATGATTTGCTCAAGAGGCAAATCATAGACGCCCACTAAATGTACAGCTTAAAGCTGTTTGATATAGACGCACACCTGCACGGCCTAGAAGCCGGAACAAAGTAGGGTGCCGGCATTAATAGGAAAAAGTGAGCCTTCAGAAAAGGCTACAACAAAACAGCGTGATGAGCTAGTAGCCCCCACCAGGGAGCTCGCCCACGCTACACAAGTCCAGAGGCCTCAGGGCACAAGGGACAATAATGTATTCTAATCTATTCTATTCTATAAATAGGATTTAAGCCAAATAAAGAGGTTGAAGCAACATGAAAGTTATTGAGGTCGGCAGTTGAATGCTTAGGATTCCATTTGATAAAAGACAAATGAAAATTCTCGAAATTTGTAGCAGATAATTAGCAGTCCTCTGACTACCAGATTCAACCATAATGTAAGGATAATTTAGCCAATAAACAGCTTTGATCGAAAGGCTTTTTGAAGAGATAGCAGAAAAGACAATAGTTTTTCAATACTGATTCCAACCTTATTGATTTTTTACAACAACAGCAGAGTTTGAGAGGCATTTCAGTTTTTCAAGAACCATAGGGGAGTTTAGATGAATACCATGAACAGTGGCGAGGTTGGAAGCAATGTCTGGCCTCTCTTGCTGAAGAATATTATCCCAGTCTTCATCAGAGCGAACTTCATTTGATGGCCTCTCAACTCCATATGGAAAAGGAACACCAGTAGCAGGATTTATCAGAGGTCGGTTTCCAATTGCACTCGGATCCTTGGAGAGATTATCCCAAATTGGAGTCTTGTCTGATAGAGGTATCATTTTTGCTCCCAGAAGAGATAAATCCTTGAAATTTCCAAAAGGGATGAAATTTACAGGATCATCCGAGATGTTTTGAAGATTTGCCAAGAGAGCGCCTTGATCCTCCTTAGGAAGTGCAAAGAAACAATGGAGAAAGGGCAATGTCGAAGAATTTAGATTTCCTTGGCCAACAGAGTTCATGATTACTTCAGGAGGGGACAACAAGGGGGCAATTGAGCGCCAAAAAAAAACAGGGGGAGTCTAAAGAAAGGGAAAAATCAGGCTAAAGAGTAGGTTCAAGAGAAATTGGACAAATTAGGCGGAATGGATTACCTTCACTTGCTAAACTATGAAAATTAGTCATTACTGGAACACTAAAAACAATTGAAATCAGATGGGGGAGTACAATTTGACAATAATTTTGTCTTTCGACCAGTCACAATGCACTCTGAAAATAGCAGTAGCTTGAATTCTCTTGCTTCCAACAAATTCCTCTAACCAAGAATCGATGATCTCTGTCTCAAATTCAACACAGCTTGGAACAAAGCAGTATTCTTGTGAGAAAAGATTATCCGGGAAGAGATTTTCTATTAAGAAGGAGTTCCAAAGATCAGCTGGAGTACCACAAAGAAAACCACAGATCAGCTTCTGTCCCTGTTTAATAATTGCAAAAATTTTAGCTTCCATGAAAGAGAAAATTCTGCAATCCGATAATGCTGGCCCTCTACAGGGGCAGCCCCTTCAATTGCTAAATTTTTCCTTTAGATCCGATAACAATTCAGGCTTCAGGGAGATTTTTTGCCAAGAAACAAATTTGAACTGAAAATGGAGGAAAGGACAAAAAGTTCAAGAAAAATGGCGCACGTCATTTTTTCATACCATCAAAAAAAAAAAAAAAAAAAAAAAAACAGATTAGACTACCTTGTGCATCATATGCGAGTAGCCTTATGGTGTTACTTTGCAACCACTAGAGGATCCTCTTTAGCTAAAGTTGAAGAAAACTAGGTAATGTTGTCAGAACATCCTAGATGGAAGGAAAACAGAAAGTGGTGCCTTACTAGAATTATCTGGCTGAAATCAAAACAATATCAGGATTGAAATTCTTTGCTATTGGCACCCATAGGTATTCCCAAACAGCCAGATAGTCGCCATCTCCAAACCCACCATGTGGCCAAGGAACATTGATATTATATCCAGCACCTTCAGATGCTCCAACATTGTCATAATAACCATCATCTCCTCCAGGGTAAAATCCTCCATAATCATATCTGCTATGTATAAAGCTTATGTGAAATAAGCTGTATGCTTAACAAATGACAACATGGAAAAATATACAGATCTCATTCAATTAAATATCCATTCCTTTAAAATATGCTAAAAAACATTTATTAGGGAAGAAATTAGACAAATTATGCATGCAGGTGAAATGTAAAATGGTACTAAACTTGGCTTTCCCATGCCTCTCATATGATTGGCATCACGAAGTTAAGAGTTTGCAAGAAATCATCAAGCAGCTAAAAGTCTTTCGCATTAAAGCTGCAGAACCATTCCCCCATGTCATTCCTGTGAGTAAAGGGTGACGGGATGAGGGGGCAACATAGATTGTCTTCCATAGATTGCCTTCATAGGTATATGCCAGCCTTGTATATGCTGATCTAAACCACAACTAATCTAAAAAGGCTTCCCAAGCAAGGTTAATGACTTACAGTCCAGCATTTGAGCACATGACCATAATCTGTAATCAAATAGAATAGAATAGAATAGAATATACATTAACGTCCCTCAGGCCGTGAGGCCCCCGGACTTGTGTAGCGTCTTGCGAGCTCCCAAAGGGTGCTGCTGCCAGCAAACAGACACATAGGTTTATGTAGCCATCTAGCGGGCTTCTCTTGTTCTTTATATTACCCGCAATCGTGCTTATAGCTGGCTTCTTGGCCATACACAATGCATCAAAGTTAAGCTATAAACAGATCAATATATTTTAAAAAGTTCTAAAACATACCTACTTTGTGGGCTCCTCGATCCGCCTCATTAGTCACTAAATAATACTTTTTCACCCTAACATGCTTTTTATTAGCCCTCTCTCTTTGTGCACCCCGGTGTCTTATTATCATCTCTTTTATAGCTTTCGCTACATCTGTCAGTGTCTCTTCTTTGTCCATCAGTGCTGGGAGTGGGAGATCCCACCTGACCTTGTTAAATTTGGACCTTATGTCTGTGTATATCGGGCACTCCTTTACCATGTGTGCTTCGTCTTCTATTTTTCCTGAATCACATACTCGACATATTCGCTCTGCTCTATCTATTTTCCTCCATCTATCTTTCTCAATCCGGAGGTCGTGGCTCCCCATCGAATCGGCCGGCGTTCCCTGTTACTCTTATTCAAACATTTGCTTTTTTGTACGTGATATGCCCTATCTGTCCCCCTGGATTGAAGGTTCCCAATAGCCAGTTTGCCTTAGGCCCTGTGTGCCGTGCCAGCCAGTTCCTCATTGCTCTGCCTGCCCATTCTTCGTCCCATCCGTCCGCTTGTATTATCTGGTTTAGTTGCATCCCCAAACTTGCCGTGCACTTTGCCACTTCGTTAAACCATCCCTTGCCTATTGTTATGTGCTGTTTTGCTGATTCATCTATCGCCAGTGACGACAGTTTGTCCTCTTTTCCATAGCTGTTGTCCTTTATTAGGTATCTAATTGTTCTTTCCCATGCCCTCACTTCCATTGGCTTTTCCCCTGTCTCATATAAGATTGTTGCTAATGATGTACCTGTCTTCACCTGAAATTCCTGTCTGTGCCATTGCCTCAATATGCCTTCTTGTTTTTTCCATTTCTTCTCTGACAGGCCTGGCCCCCATGTCTCACATCCGTACAGCTGTGTTGATGCTACTAATGTGCTAAATAGGTATGTTTTGATTTCCCAGTTGGTGATCCTATTGTTGTTACAATAATTCATCATGATGTAATAATTGCCTATCGCCGCTTGGAATCTGGTATCTGCCCCTTTTGACCACTTCCCCCCCTCCCCCCCATGCGTGTCGTATCCCAGATATCTGTACCCTGTGGCTTCTTCTAGTTCTTTCCCCTTGTATTTAAATGGTCTGTATTTTATCTTTGTACCGAAGGTCACTGTTTTTGTTTTTTCCAGGTTGACTGTCAGTCCTGTCTCCGCACAAAACTCTTCTAGTATCTCTAGCATTCTGTGCATCCCTCTGGCTTTGGTCGCCATCATACCTAAGTCATCCGCATATAGCATTATTGGGACTTTTGTTTTCCCTATCATTGGTGCTTCACTGTTTCCCCCTCTCTCATTGACAAATTCCTGTAGGGCATCTATGTATATCCCGAAGAGTGTGGGTGATAGTGGACATCCTTGCTTTACTCCTGTGTCGCAGTCTATGGCTTCTCCTTCCCCATCTGTTTTGGCATACACCTTTTGGTATAACCTTGCAATTGATCCTACTAGCCCTTCTGGTGCTCTTAGTCCTATTAGTCTGAGTAGAAGCTTATCTCTAGGCACTGTGTCGAAGGCTTTTTTAAAGTCCACGAAGCAACATATGATCTTCTTGTTACTCTCCTTTGCCTGCTCTATCATTATCCTTAGGGTCACCAGATGGTCCGTGGTCGAGTACTCTGGTCGAAAACCAGCCTGACCTTGTGCTCTAAGCTTCCCTGCTTCTACCCACGTTTTCAGTTTCTGATCCAAAGTTTTCCCGAACCATTTCGCGAATACTGAGCTGACCATAATAGTCCTGTAATTACTCGGTTCTTCTTTGTTTCCTCCTTTATGGAGCGGGATTACCTTATTAAACTGCCATCTATCCGGTAGACCTGAGTGTACTATCTCATTGAATATCTCTGTTATGATCCCTACTATCTCTGTTCCTACGCATTTCAACATCTCCGCTGTTAGCCCATATAGATCCGGTGTCTTATTGTTTGCCATTTTGTTTAGTGCCCATGTCATCTCTTCCTTGGAGAAGAGAGGTTTGTGTCTGCCTTCTGGGGCCATGATTGGTGCAGCCCCTGTTTTGTACAGACGTTCCAGGTATCTTGTCCAGTCTATTTCTATTTCCATTCCTCCTCCCTCCTCACCTGCTACTGTATCCGCTTTTGTTTTTGAGCCTTTTTTCATATTGTTCCAGAATACCTTAGGTCGCTTTTTCAGGTCTTCGGCCAATCCCCATTGGTGGTTTTTCAGGTCCTGAGCTTTCTTTCTTTTCAGTGTTTTCACATATTTGCTGCGTTCCTCTTGGTATGTCTCAGTTCCTTTTGCCTGTTTGACTTTCCTTCGTTGTTCCATGCATACTGCGTCAAACCATACTGACCTTCGAAATGCTATAGCCCTTCTTCCTCTTTCTCTTCTCCCGAATGCCATTTTAGCTGCTTCTGCCAATTGTCATTCATGTCGTTCCCTCTGTCCTTCATTCCCTCTCCCCATTCCTTTTCTTTTATTTTCTTTTTTACCGTTTTTATGAATGTTCCCACTCTGTTTTCTCTGAATTTGACTGTTATTTTGGCCTGTTTGCCTCTTCCTTGTCTGTCATCTGTTCTTCCCCTTGCCACCTTCATCTTGAGCAGTATGGGTCTGTGTCCCTCCCTCCTTCCTAACGGCCATTCCCCTAACTCCATCTTTCCGATTTCATTTATTGCTTCCTCATTTGCTATCACATAGTCTACTATACTGCTCCCGTGAGCGTTTGTGCTTGTGAACTGGCCTGAATCCTCCCATCTTCTTAGGCCATTGCATATAATTGTGTCTGTAGCTGTACATACCTCTATCAGTGTTTCTCCTCTCGCTGTCACCTCCATTTCGTCTACTGTGTCCCGTTGCCATTCTTCCCCTCTTCCGGCCTGTGTCCACTGCCCACTCTCCTTGTCTATCCCTGCTCTCTGCGCCTGTTCTTGTCCCGTCCTTGCGTTAATATCCCCTACTATGATCAACAGTCCCTTATCCCTGTGTTTCATGACAATTTCTCCCATGCTTAATAGTTCCAGTTTATCACATTGAGGTGGATAATATACTATTAGCAAATATAGATTTCTGTAATCAAGTAACACAATATTTATAAGCATGTATCTTTTATTAACGTCATTTTCCAAAATACATGTTTTTTTGACACTGCTATTCCTAATGTAGCAAGCTAGCCCTGCGCTTCCTCTTCCTATTTTGTAGTTCTTTTCCCTCCAACATGTGAACAATGTGTAACCTGGCTCATCTGGTAGCCTCTTTGTGCTGTGCTCCCACGTCTCTACCAGGCATATGATATCCTGGTTTCGTGCTTCGTGTAGGCGTTCTCCATCATCCCAAGGATATCCCATACAATTCCAGTACCAGATCGTTACTTCTTCCTTTCTTTCTGTACCCCCCTGCCTCCCTGGTGATCTAGTGCGTGTCCTTTCTTTAACTGCCCCCTCGTTTTTGCTCCCTGATCCCCCCCCCTCTCTCCCTTGTCAGCGTTATGTTCTGATCTAGGTCTTTTCCGACCTCTTTCCGTTTCTCCACCCTAGCTGTGTATGTGTTAGAATCTTGGGGGCTGTTTCCCGGTCTATTCCCCCAGATGGTGTTATTTCCCTTATCTGTTTCAGCTGTCCCTGTCCTTTCGTTGCCTCCGTTTCGCGGTTCCCATCTCCCCTCGGATCCTGTGGATCCATCCCATCTCCCTGCGTTGTCGATTCTTGCGGTGTGTTCTCCCGACCTCTTTTGAGGTAGAGTTTCCCATTCTTTACCCCTGCTTGTACTCCCGCCCGACTCAATTCTCTGACTTTCGCTAGTTCCCTGTGTAATCCCTGCCTCTGCATGGCTGTTAAGGCCTCTTGTACTTTGAGTCCATTCCTGAGTTTGAACCCTGCATGAATGATTCTTTCCTTGGCTGCCAGGTCCCTCATAGTCACATTTATATGTCTCGCCCTTCCTCTCCAAGCTCCTGCCCGGACTGCTTTCACTATCACATTCCTGTGTTCCTGAAACACCTTCTCCATTATTTCTGCAGTGATACGAAACGTGTCTTCGTTAGGCCTTTCGGCTACCCCTATCAACCTTATGCAGATGATTCCAGCATGCTTGATGCCGTTTACAAAAAGAAATGGAAGCAGGACATGGCCGTTGAAGGAAAAAGCCTGAGGGCATGGCCATTTGCTTTTGCCTAGGTCTGTGAAAGATTAGACGAAAATACAAAACGCTAAATGAAGCTCCTTGCCATGGCAGATTTCGAAGCAACAGGCAGCTAAAAAATGCCTTTCAACTCCGGTTAAACCATTTGGTTCGCCACCATAATACAGTAGAGCGAGGCAAAGCTTAAAATCTGACAGAATCGCCAAGGCCATGGCATCGAAGCTGGGATAGCGAAGTTCAGGACAGCAAGGGAACAGTAAAATGATCGATGAAGCACGCCTCAGAAAGACTCGATGCGAAGCTGAGGAAATCCATGACTTGTCGTATCTCTGAATCCGTTTCTTGAAATACGTGGAATTTTATAAACCCTAGGATTAGTATCTAACGGTTTGAAATACAACATGTCATCTCCATGTCAGAAATACTGATGTGGACATGCGACGTGGATATGCTAGAAATGCAGGAAAGGTGTAGGCCTGGTAGGGCTGGTGTGCAAGTTGGATTTTAATCCACTATTTACCTTGGATATTCTTTAGGCGACGATAATAATGTCTAGTTATCGACGTTCTTAGACCTATAGCTTTAAATATTTTTCCTTTGGTAGATGCCTTGATAACAAAATTTCTTCGGGCCTTGCCATGATTCAATCCATACTTGCTTTATCTTAGACCTTATTCGATGTTATATAAGTAATATTTTATAGACATAATTATACTTAACGTTGTCTCTCTCTAGTGTCTAAACCTTGACTCATCTCATTTCCCAGAGAGAGGATCTCTTTTCGCCCAACCAACTAGGGACTGCCATGCAGCACCCCTCTAGACCAGGGGTAGCTTTAATCCTACCACCCTTCACCTCTTCTTCTCAATGGTCGTGTTCTTTTTATGGACCATTTCCCCAGACCACGATACATACTCTGTAATACGTAGTGAGTGCTTGTGTTAGAAGCCCCACAATAATGTCAACACTTTACTCTAATTTATATAGAGTACAAACTTTAGTATTATTTTGTGCCAAAGTTCACCGCCTATATGGTCATGATTCATTATCTGCGCCACACGCCTGTCAAAGTGACAACGGTCTACCCTCTTTTGGAGTTGTTCTCCCGTACATTCCAATGGTCTCCAACCATTGTTGACTACTCACCTCCTTCTAGAGTATCTAGATATGGTCTGGGCAAAGTATTTCCAACCATTATTTTAATGCCTAAATTCTTTAAGTTCCGCAAATGAACTTACGTATTCCAAGGGATTATGTGAATATCCCAAAGGACAGTACCACCCAAAGACCCCTCAAGATAGGCCTCCTCTATTCAGAGATCTTGTGTTCAAGTCTCTGGGGGTCCGTCATATGTCCTCATGGACGCTGCCAATGTGGCATGACGTATAAATGCTATTTACCTATCTATCTATCTATTAAAAATGTCCTTGGTGAATTCAATTCACCATCTTGTCCTAGGACATGGAAGTCTTCTTCCTTAAGCCATACACCAAATCTTTAAAGAGTTTTTCAGCTCTTGCTGCCTTTCAAGCCGCAGGTGTATCTTTGCATGTTAGCAAAGACTACCCTTCATGTTAGGTAATAACCTTCCTATCCAGATTGCTAAATATCATTAATAAGGGTCCTTTATTCCTCCTCTTCTTCTCGATTTTCGGTATTCCGACCCTTACGCCTGCCATAGCGTACACAATTCACCCTTTGACTGTGACCTTTATTCAGTCGAGTCACCAATCCATTTACTCCTTTACGTATTCATTAACCGTCTTGTGGCTTCTAAGCCGCTATTATATGGCCCCTATGATGTTAACCCACCTATCGTTGGGGGTTATGATTCAACCTTGTCCTACATCCTAGAAATGTTAGTCATTATATTTCTCTGTCATGATGTTATAACAAGGTGACGGTGCAAACGCACTAATGACCTGTGGTGCAATTGCAGATTCCTTTTTCAAAAACACCAAAATTTGGTACTTTTGGCATATTTTTTAAAACATCGGAACAAAAAAAAGGTTGCACATGATTGAAAAAAAACCATTTTTGGAGTGCATGAAAATATTGTGGTCAAAGTAGAACAAAAAATGGCCTTTTATGATACAAGATTGCAAAATACATTACACATAGCCTATGCGTGCATAGAGAGAGACACATTAGTTCAAAGACGTAGGAGAGATATAAGCTCATGAAAATGTAATCACCACATTTGCATTAAACAAGGCCAATTTCGTTTTTAAGCGTCAAGCGGAACCTTTTTGAATAGCAATTTGTCTATACGCGCATAGACAAAGATAGTCAATTTTAAGTACTCTAGAAAGAATACAAGTCAAATAATAAATAATAATGGCACTTGAACTCGATTAGGTCAAAGAGTTTTAAATATCAAGTGGAACTTGCTTAGCATGAAGGAAATATTTGTTGTTGTCATCTTCATCAATCGTTTTAATAGTGGTATCAAGTGGATTCCCTTTTCAAATCTAAAATTCATGCCTGTTTTAGGGTCTCAAATGTAAACTTTATTTAAAAGGACTAATAGCAATGTAAAACAAGCATAATTCAAATTTAAAATTCATGCCTGTTTTAGAGTCTCAGATGTAAACTTTGTTTAAAAGGACCAATAGCAATGTAAAACAACCACATTTGTGAACAAGTTGTAGAAAAAAAAAATTATACATTTGAATTGCATTGACGTGAATGAGAAATCTGAAAGGCAACATTTATTATATTTTTTAACTTACAGGAAGATCACAAAGCAAGCAACATATCAACTGACATTAAAATCTTGAAGATCAATTGTTCATCTTTACATAATATATATAAAACCAGGTGTTTGCTTCTGTAAGCGGAAATGTAGATTCCTTCCTTTGATTGTACTTCTTAACTGGTGTACAAGCATTAGAATTTGATGCATCTTTGCTCAACATTTCCCAATAAGAACTAAAGACCAAATAATAGAAGCTCATGGCAGGCATGGACATATACATGCCTATGAGCGCATAGGATCAATGAAAACAAAAAGTACCACTTGTCTATGTGGGCATAGAAAGGAACTCCTAAATAATATGTCATTTCTATAACACCTAATTTTGTCAACATCTAGCCTATACTTGCATAGGGTAGAGCTTTAAAATATATCGCTTGTCCATGCGCGCATAGACAAGCAACAATATTTAAAAGCTCTCGGCTATGCGCACATAGATAACATTTAAAAATCACAGTTCCATTGAATGTAATTAAAATGTGAAGAATACGTACAGCTGCAGCAGAGGGAAAACCTTTGAGAAACAATCAGGAAATTTTCAAAGCCCTCTTGGTCCTTGAATCCAAATAATTAAATCCTTGAGATCTTTCAGAAATAATTGATCTTGCTAGAATTATAACAATATTCTAACAACCTTACTTGAGCATGGGTAGAAAGTTCAAATAAAAGAAAAGGCCATGAATGCTGATCATATCCCTGCAACCAAGTGTTCTAGCTGCAAATTTTTAAACAAAACTATGTTAAAACTCGTAAGTGAGTTACTACATTGTTACAAGTAAGAATTTAAATCATAAAGTTAACTGAACATGCTTCTTTAAATCAAAAACTTAACTGAACATGCTTTTAAAGGCAAGTTGTTGTTCCGAAAACAAAGCAACTACAGGCATCTGGCTCTAGAAATTACTTGCAAAGAGAACAAATAAATCAGAATATCTCAAATTTTTACCTGAAAGTGCTTGCAAATCATCAAAATCCACCTGCGAAATCACCTTCTAAATCACCTCAAACCTCATTTTACAAAAGAGAAAGGACCAAATTTATCTGCAAGATTGCCTCATAATGCTTTTCCATAAGTTTTCAAAGTAGAAACGGCAGAACTAAGAGATCATTAGATAGAATCTTCTTACCTCAGCAATCATGCTAGTGTTAGAGAAATATAGAAGTAATCCTGCTGCAAAAGCTCCGGGTAAGAGGTGTGATTTCAAGATCCCGCTCTCCAAAGCCCTACTACTACATTCGACCTGCTTTTCTGTGAACAAAGCCTTGAATATTAAAATAATATTCAGAGCATAAGCATAGCAAGGAAGGAAGAGCTCGGCCAAAGCTTCAGATCCTAGCAAGTTTTTCCATTGCAAGACCACAACACCTCAAGACTGCAAGACCTCCGACTGCAAGACCTTCCCAAAAGATCTTCCTCCAATTCTGTGTCTTCCCGCAAGATCCTGTGTATTCCTCCAATTCCTGTGTCTTCCTCCGATTCCGAAAGCAAGATGTGCCGATTAAGCCGAAAGCAAGATGTGCCGATTAAGCCGAAAGCTATGCCTGGCTGGAAAAAAAATAAAAACTTTGCCCTATGCGAGCATAGCATCGAACATTTGCCCATGCGCGCATAGCCCCACACTAACCCCAAATTTGGCTCTATGTGTAGTTTTTTGCTGTCTTTTTTGTAGAAAAACAACACTTAAAGCCCACCTGTTGTTTTGTTCCGAAAATGCTAGAAACAACGTGTAGTTTTTGGCTAAAAAGTCTATGCATAGAAAATTGACAGCCTTTTGAAAAAAATTCAATGCGTTGTTTTTAGGTGTTGTTTGTTTTGTTTTTACTAAAAAAATAACATGTGGTTTTACAAAATATCCACATGTGGTTTTTAAAAATAGTAGTTATGTCGTATTTAATTAAAGTGGGACTCATTCCATTCCCACTTTTTTTCGGAACTCTGTTATTTTACAGAAAAAGGAGCACCCCGACCCGAAAACTGTCCTTAATTCGAATTTTTGTCTGTTACTGTGCATCCAAGCTTTCTCCCAGTTTTCTTGGATAGCGAGTCGAGTCCCTGTTTTGGGGCTTATTTGTCATTCAAAATAAGAGTTTTTCACGTGAGGGTGAATTCCTTTACCAAGACATTTTGGCTCTATTTTCTTAGGTGGGTAGACAAGAGATCACAAATTCCAACAAAAATTAAGCAAATTGTTTACTTAATCACCAAAAAATACTAGTTTTGAGATACCTTATATTTATAAATGGGCTCATTACAATATATATTACAGTGGGTGAAGCAACCATAGTGGTCATATTATCACAATGATTACACCCTCTTCACACATGAACCACCTAGTGCAAACGGCACTTGGGAGCTCTGTCCAAGTCACAGAGCAACTTACAGGCGATAGAAATTTATATGAGGAGTTCCTTCATAGGCCACGTGCTTGTATGTCCAACTGATGTCACCACCCTCTTCTCGGCATCTTTCTTCAATGAACGGGTCTTTTCATTGCTCCCAAGCATGTACTATCCGGGTCGAGATAAGGACCGCAAAAAGACAAAATCAAGTTAGTCAAGTGATGCTACTGTGCAAAAAATTAAAATAAAAACACAGTTCTTAGGGCCATTTTGGAAAATATAGGTTGAGAGCCTTTCTTGACTTGCTCAAACTAAAAAAAGCGCCGAGTCGAGAAGGCCTTTCTCATTTCGAGGAGTCGAGAAAGGCTCAAAGCTTAAAAACGCGGGTTTAGGGTCGGGAGGCCTTTTCGACTCGCGAGTCGAGAAAGGCGCCAAAGCGAAAAAACGCAGTTTTAGGGGTCAGAAGGTTTTCGACTCGAAGTCGAGAAAGGCCTTCCTCTGCAGAGAAAACGCAGTTTTAGGGGTCAAGGCCTTTTCGACTTCGCAAGTTGAGAAAGGCGTACCAAAGGGAAAACGCAGGTTTTAGGGGTCAGAAGGCCTTTCTCGACTCGCGAGTCGAGAAAAGCAGCTCAAAGCAAAAAACGCAGGTTTGAGGGCCTTTCTCGACTCGCGAGTTGAGAAAGGCAGCTCAGAGTAAAAAAAGGCAATTTCAAGGGCCAGAGATTATTTTTGCGGAGCATCATTTTATCTATCTATCCATCTAGTTTTCCACCATAGTTTATTATTCTATCACACCATAGTTTATTGTTTTTCTCACAGCACATTAGTATTTAGCACACATTAGTATTTTATACTACCACAATTAATTAGTTTATTGTTTTTCTCACAGCACCTTAATTAGCACACATTAGTACTTTATACTACCACAATTTCATAATACACGCATTAGCATACTAGCACACGGTCCATACAAAGCACAATATCCTATATACTATGTATTTTTCAATAAACACAATATCCTATGTATTTTCTATGAAAATACACTCCCTATATATTTTCTATGAAAAATAGACCATCACAAACTCTAAACGAGCATACAAAGAATGCTTGAAAGAATGCATAAAACTTGCCAAATAAAACTTACCAAATATGACTAGAACTTGCGGAAAATGTAAGGCTTCAAACAAATAAATCCTCTATTTCTTTTTTAAATCTTTATTGTTCTTTTTACTCTACCCCGCTTTTTTTCCCCCTCATTTTCGAAATTTGAATTTGGTACATATTTATTGTTCTTTTTACTCTACCCCGCTTTTTTTTCCCCCTCATTTTCGAAATTTGAATTTGGTACATACCTTTTGGTCCTGCTCTTTCCCACGATGGCTCTAATCCCCTGCTGAAGACCCGGCTATGGCGATGGCTATGGCGATGACAGCCTCTCTTTACTCCTTCTCGAAGCTATTTCCGGCAGTAACACATGCTATTTTGATGCTGTGCAAAGCCCGGATTCGCCAAACCTATCAGCCAATAACAAAATATTATGAGCGCCTCATTTCCGTTCTTTTCAAGACTGGAGACACCATGAGCAAATACTATCGATTCGAAGCTCCTTGGAGGCTGAAGCCTGCGAGTTGCTTGAGAAGGTCCATATTTTATATCACACAGATACTTCTTGCAAGGAATAAATTAGCCCTAAAAAAAAGAAAGGGCTGAATGTGTTGCTGCCCAGCGAAATTGCTTGCAAGAAATAAATTAGCCCTAAAGAAAAGAAAGGGCAGAATGTGTTGCTGCCCAGCGAAATTGCCAAGGCCGATTATCATCCTGTTTCTGGAACTTGAGGATTGGACGAACAGGGCCGGATTTGTAGGGCCAAGACAGCACAGGAAAAAATAAAAAGGAAGATATTTGAAGAAAGCAGGCCGAATCCTAAAGAGATAAAGAAAGCCCTTAAGAAAGGGCCAAATCCCAGCTTGCACCGGATATGGAGTGCTAAGCCGCCCAATGCCGGATCAGCAGGGCAAGGACTGCACAAGAAAGCAATAATAGAAGATTATTAAAGAAAGCAGAGCTGCAGCTGGTTTTAATACGAGATTTCTGATCCGGGTGTGTAGTTGGTTCTAATAAAAGATTTCTGAGCCAGAGACAACATATCTGGGCTACAAATGACGCCACAGATGGGCGGGATAGCTTCTTGCAGGAATAGGGGATTAGCCATAGCTTCTTGAACAAGATCCAAAGAAGACCGCAGAGACTTCGGCCGCCATCGTTCGCCATAGCTGCTCATAAGTGACGTGCAACAAAATGAAGATTGAAGGAACAGAATGAAGGAGATTGAAGCTGCAAACGCCACGCACAATCCTGGAAACTCTTATTTCGATTCATCTGCCACTCCTACGCTTTTTAACACCACGATTCCTTGGGTAAGAGAGGTCGCCTTTATCTTTTCAAAGGTTTTGAACCCCATGTTGAATCGGCAATATCCTCATACATTTGCTAAGAGAAGGCTGAGGCGGTTTGCTATCGGAGAATATTGTTCACCGGATTTGAAACTAAGGACTTTGGCATAGATGCAGCATCTTTGTGATTATGGATCCACCACAGCTGAGAAAACAGGCTTTGATTATGTATGAGGTGATTCGCCACTTTGATCCGCCGCTTTGATTCGCCCATACGGTGAAAAAATTTCGTGAGTTAATTGCTTTGGTATCTCCATGCGGTGAGTTAATTTCTTATTCTGTTTTTGGTATGGATCCACCTAATGGGGCCCCTCTCTTAATGGGCTTTCTGAACTAAGCCCATTCTCGCCTCGTGAGGCTAAGTAAAATATTTCATGTTATTATAATTATATTCAATATAATAATAATAATTTAAATTGTTTATACTTATATTTATTAATGCATTATATAGCTATTTATTTATTAATACTTATATATTTATTATTATTTTGGAGGGAGGGGGGAGACCCTTGCCCCTTTTGCCCCCCCTTCAGCCCTTTTGCTCTTCTCTACTCTCCCTCCCCCATCCCTTCTTCCAACTTATCCCTTTCCCTCTTTGCTCTCCCTCTCCCTCGCCCTTCCCTCCCCCCACCCCTTTCCCTCCCCCCTTCTTCCAACGATCCCCTCCCCGTCCTCCTTTGCTTTTTTTTCTCCTCTTCCCTCCCCCGCCCCTACCCCCCCCCCTTCTTCCAACTTAGCCCCTTCCCCTCTTCAACTTGTGGCTCCTCCCTCCTTCTCCTCCTACCCTTCTCCTTATCAAGATGTGCCCCCTCTCCCTCCAATTCAGTCTGAATTCTCTTTAAGTCTCATTTTCAGTCCGAGTCCCAAAATTCGAGATTTGTCCCACTTAGTTGTTTTTAAGTGTTGTTTTTACTAAAAAATCAACATGTGGTTTAACAAAATATCCACGTGGATAGTAGTTGTTTTCAAATGTTGTTTTTACTAAATAATAACATGTGGTTTAGCAAAATATCCACATGTAGAAAGGTGTAGTTTTTAAGTGTAATTATTACAAGTAAAAAACTTGTGTAGTTTTCTTAAGTGTGGTTTTTTAGGGTAAGAATTTGATTTCTATATGTTGTTTTTAAGCAACCTAGCATTGTTTCCTTCAAAAACATACATGTTTTTAAGCAATCTAACGTTGTTTCTTTAAATTGCTAGCGTCGTTTCCTTCAAAAAGATATATGCTTTTTTTTTAATTTGCTAACATTGTTTCCTTCAAACAACAAGATATATTCTTTTTATCTTTGAGGATTGTATTTGTTGTTACTTTAGCTCTTATTCAATAGTCAATAGATTTACTTTTTATTTGTTAAACAACTTCATATATTTTGAATGTTTCGAATTCTTGATTGTAGACAAAGATATATTTTGAATTCTTGATAGTAAAACAAAGGCATTGAGAAAAATAATATGATCATCCTTGGTTATTATTGAATAAAAGAAACAGATATACAGCAAGAAACGTATTTTGAATTCTTGATAGTAAAGAAAGGCATTGAGAAAAATGATATGATCATCCTTGGTATTATTGGATGAAAGCAACAGATATACAGCAAGAAACAGACCATAAACAGACCATAACCTAGCCACCCTTTTCTGCATCTTTGCAAGTTAAACCCAGCCTTTTTTTCAATAAGAAACAAAGGCGGGCCATAGCCGCTTCGGTCGGTGCTTGAACACAAAGTGAGAGTTCCTGTTTAAAATAAATAGAAGGATGTTATGAGTGATCTAAAAGAAACAATCAAAAGGAAAAAGAAGAAAAAATCTGAGGATAGATCCGGCAAGAAGGTTCGCAACAGGAAGCTTGAGAAAGACCAGGGAGTTCGGCTTCGGGAACCAAGGTACATTGCTGCATGTCAAGACCTATAGCTCTGTTCGGCACCAAGAATGCTCTGCTCTGCTTCAGCGTTGATACACGAATGGTCGTGCGTTGAATGATACAAGAATGCTACAAGAATTGTAGTGCTTGTTACAAGAATGGTTGTACAAGAATGGACGTTGATATGAATGCTACAAGAATGGTCGTGCGTTGAGCTTCAGGCTGGAAAAGACAATACCTGCTATAAAAATAAAATACAGAATCATCAGCAAACCACAGACTGTATGATGAATAAGGAAAAGATTTTTAGGCTCAGGTTTTACTAAATCGGCTCCAGTTCGGTGAAGAATGTGTGCATCATCCCCTCCATCAGCAAGAATAGCCTCCGCCATATTTTTTTAGTATTGTGAAAAACAGGGAGCCGGATCTGATAGAAAAATGTTAGTCCCGTAGAAAAGTTGGAGAATAGAAAGGTAAAGAGAAAAAAATCATACCTGCCATACCTGGAGCATTCTTAAGCGCTTCCGATTCCGGTGTGGATTTAATCTCCGCATTTCGTGGGCGCTTCCAGATTCTTGACATGCGAGAGCTAAGGGCATGCGAGAGCTTAGGGCAGGGCATGCGAGAGCTTAGGGCTAGGGCAAGATCGCCATAGCCAGAGCTTAGGGCTATGGCTATGGCAACATAGCCGGAGATCGCCATAGCCATAGCACAAAGGCTGAAAATACGAATCGTTGAAGCATGAAATCTTGGCCATTCATCTCGGCTAACTACCCCATCTCTACCATTAATCTAGAGCCAATAACATTAGATGACCTGGATCAAAGTCTGCACCGATTGATCTTGACCGTTAATCCACAGCCAATAAGATTAGAAGACCAGGATCCAGATCTGCACCGTCTATAACGACCATTATTTATCAGGACCGTTTATCCTTTATCACGCGTGCATAAAACATTTATTTCACTATTACATATCCTTTCCAATGATGTCCCTAACTGTTTCATTGAAAAATGACTCAGGCTACAACCTCATGAACCCAGGATCTTGTATAGAGCTAGATCCAAGCTCAGATTTGTGCCAAACAACCAATGAACATGGGTAAATTGCTTGGGTATCAGGAACTTGCACTTGGGAAATGGAAACACGATTGCAAGATCAATGTAGATATCGCTTGGGAAAAAACAATTGAACTTGAGAAATGAGAACACAATCGTACTGTCAAATGTGGTGCTAGACAACTTCATGATAATTTCAATAAAAGAGCGGCAATGATTCGATTCCTTGCACTAACAGATGAAATCCTTCTTTCAATTTGAGATCCGAAATTGGGCCATCAAATAAAACTTCTATGATCAACAACATTAGCCAATTAAGGCCTTCAAACTAGCAATACTCTGCTTGACAACTTCACACTCCAGGATCTCAAAACTGAGAGTTTGAATTCGTGGGCGTGCCTATTTTTTTCCCTTTCATTCCCTTTGTAGCTCGCCTTGCTTCCCTCCCAAAGGTTCGTTAAAGATCACTGTGATTCGTTTTATGCTTAATTATGGCCAAGCCAATATTAGAGTTGCTTCCCACCACTATCTCGCATTAATGTGCTAAAGATTATCACCCCGTTGAGCAAAGCAACCAAGGGGAAAAACAAACACAAACAGGCCTGTTAATTATGCCAACCAATAGGATAGACCCTAGATCGAAATTTGGGTTGTTCATCTCCACCCATCTCAGTCGTTGAATGGGATGCACTTTTCTCAATAGTACCTAAATTAAATGGTTCCTAAAATTACATGGTTTCTTGCTAGTTCCTAAATTACATGGGGAGGACTGTAACACTCTAAACTTCAAGGGTATTATCTGCAGTCTCGGGCGTGCTTGTCTCCATCTCGACACAAAAAATGTAGGGTTTGCAATGTTATGGGTTGCTCCCCTTGCCACAAGTTGCCAGGATTTGACAGTGCATGTCGTTACCCTTGTGGCGCCAACAAACAGCATGGAAAAGATGATGTGGCACTCCAAGTGGTGACATGGCATGCCAAGTAAGCAATTTCAAGTTTTGACTAGGCCAAAAATGAAAAGATGTCCATCTCTGAACTTTTCATTTGATGATGCTGGCAAATTTTGGGTGACATGGCAAGATGGTAGTGATGTGGACATGTAATAGAACGAAAATCCATTTTCCCTGTTGTGATTCACATGGACGACTCATGAAGGGAGTTGTTAAATTTCTTGCTCGTGAGTCCAAATTGGGAGCTTCTAACTCTGCAACATTTCAAACATACTAGAAGGAAAGGAAATGAATATCACAAGGTTATATGCATGTCCAATAATACGTGCGCCATATAACACAAGGCAAACTTGTGGGCCATTACATGATCAATCCTTGGTCCTTTGTACTTCTAGAAAGATCCTCTGGATAACCATTGAAACATTCTTTACAAAGTCGGGTCTACAAACCCATAAGAAATAAATGTTAGAGGTATAATGGATCAAATCTTGATGTTGTTACACTTGTGACAACCAACAAAGAGCATGGAAAAGATGATGTGGCCCTCCAATTGGTGACATGGCATGCCAAGTAAGCAAGGTCAAGTTTTGACTAGGTACATCTTTGGTTTTCCATGGGGTGACGTTGGCAAATTTTGGGTGACATGGAACCTAGGCTCCAACATGGCAAGGTGGCTCAAACATGCCACCTAGGCTCCAACATGTCAAGGTGGCTCAACCATGCCACGTGGGCTCCAACATGTCAATATGGCTCAAACACGCCACCTAGGTTCCAACATGCCATCTAGCCTCCAACGTGCCAAGGTGGCTCAAACATGCCACCTAGGCTCCAACATGCCAAGGTGGCTCAAACTGTATACGTTTTATATGTAATACGTATTTTTCGTTTGATACGGCACAAATTTGACGTTTAATACGTCAAAAATACGTCCAAAAAAAATTCCGGCGTCGAAAAAATTTCGCGTAAGCGAAACCTTCAGTTTCGCTTACGCGAAACTTTTTTCGCGTAAGCGAAACCTGCGAAACTAAAAAAAAAAAAAAAAAAAAAAAAAAAAAACCTTCTAAATCTGTTATCCAGACTTTTTACCTCTTTAGACCTTTTCAAGGAACTAATTTGGTACAATAAGCAGCCCTAAGAATAGTCAGGTGTCCTATTCTTAGGCCAAGACTATGTCCCCATTTTTATCTATTTACAATATTTTGACAAGTAGACCATAAAGTAAACCATAAAGTAAATGCTTCACCTCTACATTCCCATAATCATTCTTTATACAACAATAAACACATAATAAGCTAATTCCTAATGGAGATTTAATGGTCAACCCCATCATCCTTTAATAGCAGACTTTTATTAATTTTAGAAACCATTCTAACTTCACATAAATGATCAATACTTATGCAATTCATCAAGTTATTCAAACTATACTTGCCAATGCATCACTGTTTTACAAAGCAATCCAGAACTCACTATAACTTTATGAAAATGTTTCATGATTTAAGTTCCTGTATTTAAGCAGCAAGATTAAACAATAAATATGAACCAAAACCAGTCAACTTGTCCTGTTGTTGTCATTCTCAGTTGGTCATTATAAATCCATGTTCCTTATCAAGCTTCCATAATGAGAACACAGCAGGGAGTAAAAGATCCTGTTACCTGCACCACAAGAACAAAAACAAGCATTAGATGGTTGCCTTGCACCGGGTAGCAGGTGTCATAAGATCTTTTAAGCTTATCGCCCCTCACCCTGCTTGTAATCTAACAAACAAGATTAAGGTACATTTCTCTACTCAATCTAATTTTCTTTAGACCTATGGCAAGTGGAAGCAATATTGCCAGTTACGGTCAGTATACAGAAAACCAGACTGAATTTACAATGGCAAATGCAGATCAATAAAATCTAAGGCAGTATTAGATCTATATGACTGCAGTAGAAAGCCATGATCTACAGCCCTATTAATTATTAGTTACATACAACTACATATCATACATTACATTTAGAAATGAAATTAACTCCAGCATACATCACACAGCCCTTATGTGATCAATTGCCTTAAGTAGAGTTATGGACATAGTACTGTAAGCCATAGATTCTTGTTCTCCACCACTGCATCCTGATAATAGTGCCTGGAGTTATGTCTAGTTCTTTAAAAGCCCAATCAGACTTCTACTAATAATCCATTATGGTCTTCTTTTCTCTAGTGCATTACTGTCAAATAAAGCTTAAAACAGAGATACATCTAATTACCCATTAAGAAACCAGATCTACTCATATTGTTTCAATTTTAACCTGTTTATCCTTTTATTCCCTTATGGATCAGCACTAGTTACTTATTCTATTTAAGCAAATGCAAAGTAAATTCCATCCTAATCTTAAAAACCTGGATATCTCGCTTGTACTCCACTATTTTGTTGCCATGTAGTAGATCTGGTTCAGTCTGCTGCATTGCATCCTCTTTGCTAAGTGCATCCACAGATCCCATAATTTTGCTAGGATCTTCTTGTCTTCCAGTAATCAGCTCTTCTTCCCTATTAATATTTCTGCTAACCCCATGGATTATTGCACTGCCTTCCTCTTTATGATCAGCATCAGCCATTCCTTTCATCTTGCTGCTCTCAGTGCAAATTTTCAAGGCATCCTTCACAGATGTTTTGTGAAACTGAAAGAGCTTCTTGCAGCCAGTAGCCTGGCTTTTTTCCTCTGCAATCCTTTTCCTAGTGGCCATGTTGAGATCTCCTTTCTTCCTCGTCATGTGTTCTTGCAAGAACACAAATAAGGAGAGGAGATATTGGAACGGCTTCTATCTGTAAGTAATTGCCATCTCCGGCCACTGTCTTCCCAAAAATTTTGTAACATTCATCAAGTAACTTTCTGCCTAAATAGCAAGCGAACCCTAGGTTTACCGGCAGTACTTAATCTAAGCACACAAAGCACTAGACCGGGCACGATTCCAGCATTTTCCATAACCTGCGAAAATATCATTGCGTACCTGTAAATCACGTGCAGTTGCATGGCCAGATAACTACTCTGGCCTCATCTTTTTTCAAGGTCGTCTGCTGGAGAAGGTCTGTTAGAAATGGTCGTCCATTTTTAGGTTAACCGATTTTCACATAAGGTAATTTCATTCATAATCCTTTATGTCAATTTTACTATCACAAATGCATTTAAATCACCCCCATATACTACATAGCTAGGTTGCTAATAACCTTCCAACAAACCAAGTCCCACCATTACATTATCTGGCCATTTCTTTCTTTTATACATGACCCACATTATAACCACATAATGGCTACAAACTATCATAAGATTTTTTAATTACTTAACTTCTACGTTCATAGAAGTGGAACCACATTATTTCCAATCAATTGAAAGCCTAACTTGAAATGAAGTAGCCATCCTACCTTCTTCCTGTTAGCAGAAGCAACTCACATATTGCCTTTATTGTAATTTCTAGTCTTTACATATGAAAAAAAAAAATAAATAAAAAATAAAAAAAATCGCGTAAAGTTTAAATCTGTTTCGAGTGTTTAAACGGAAGGTTTAGGTTTAAAAAAAAAAAAAAAATTTTTTTTTTTTTAGGTTTCAGCGTCGCTCTGTGAAACTTTTTCGCTGTAGCGAAACTAAAGGTTTCATTAAAAAAAAAAAAAAAAAAAAAAAAACCTTTCAAAATCGGTTTACGACAAACTTTCTACCATACAATGGACTTTTTCAAAGACCATATCAGGTACAATATGCAGCTTTAGGTTACTGCAGGTGCACAATACCCTAAGCCTTAATCTGGTTACAAAAGATAATTATGAATACTGTAAACATTTTCTTCTCTCATAAATTCAAAATTCCTTTTCAACAACTGTGCATAAACATGCCATTGGTTCTAACCTCAGAATTCAGAACGATAATTATTAGATTACACACTTATCTTAAAATCAGTTGCATGCTTGAATAAAATGAGCTCAGAGTACATCCTGTCCATGATTTCTTTAAGAAATGAGTTTTGCACTTGAAAACTTGTTCAGCTCCCCAGTTGCTCTTGAGAAATGTGGAAAACAAATCAAAGAGTAGGAAAATCCGTTACCTGCAACGAAACCAGATGTATGTTAGCCTTAATCAGGGTAACTACAAGAGCCGCCACAGGTAAGCAATGAGTTTCCTAGGCTTTTCGCCCTTCACATTGATTGTTAACACAATACAGAATAGAAGGAAAGTAAAATATGCACAAACCATTGTGCACAATATGCAGTATGTTGCAAACCTGCCATACATATTATAGTGCTTAACTGAACCACCAGAGCCTTCATGGCAAAAATGATCAAAAACATACAAACATCCCACTTACAGTAGGCCATCCTATTTCCTAGCTATATTATTATTAACATCTAGTCTATAAACTAGAGTTCTCTTAATGCAGCCAGCATAGCAATCCAAGTCTAAACTGCTTTTAATTTTTGCAGCATGCTTCCGAGCCTTTCAGAGTAAATTTGTGACCACAATCTTGCACTGCAAGCCTACTCAGCAAAGGACAAACCTAATTATCAAAGATACTGAGGCAATGCATATATATTTCAACCTAATTTGAATCACAGATATTCTGCTCCAGTGCAGTACTCCAATCATTATGATATCCTTAAGTTTCTTTCCTGGAACCATGGGACTTTATTCTATCTAACAAAGGGTAATATAATCATTCAGAAAGTTAAATGAGCAGATACTTCCAATCACTGAGTAGATCTACACATCTGCTTTATAGATCTACAAGATTTAACAATATTATAATTAAAAGGCACAACTAAATCCCAAAACTGCTAGCAAATGCCTAAATCTATGTTTTAGAAAAACTCCAAGATTCAATACTGTTAGGATCTATTCTATAACACCAAATTGTCAATTAACCACTAATTATTAGAAGCCTCAATCACTATGAGTCAACAATTGTAAGCTGAATAAAGATTCCAAACATCCAAACCTGATGAACTCGAGTTTGCATGCCCATGCTTTGTGTAACCGCACTTGCATTATTGCCAAGAGGTGCCCCTTTGAGGTCTGCTCCCCTTCTTTATTTACTTTTATATATCTAGACTTATGAACTTTCCCCACTGCAACATAAGATAGATCTGCAACTTGCACATCATTATCTTTAGAATTTATCACTGAGCCTACTGTATCTTTTCAATATCAGAATTTAGGCTTCATCCCTGGAGTAACAACTGTGTAACTGGAAAGCCATCTCTTTCTGAATTCGTCCCTTTGTAGCTAAAATATTGGGAAGCGATCCAGCAAAGACATGAAACAGCCATCAATCTGAAACCGCAGCAGTCAATGCATCTCATCAGAATCATGGGTTTTATTTGGATCTGGAGCATGTCCTTGAGGGTCCTGTGGTAAGACGTTAAACTGCCATACCCAAGGTCACGGGTTCAACGCCTCGTTGTGAAAGTGGCCATGCAATGTAAAGTTGGTGGGGGAAGGACCCACTTCAACAATGTAAAGTGGTGGGGGCAGGACCCATCTGGGTGTGTTGTAAAGTGTCACATGTCCGATAGGACACTGCCTTGTGGCGTGACGTTAAAATCCCTTCTTCTTCTTCTTCTTGTTATCGTCTGTACCACCAGAAAGTATTTAAACTCATAGCTAAAGGCCGAATCATGCCCATTAGATCGTATTAGCTTTGCCCTGTACAGAGCCGCATCCGCAACCCTAAAAATGTATTCGTATTTTTTCGTTCCCCATGTTCCACCATTCTCTGACAAGAAAGTTAACTAGTGGAAAATGTTTCCACATTCCAACTTTAGCATGAGCATAATAATTTCACTTACGTACCATAGTTGACAAGCCATATGCCTTTACTGTTTAGAACCAACCCTTGGTCATACATTACCCTTGTCTGAGCAGCATATATTGAGAAATTTACATTGGTAAGGCAAAAAATACATAGTTACACATTTTTCTTTAAGCCTTCTAGAGAAATATTGCTCTAGCTCTTAAAAACCATCAAAATCATAGGGATATATACCCACAATCAACACAACCTTTTAAAGTTATCTACTGGTGTCAATTTACCTTTGACATAGCACCTTCATAAAGCCATCATTTCATTAGGACGGACTCTTCATGTTTGAATCAACAATTTCAGTCTGCCAATTGGTCTTAAAATGCCTTAACCTAAGCCACCTGCAGTCACACTTTTTCTTGATAAAGCATTAATGCCACAGAACCATACAACCATCACGTCATATAGCCGGCGAGTATTAAATACAAAAAATACGTAATTTTCTCAAAAATACGTATTTTTCCCAAAAATACGTATTTTTGGACTTTATACGTCTGAAAAAATAATTTCATACGTACAGAACCTATCCCTAGCTCAAACAAGCCACCTAGGCTCCAACCATGACATGGTGGATCAAACATGCCACCTAGGCTCCAACATGCCAAGGTGGCTCAATCATGCCATGTGGGCGAGCTCCAACATGCCACCTAGGCTCCAACATGCCAAGGTGGCTCAAACATGCCACGTAGGCTACAACATGCCAAGGTGGCTCAAACATGCCACCTAGGCCCCAACATGCCAACGTGCCTCAAACATGCCACCGAGGCTCTAACATGCCACCTCCAACATGCCACCTAGGCTCAAACATGCCACGCAAGCTCCTACATGTCACCTAGGGTCCAACATGCCAAGGTGGCTCAAACATGCCACCGAGGCTCTAACATGCCACCTAGGCTCCAACATGCCACCTAGGCTCAAACATGCCACGCAAGCTCCTACATGTCACCTAGGGTCCAACATGCCAAGGTGGCTCAAACATGCCATGTGGGCTCCAACATGCCACCTAGGCTCCAACATGCCAAGGTGGCTCAAGCATGCCACCTAGGCACTAACATGCCACCTAGGCTCAAACATGCCAAGGTGGCTCAAACATGTCAAGGTGACTCAAACGTGCCACGCGGGGTCCAACATGCCAACGCTCCTTCGGGTGGGCAAATGCCAATGCCCCCCTCCCGGAGCTCGATTTCTCTATCCGACCGTTGAATCCACCATTCAAGTAACCTGCTTCGAGCAGGTTCAAAAAAATCCAAGACCGTCCGGGGGAACTTATCAAACTGTGAAGCGTCCTACGTTTGACCATGTAGAAACCCAAGTGTTTTGTCGTTCGAGCAGTACAAAGGCTCCGGAATGGAGATTTGACTTTGCCATATCATCGAGGAATGGTGACATTACCCTAACCAAGTTATACGGTCATTTTTGGCAACGAAAGAAACACGAACCCTCTACATGACAATATTCTGCAGCCATCTCTTACACCAATTGACTAGGAACGTATTGGACATGACCTACTTTGGCCCTTCTTGGAGAAAGGGTGGTCTTCTGCCTACGAAACTTGGTCCCCAGGGTAATCTCGACGTTTTTGAGTTCATTGGCAGGGTCAGTTTACAATTTCGGAGTGGGAGAGTTGCCTGTCCGTGGCCAAGGGCCTTCGGGAGAGGACCTTTGGGGTGAACTGCTTCCAGAAGGTTTTAAGGGTCCGTCTTTTGGCGTCAACACCCTCCCTCTACGTGATGACATTGTGCAAGATCCTGGTCAAATCTGACTAGGATATAGCCTCTGAAATGCAAACCCTGTGTGTTGCTAGGTTATTGAAGGGTTTACGTTATGGAGGTCGAGTTTTAGTCGGTTGCACTTGGGACATAGCCGAGAAGCTGCAATTGAAAACATGAAGCAATAGGAATTGACGGAATGGAGTTTGGATTTATCCTCCTCCCATAATGGCAAATAGAAGCCAAGAGCGCCTTTTGCAGTAGCAAAATTGTTTGGGATCATTCGGGATGGCCAATAGATCCAAACCCCATTCCTTCAGTTCCTATTGCTTCATGTTTTCAACTGCAGCTTCTTGACCATGTCCCAAGTGCAATCGACTAAATCGCGACCTCCATAACGTAAACCCTTCAATAACCTAGCAACACACAGGGTTTATGTTTCGGAGGCCATATCCTAGTCAGATTCGACCAGGATCTTGCACAATGTCATCACGTAGAGGGAGGGTGTTGATGCCAGAAGATGAACCTTTAAAACCTTCCGGAAGCAGTTTGCCCCAGAGGTCCTCTCCCGAAGGCCCTTGGCCACGGACAGGCAACTCTCCCACTCCGAAATTGTAAACTGACCCTGCCAATGGATTCAAAACGTCGAGATTACCCTCGGGACCAAGTTTCGTGGGCAGAAGACCGCCCTTTCTCCAAGAAGCGCCAAAGTAGGTCATGTCCAATACGTTCGTAGTCAATTGGCGTAAGAGGTGGCTGCGGAATACTGCCATGTAGAGGTTCATGTTTCTTTTGTTGCCAAAAATGACCGTATAACTTGGTCCCTAGGGTAAATTTATCATTCCGGATGACATGGCGAAGTCAAATCTCCATTCTGGAGCCTTTGTACTGCTCGAACGACAAAAACTTGGGTTTCTACACGGTCGATCGCAGGACGCTTCGGCTGTTTGGTAAGTTCTTCCAGACGGATCTTGGATTTTTTTGAATTTACTCGAAGCAGGTTACTTGAACGGTGGATTCAACAGTCGGATAGGGAAACCGAGCTCCAGGAGGTGGGGCATTGGCCTTTGCCCTCCCGGAGGATCGTTGGCAGGAAAGACTATCTCCGCAACCTTTTTGAGGTCCGTCTCCTGGGGTCTGACCTCTCCCCTCTGGTTAGGAAGCTGGGCAAAATCCTGGCCTGGTTCGATTTGGGGAAGGGTGTCACCGTTTAAGTTCTTCAAGATCCCTCTATTCTATCCCTTGCCAAACTCCTCTACCAAAATTTTTAAATGTTATCATATTTCTTGCATAAAGTCCTAGTCATCATGTCCACATCACCACCATCTAGCCATGTCAACCAAAATTTGCCAACATCACCCAATGAAAAGACCAAAGATGGACATCTTTTCATTTTTGACCTAGTCAAAACTTGGCCTTGCTTAGTTGGCATGCCATGTCACCGTTTGGAGTGCCTAGGTGGCATATTGGTGCCTAGGTGGCATGCCTGAGCCACCTTGGCATGTTGTAGCCTAGATGGCATGTTGGAGCCCACATGGCATGTTTCAACCACTGTTTCAACCACCCTGGAATGTTTGAGCCCCGGTGGCATATTTGAGCCATCTTGGCATGTTGGAGCCCGCGTGGCATGTTTAAGCCACCTTGGCATGTTTGAGCCACCTTAGTATGTTTGACATGGGTGGCATGTTTGAGCCACCTTCCCATGTTGAAGCCAAGTGGCATGTTGGAGCCTAGGTGGCATGTTTGAGCCACCTTGGCATGTTGGAGTCCATGTGGCATGTTTGAGCCACCTTGGCATGTTTGAGCCTAGGTGGCATGTTTGATCCATCTTGGCATGTTTGTTGGATTGGATCCTAGGTGGCATGTTGGAGCCGAGGTGGCATTTTGGAGCCCACGTGGCATTTTTGAGCCACCTTGACATGTTTGAGGCTAGGTGGATGTTGGAGCCTAGGTGGCATGTTGGAGTCCACGTGGCATGTTTGAGCCACCTTGGCATGTTTGAGCCTAGTTGACATGTTGGAGCCTGCATGGCATGCTTGAGGCACCTTGGCATGTTTGAGCCTAGGTGGATGTTGGAGCCCAGGTGGCATGTTTGAGCCACCTTGGCATGTTTGCAGCCTAGGTGGCATGTTGGAGCCACCTTGGCATATTGGAGCCTAGGTGGCATGTTAGAGCCTACATGGCATGTTTGAGCCACCTTGGCATGTTGGAGCCTGCGTGGCATGTTTGAGCCATCTTGGCATGTTTGAGCCTAGGTGGCATGTTGGAGCCCACGTGGCATCTTTGAGCCACCTTGGCATGTTTGAGCCTAGGTGGCATGTTGGAGCTCGTGTGGCATGTTTGAGCCATCTTGGCATGTTTGAGCCTAAGTGGCATGTTTAAGCCACCATGGCATGTTGGAGCCCATGTGGCATGTTTGAGCCACCTTGGCATGTTGGAGCCAAGGTGGCATCTTGGAGCGTGCATGGCATGTTTGAGCCTAGGTGGCATGTTCGAACCAGCGTGGCATGTTTGAGCCACCTTGGCATGTTGGAACCTAGGTGGAATGTTGGAGCCTGCATGGCATGTTTGATCCACCTTGGCATGTTTGAGCCTAGGTGGCATGTTTGAGCCACCTTGGCATGATGGAGCCTAGGTGGCATGTTGGAGCCTACGTGGCATGTTTGAGCCACCTTGGCATGTTGGAGCCTGCTGATATGTTTGAGCCACCTTGGCATATTTGATTCTAGGTGGCATGTTGGAGTTGAGGTGGCATGTTTGAGCCATCTTGGCATGTTGGTAGGTGGCACGTTGCAGCCTAGGTGGCATGTTTTAGCCATCTTGGCACGTTGGAGCCTAAGTGGCATGTTGGAGTCTAGGTGGCATGTTGGAGCCCACGTGGCATATGTTGAAGCCTAGGTGGCATGTTTCAGCCACCTTGCCATGTTTGTGCCTAGGTGGCATGTTGGAGCCCCCTTGTCATGTTGGAGCCTAGGTGGCATGTTGGAGCCACCTTGGCATGTTGGAGCCTAGGTGGCATGTTTGAGCCACCTTGGCATGTTTGGGCTTAGGTGGCATGTTGGAGCTCGCATGGCATGTTTGAGTCACCTTGGCATGTTGGAGCCTAGGTGGCATGTTTGAGCCACCGTGGTATGTCGGAGCCTAGGTGCCATGTTGGAGCAACCTTGGCATGTTTGAGCCACCTTGGCATGTCGGAGCCCAGGTGTCATGTTTGAGCCACCTTGGCATGTTTGAGTCACCTTGGCATGTTGGAGTCTAGGTGGCATGTTTGAGCCACCTTGGCATATTGAAACCTAGGTGCCATATTGGAGCCACCTTGGCATGTTTGGCCACCTTGCATATTGGAGCCTAGGTAGCATGTTTGAAGACAAATGCTAGTGAAGTGTGTCAAGCATATATAACTCTTGTATGCTGCCA
The DNA here is from genome assembly GCA_021234155.1 of Isoetes taiwanensis. Lineage (NCBI taxonomy): Eukaryota > Viridiplantae > Streptophyta > Lycopodiopsida > Isoetales > Isoetaceae > Isoetes > Isoetes taiwanensis. The sequence continues at coordinate 18,376,067 of JAJEKV010000026.1, forward strand.
TTTTGTGGCAGTAATGGCATGTGGACAACTTGGTCATACACGAATTCTTAGAAAACCTTAAAAAACCACACCTCAAAAAAACACTACCTTAAAAAACAACACCTTAAAAAAGCATCCCTTCAAAAAACCATACCGCCTGCGAAAACAACACATCCTTAAATAAGAGACTACACCTCCTTAAGAAACCACCCATTTAAAAAAAAAAAAACTACATATCCTCAAGAAAAACTACATCATATCCTTGGAAAACCACACCCCCGTATAACTACGTGTAGGTTTTTTTCAAATCTTCAAAAAAACAACTCGTTTTTTGTTTTTACTGTTGTTTTCAGCCGTGGACCAAATGTTGGGGTGTGTGTGCCCCTACCTACCATGTTACCTCCTACCTACCCATTTTTTCTACCATGTTCTTACCTAGTTTCCTCCCAACCTACCATTATTTGTTTATCTTTTTTTTTTACACAAAAGGTTGCAATCTAGGTATCCTAACAATATCTTCTTGACTAGGCCTACTATGAGCACTTAGCTTGACAACATTTTGGTGTGCAAAGTGACAACTCGTGTTTCAAGTTGGTTCTACTTAGATAGCTCAGTAACATTGTCTTCCTTAGCCATGGGTATACACATGCATAACATTGTGCTAAGTCATGATATTTTGCATTATTGTTAATTCTATAACACTCTTTCCAATGGTTCACACTCTTGTGTAGTCACAGTGCTCGCGCGGATAGCCTCACAATGCTTTAACAAACATCCACTACATCACATATTGTTGTGTAGTCATAGTGCTATGCACGCATAGCCTCACAATAATTTTAATATTATAAACACTTATTTATGAGCCTTGTTGCCACTTTCAACATTGTAAAATGTAAAATTCATGTGACCATGAAATGCTTATGACATTCATCTGAACTTTTGGCAATATGATTTTTGTAGTCTCCCAGATTTAGCATGATATCTTAAGTTTGCAAAACACCTAAAACTTAAGATTTGATACACCAATATGCATATTGGAATCAAGAAAAGTTTGCATTTAAAATGGAGGGCAATTTTAAATTTGAACTACAAAAAATGGTAGATGTTCAAGGTGATGACCAGTCTGAAGGCGTTGATGAGTACGACGACATTCCAATACCGCTTCTTTAAAGGCCGTAAGCTACTTTCGTGTAATTTGAGTATTTGTACGCTGTACATGACTAGTTTTGTACAATGTTTGTCTTTCAAACTTAGGATCCCCTGCTATCTTGCGCTTGAGATAGCATTTTGCAATTTTTGTTTCATGTTGTGTTTTTTATTTTTGTGCCTTGCCCATGCGCGCATAACATGTGTGCTGCTCCTTGAGCAATAAAAAATGCACACGGCTCCATTTTAATGTTTTTGTCTTCAAAAATTTTCAAGAATTTGCTGGTTGTTTTTACAATACATGTACAAAATTAACACCATTAAGTACATTCCCTCAAATCTTATAGTATTTTGCAAACCTCAATATACAGTATACAAAAACTTGTACATGCATACCCCACAAACGAGGATCGCTATGTTCGGTCCAGATCTTGGAATATAGGGCAAATATGCCCATCCGACAGCTCTCGTTGCCCTACGTAACCCCCCGTGTGAATATGCACCCAAACCAAAGGGGGTTTCAGGGGGATTTTTATTTAAATGTGTTGGATGCAATGGTCTGTATTAATAATGTTTCATATGTTGGTAGTTGAAAAAAAAAATTTGGGCCCTTCGGGCCCCTAACAAAATCGACAAAAGAAAACAAGATAAGCGCATTGTAAAAAGCGAGGAGTCTTTGCACCACATACTCAAAATATAAAAGCATTTTAGGATTTGCCAAATCACATACTCAAGTTATATCGGTATTTTTTAAAATATGCCAAATAGTTAAAAAGTACTTGTTTCTTATGGTTTCAAAACATGGACACGCATCGGCCTCAATCTTTAGATCCGCATTTTCCCAAAGCATTCTAAAGCATGGAAGGTATGACCATCTTTGGACATACCAATGATTGTATTCCACAATCCAACATCCGCATTGGCAATGTGTGAAAGACTTCATGTGCCTCTTCAAGCAACCACATTTTGCATACATGTCTACAAGAGCATTTGCTCTTCTTTGCATCAAACTGGGAAACCCTTCTTGATAATTTGCTCATAAATATGCCTTGCTCTATCCATGGACCAGTCTTTCTTTGAATGCTTTCAAAATGGCCCATCATATACTCATGAATGTACACCGCCTCTTTCAATGGCCTAATCTTTGACTTGGCGACATCATATCAAGGTTGAATTAACACTTTCCAAAGTTTCCCAACAATTCTTGCTCCTTCAACACGTGCATTTGCAGCAATAGTGTATGCGGGAGTGCGCAAGAAAGGCATTCTGAGGAAGCACCATCAATATCATTTCTTAACTCATGATGGTGCATAAAGACATTGTTAATGGACCTTCAATGCATTTTGGATAATTTGAACACCAATTTTTGATCAAAAATTCTCCATATCTAGCTCTTTTGCAACATGCGGCAATGCTACTCCACCACTGGAAACTTTTATTTATGAGTAATGCCCGAGCTTTTGGGCAAAATCTTTTCTTACCGGGCCGCGATACCCTCTTCAATAGCTGCTTTGGTAGCATTAAGAGCATCGGTGACTCTGTCTTTCTTTTCCCCAACCTCAATTCGTTTCTTTGATAACATCGAATTAAAAACCTATGGATGGTGGGAGGCATGGATGGCTGCTCCATGTGCTCAAACCACAATTTAATCGGACAAAAACAAAGGAGAATCTATAGCTTCTGCGAAAAGGAACAAAAGCAGTGTCTTCATCTCCCATCACAAACGGTGCATCCAATTTGGAGATGCGAGGCATCAATAGGTGAGAACTATCCAATCTTTGTATTCAATAGGTCAAGACATCTTATAGATGTATCATCGCCATGCGAGACAAAGGTTTGATCTCCTCACTTTGCTTGCTTCATTACGCATCTGGCGGTGGATAACAAAAACATCAACACCGGTTAAGTAAAATTTGGAAAAGGAGAATCAAAAAGAAACCCGTCAAGTATTTACGTTGAAAAGATGCTACTGATTTTTGTAAAATCCGTTGCAAAAACAATAGTAGGTATCAAAAGGCTGCACCCTTCGCCCAAAAACATGAACACCAATAAGTAAACTTAAAAAATCAAAGAAACCGACAAAGTAGTTCCGTGACTTACACAATATTTTAAGTTAGGTTGTCGAATCAACTGGATTTGCCTCTTCAAATTTGAGCGTTACGCTAAAATGCGAAAGAGGGCAAAGCTTTTTCATTTAGTAGCTTTGCTTGCTTGATTCTTTGCTCTTTAGGGAATGGTATATCGAAGAAAGCGGCGGATTTTCCATTGGCTTTTCGGTCGTGGCGTTCGCGAGTTTCGATCGATGCCAAGAAGGAGTTTTCACGGAACCTTTGGGATCTTTGAAGGAAGCCAATAAGTTCCCAAACACATAACCCTAAAATGGGTTATCTCGAGGCTTGCATGTCGGCGAGAATAATAATACAAGAAAATACAATAATATAAAAGAAATATATGACATATGGGTCTAAACCATTGGAATTAGGCATCAAAATTAGTTTAAGTATATCGCACTCTAGATATACTAATTAGTATACCTCATCAAATACATCTATGAAATCATATAAAAACCTTAGGAAAAATTTTACAAAAAACAAAAAGAAACCCCCTGTTATAATGCTACATATTGTATGTGTCGAAAACAACTAAATTAGATTATTATTTTTCTACCTAAAATGGGGATGTCAAATTAACAAGGCGTCCAACTTTTGGTAATTTTGACCCCTAAAATAGCTACCAAATTCATTAAATTTAGGGTCATTTTTTAATTGACCCCCAAAAGTGGCTCAATTTAAAAGGGTGTTTTAGGGAACCTTTGAAAAGATGCTTTTATTAGTGCAAAGCAAAGTCATTAGTGTGTTTGCGATCACCTTTGGTTTTATGACATTTGTTGTGGCATTCCAAATGGCGGTGGCATCCACTTTAAGCCCATAGTGATGGCCTAAGAGTGGTGACCCTTCAGTATAAATCGTAAGTTACGGAGTCATCAAGGTGCACACTCGCATTTGGTATTTTGTGAGTCTTCCTACAATACCGACATTTGATATAACCCCGACTTGTATCCATGTTCGAGTCCTGTATATTCTAACTTGCACCTCCATGTAACTGATAGCCCCTAGCTTGGATCCTGAGGCAATCACCTGTGTTGGAGATGTTGGTCTGGACCTCCAAGTCACTGGTGGGCAGTGACTACACCCAACTTCCTTTGAGCAGCTAATAGATATGGTGATGTTCAGGTTTTGAGAAGCAGAAGTAAATTGTTCAAGAGGAATAATTCAATCTGGTAAAGGGATCACATCTTTCAGTAAATTAGCAAGAAGGAAAGGGTAAATGGATATAGGGGTCTTATTTTGTTTTTTCTTTTCCTGGAAATAGAAGGCTGCGCCAGAATAAAGGAAATACGGTATGTGATTTGGCTCTGAAGATAGACAATTTGTATCAGTGCTAATATATCAAAATCAAGAGCGAATAATATATCTTTCAAGTATGGTGGAATATAGGTAAACAACAATAGATCACTTTCAAACGATATGGCTTTTTTTTTTTTTTTTTTGGATGAATAACAAAGAACTACTTCACTTTGTAAGCAGGCAATTCTGCAGAAAAACTACAACAACAGCAAGATTAGAATGAACTTTTGACACAACAACAACTATACTTGCATTAATTTGGCACTCCCAATTGATCAGTCAGATCAAGGAAGTTCTCAAATACAAACAGATGATGTTCTTAAACAGCAGGATCACTCTTTTTCACATGAATAACAATCAAATTTCTGAACTCAAATAGGTAAATACCAGCTCCATATTTCCTGTTTGCAAGCAACGAATGTACTCGGATAGAATTCTGCCTTGGCGACACAGTCTCCTCAAGAAAATTCTGATCTCTTGTTGCCGTGCCTTTCTTGTTCTTGCCCTTCTTTTTAAAAGCTCCACGAATCAGTTGGGCCTCATGCCGTTGGTGGATTCGGCATCCATTATGGCTCTGTTCCAGATAGTGCCAAATCCCCATGTATCCAAATGATTTCTCCTGTTCTTTTCCTTCAGCTCAAATTCTCTTACACGGTTCTTGCCAGCATGGGTCTAGGTCAAGAGTGCAAAAACGAAATGGTGTAACAAGGTAAGGGCTTAGGTTAGGAAAAATGAAGAGCGGAAATATAATGGAACAAGGTTTTTTTAATGCAGTGCAAACAGAAATGGGAAATGCAATTTCGAAGGTAAGCCTCCCCTCTTTTTTTTTTTCTTTGTTTTTTTCTTTTTTCCTTTTTCCACATTGCCCCTTTTTTCCCTCTTTCTCCCCTTTTTTGGGTTGCCCCTAGGGGGGCAAACCCTTGTTTATGTGGGTTTTGGCATATCCTAGGTATATGCTAGAATATCCCTAGGATATCTTTGGTTTGCTCAAACCTCCTATTTCTGTAAACTCGGTCGGTGGTAAAGAACTCGGGTCTCTCATTTCTTGAAACCAAGCTGGGTAGCCCGGCAAGGCAGGGGATGGCGCTTCAATCCGATTTACGACGAGGTGAGAGTGATGACTTCAGTGCCCACAAATTCAAGTTTATGGAGGAAAGCTCGGTATTTGTGGAAGGAAGGTATGGATATCTTTGGTCGGGAAGTGATCTTTCTATCTTGGTATCCCTCATAATGAAATGCTTAACAAGCATAAAGTCTTTGTCACGAGAACAAGCGTGTACATGCATACATTTTGAACGGCGGACATGTGGATGAAAGGTTCTTAGAAATCTGATTATGCAAATGTCACGGAAAATGTGAAGATATGGAGAATGCTTGCGAGATTTTTGAAAATTTCTTGGAGGAATGTGTTCTCATGGACGATCATGATTGGAGCATATCTTAACTTGGATATGTCAAATGAGGCCCTTTGTTTTTTTTACGAAATCAAGATTGCATTTGTAACCATTTTACCTATGAAATGAAATTTAGTCGGTGTAAGAGGTTGCACTCATGCATTGTGTCTAATACATTTTAGTCGATGTTTTGTTGTATAGGCCTCCTTAACATGTATGCCAAGGCTTATAGTTTATGGGATGCAAGGATGGTATTTGAACGAGAACAAAATGTGATCTCACGGAATTCCATGATTGGTGCATATGCTTGACAAAGGAGATCTCAAAGGAAACCTTGGGACTCTTCTTGCTAATGCGGCTTGAAGTGTTAACTTCTGAATAAAACCACATTTGTTAACAGCATTCTAGATGCATTTGCCCGTGAATCAACTATCGAGGAAGGGAAGAGAATACATGCTTTTATAATTGACCAAGGTTGGCTTGGATCTCCTTGTGGGCCTTGCGCTTGTTGTATGTATGGAAGATGTGGAAGTGCAAAGAGACCAAAGCGTGTTTAATGAATCGAGAAGGAATCTGATATCATGGAATGCCATTATTGCGACTTTTGTCGGAATGGACAACATCTGAGAGCCCGGAGGCGTATGTTCACACAAATGGACTGGATGGGTTTTTGCCGGACAAAGTTACTTTCATCAATGTCCTTGATGCATTTGTCAGCCGCGATGATCTTCAAGAAGGAAAGAAGATGCATGCTTGTGCTCAGGGATAGGTTCAATGCGCATATGCGTTTTATCGAATCATTATGAATTGTATGATCTGGCACATTTTGCCGTATAAAGCGTAAAAATCGACAAAAAATTCGGCGTCGGGAAGATTTTCCGATACCTTGTGAAACCTTCTAATTGGCGTGCGGCGAAAAGTTACCCAGCGTCTGTGAAGCGATTGAAAAAAATATATATATATATAATATATAATAATATATAATATATATATATATATATATATATATATAATATATATATATATTTTTTAAATTCAAATTTCAGCGTCACCGAAATACGTTCGGCGTCTGTGAAAGTTTTTTCGGCGTCTCGGCTAACCCGGAAGGTTTGGCGTCGCCGAACAAAAAATTCGGCGTCGCAGTTTTTCTGCCGGCGTCTGTAGCGAAAAATTTGTCGCGGCTTTCCGCCAACTTTCCGGCGTCAGCGAAATTTTCGGCGGCGTGAATTTTTTATCACGTTCATCGTATTTTATTAAAAAATCACGTATTTTTTGACTTTATCGTCGAAATTTTAATTTTATGCGTATAGAACCTATCTATGCTTGTGCTATTGAAATTGGTCGCGAGTCGGGATGTGGCGATAGAAGCGTCCACTTGTTAATATGTATGGAAGGATGTGGAAGTTAGATGAAGCGAAGGATGTTTGAACAATATGCACGGAGGCGTAATATTATATCATGGAATTCTATGGAGACAAAGTTACGCATATGCCCATTTCGGATATGAAGAAAGGAAGAGGCCAACTCTATAAGGATATGCATCGCGCACATGCATCACTAAAGAAAAAATGATCGATGTTGAATATTGCTATGGCTGCCCTTGTCGGTATGTTGAAAAAAATCACGGGGGAGCTTGGAGGTGCATGGAACTGTTCAATGAAATGCCTCACCGGATGTAAGCTTTGTGGAATCTTGTCATCTCTATATATCTGCGAGAAAATGGGTATGGTAGCGAAGCTCTTACGATCTTTGAAGATGCTATTAGATGGAATGATGCCAAATAATTATACACTATTTATCCTTGTAGATGTCTTGGCGGCATTAGTTTGCCTTTCTTGGAGAAAAGCATACATGCCTTCATCATTAAGAAATATCTGGACATAATCACGAGGAGCTGCTTTGATTAAGATGTATAGCGGATGTGGAAGTACGGATGATGTATTTGGAACATTGCTCCGCCAATGCATGCTTGAAGGTGGCATCGGGGAATCACGCCGCGTTTTTGCGCATGTTTTAATGCACTCTTTTGTTAACCTCAAAACACACCTCGGTAATATCCCAATCTTCTTTTGGTCGGCAGCGGGGTTTTCAAAAGTGGGATGGTAATGTGCACGGGCTTGCATCTCATGCACAGGCTTGCTAGGGTTTGCCTCATCTGAATTGTATGTGATTAATGTCATGGAATGTGATTGAAATCTAAAGAAATTCTATTTAAATTGCCGGGATCGGCGGTATGGCAAAGCGAGGTAGAGGTTCATTGCAAAAAGAACCGAGGTAAAGCTTCACCCAAAATATATTTAAATTTGGCTTGGCGACAAATTCAACTTCTCTTTTATCTTTGGGTTTACGGTTTGGTTCTTAAGATTTTCATTCTTTACGCCCTTTATTATCTCACAGTATGGATAGATTAGATTAGTAGGGTGGTTTTATTGGTTGTTAAACTTGTATTGTTGCCTCGGGCATATTGCTTGTCTGACTTATCCTAGTTGTGCCCTACATTATCTTTGCAAGTATTGTGGAAGCGCATTATGCGGGAGGGTTCAATTCCTCTAGTTCTTCTTCTTATCGAGGGTGCGATGCATTGGTAATATGGCATCATGGTAACATACATGTGTTGGTTTGAATGTAGCAGTAGTGATGGGTGGTCATTTCAATCTAAAGTGCCACATGACATTGACTTGCATATTGACTTCAATGTTGACTAGATACAATAGTTGCACAATCATATGGTGGCGTGGATGATTTCAAGAGTAGCCATACCCACAAGGACATGCAAAGAGTATCCCATGCGAGGATATTCACGCAATCATTTTGTATTTGAGAACACCAATGACGTGAGAATAGGAAGCCTTAGCATAAGCGCAACCAGCTTTTTTATTTGCAACAAAATCAACATTTCGGACTTCGAAGCGAAAAAGGCCTATACATTAGCTACATCCCCGAGTGAGCCTGATTCTATTGCAATTCTTAGCAATTTTGGTGTCTCTTACAAGGATGTATGCATGTATGCAATGTTGCATAGAGAGATATGAGAGGGACATGAATTTATGCGAATAATGCATGTAAGTTTTAAGCAAATTGCCATGCTATCAACTTATGAAATGAAAATGTAACGGGCGTTGGAATGGTCGGATAAAGGTATTGATCTTACATGAACACCAACGACATCCTAAAAAAATTTTACTTTCTTACACCTTGAAAATGCACAAATCTAGGTGCCATACATCAAGATAGACTTGTCCATCAACAAATTAATGAGGTTGGGCTTCAATTTGACATTGTTGTGAGCCTTGCTTGAAGAGATTCGAGAAAGAATTTGGCGTTGTTGTGGGCCACTTGAAGGGCTTCGAAAGAATCTGGAGACAAAAAGAAATGAAAATGAAAATGAAATTAAATTAGCAATTTATGAAAGCATGTGCTTATTTAAAAGACATAGTGGTCCTCAAATGCTTTTGAAATGATCATTAGCATTCCCTTAAAATTAGCATCTCCCTCATATTTGTTTGAAAACACCAAGGACGAGCCTAACAACTATAAAAATGGGATCAAGTATAATCAAATCATTGTAACATGTTTCGCATATAGATCATTTCTTATCCTTAGAGTGGTATCTATGCCTTGTTTTCATGGGAAAAAAAAATGGGAGTCTCTAAATCCATGACAATTCACTTACGTTAAGATTATTATAATTTCCACATATTTAAATAATAAAACATGGTCCATTTGTTTTTAATAAGGAGGATGATATGGCCATGTGCATTATCACGTGAAGTTTAATTAATGTAGAAGATATTGCATACACGAGATGGGGCATGATAGGTAAATGTGCAATCTAAAAACAAAAGAAATCAAATTGGAGAAAAATAACCCCCTTTTAAATCATTAATAAGCCTCAACATAAAACAAACAACAAAAAATCATGAAAACACACTCTCGTGCCCAGAGTCCATGTATCCAGCTGGATCCTAGTCCAAGAGGAGCTCAACATCTAAGGAGGAGTTAGTAATGCAAATGGCTACCATCACCTTCGCAAAATGTCAACGTCTTAAAATAGCAACTTTGATTGATTGTAAAAACATGACTTTCAAGTACGATTTAAGCCATTTCACCCTCCGGCCATGGAGGGCAACCCTCCGTCTTGCGCAACACCTTGTTTATTTTTTATTGCTCAAGTTTTATGGGGCTAGAAGCGAGAGATAATGGCATGTTTATCTGTAATAGCTAAAGTAGAGATAATGGCAAGTTTTATGGGCAATGGCTAGAATAGAGATAATGGCAAGGAAAGCGAGAGGTGTACAGAGATGATAGATGGAAAGGAGCTAGTGATTTGAATGATAATGGATGCAATGGATCTAAAGATGTGGCGGCGTGTCAAAATTTGGCAAGGTGAGTGCGGATCTTGTGAGAACCATGCAAGAGTCTTCAAGTTTCTAAAAATTTATCCAAAAAATCATTGATCATTGCACCAACTTTGTGATGCCTTAATTGATGTAGCATCTTTGAGTTGGTTTTCTGCCCGATCATAACTTAATCTGCTCACTTGTTGTTTCCTTGACAAAACTCCCCATTTGACCCTTATATGCGAAACACACTTACGCAAGTATAGTTGTTGTGCTCAAATGCAATAAGGATCTTTGGAAGCAAAAGGAAATGCTATGGTGGTGGAGTGTGATAGAGAAATGCATGAACAAATGCAAGTGGGGGTGGCATTACTTATGCAAAAACAAGATATGCCCTAATTAATGAAGTTGTTGGCGCAAAAGGTGGCCAACATTTTTGCCCTCTAAAGAAGGGCTGGTCCCCTCGACCCTAAGGCCAATAGGGTTTCGGTTAGTTTGCCATTCACGGGTTAGGCGAGAAAAGATGCCATCAAAGTTTGAGAGTGTAGCTATGGTGTGGTGACATCGTCAACTATGTGCGGTCCATGATAAGACTCAAACTTCTTCTTAGCTTTTTCTCAGCACCTTACTCCACTTGAGTACTAGGTCCCCGATTTGAAATAGATTGTGGGACCATGCTTCGAAAGTGAACTTTGGTCCATGTTCTTCTTCGCCAGTGAATGGCCAAATGTGCATAGTACCTATGCTCATCAAGGCGCTCCTTTCGATCGATGCACTTTGGACATACGCAACATGCTTGACTCTTGCTTATTTGCAATTCTTAAGAAGGAACCTCCATTTTTATGGTAAAAGCGCTTCCGCGACCATAAACCCGAAATGGGGTATACCTGTTGCACCCTTCTCAAAATATCACTGTGTCTGTATGCGGAGGCGTAAATGTGTGTGCCAATTATTACCATGTAAAATCATCATCTTAGTGATGATCATGTAATTAGCATTGGTGCTTTACGCTGCCCGCACGTTGCCACAGGGGGTAATTAGAGCTTGAAAGGAGCATTACCTCGGTTTGATCTTGTTGGTTAATTCACGCATCAACTCATTCATAAAATGAAAACCCTATCACTAATTAATACAAGAGGGATACCATACACGCAACATATTTGTTGATGCACAAAGTGCAAAACCACTTGGTATTGCGGCTTTTCTGGAATTGCCTACGCCCATTTAGTGAAGTAGTCCATGGCCATAAGGATATGCTTGGTGTCCGAGGAGGATGACATGGGGATTGGGCCTATGAAATCTACCCCAAGTGTGGAAGGGTCCAAAAATAGGAGCCGATGGCTAACTGCAAAGTTGGGTTCGTTTGGGTTGATGAAATTGGCAAAGCTTGGCATCTTAGGGTATGATTATGGGCATCTTTGAATAAGGTGGGTCAATAATAGCGCTTTCATGGGATTCTCTTAGTTGTAACACGCGTGAAGTGACACAGACAAACACCATTATGGCACATCTCCAACACATATTCTTTGTTCCTCTTCATTTAGACATCTAAGATTACCCCATCGGCACTTCTCGACCATTATTCCATCAACAAGCAAGAGTGATGACGTTCCACGTATTTATCACGGTCTACTATCACGGGACACATTACCAAATGCGCCGCGTCACTCCCTAAAGAATAATGCGCTACCATGGGGAATTATGGGAACTTAATTGCAACCTAGGGGGTTACCTTACAAAGGATTAAATTAGCTATGCTAATTTAACACATTATTAATAATAACCTATAACCTAGGAAGTGGGATAATTACCAGTTGGGGAAGAGCGCCACCTGCCCCACTTTCGATTGGGCAGCATGGGGGGTTGCCAAGTTTGGATGCCAACTTGACCCCTATCCCACAGGATTGACTCACGAAGGTCGACCAAGGAAGGCGGGGAGCTGGCGCCATCAATCACCTGCTTGAGAGAACCACCATACCCGATGCGTCCCTGTGAAGCCACAGCTGAATCTTCACCAGCCCAGGAGATGGGCCCCCATGGGGAATGAGTCCAGCCAAATTCCAGGTAGGTGGCTATGTGATTTCTAGTTAACACTTGGTTGTGCTCCTTTCTCTGTTCTTTTTGTAATTCAATCATGAGAAACTTAACCCTTGTTTGTACAAGTAAGTACTCTTTATATTCAATTATGGTTTCTACTCTGAAAGGATGGATTGGTAAACTCTTTGTTTAGTGGGCCTGCGAAGCGAGAGTTAAAGAGTAGAGACCTCGAACCGTGTATTAGCCAGTATGCTCCTAGATAAGCCACAGCAGAGAGTCCATTAATTCTCGCGGCACGTGCACAAGAGCCCACCCGAGGGTCCTAGATGCTATGATGCGGCTTAGCGCAGGACAAAGGAACGGTGGTGACATGAGGGTGGGGTCTTACGAGCATACAAGGAACCGAGACTCTGATGGGCCTAGGCCTGATAGCGGTCGCGTAGAGGGCGGGTATGGGTGCGACTCCACAGGTGTAGAGGTGTGATCGCGTATGGGCACACCGCACTGGGGAATTTAGGGTGAAGTAAATTCGAATGCGGATGCGAGGGGTGTGATGCGACACGTATTCTCCTAAGCTCACCCATGGAACCAGCGTGATTACGGAAGGGGCGCTTCCCGACCCCGCCTCATCGGACGGCGTCATGAACACGGAGGCTCCTCCGAGGGTGATACCTTGAACTTCGTCTCACGGGAAGGCTATAAGCGAAGCCATGGCGTGGAATTGACCCATCGCAAAGTGTGCCGCAGGGAGGGGATGGGTGGACAACCCTGTAATGTTCTCGCCGTGCGCCATGCCAAGACTTCGGTTACGCTGATCTCTTGAGGCCCCGGCCGTCGGTCGATCTCATGGGGTCACGGTAGGAGTGAAACACAGGGTTTAGGTGTTTTCTTAGGATTAGTGCATATTCTATGCGTTGGTATTTTGGATGGATCGCCACCCGCCGTGGTGGTTATTTATCTTATATTCATCGCGTGTGCTAACCCTTGTATTCATGCTTCGCGGCGTAGGAGTCCCAGCGGCGTGGGCGAATTGGATCGCATACACCGCGCCATTGGTGGTTATTGTAATATATTCATCTTTGTGTGCTAACCTTGTATTCCATGCCATGACGTAGGAGTCTTGAAATGGGCGAATAACCCCTCGTGTCCTTTTCGGGCCTCATTTCTTAGATGGACAGCAAGCAGAGAAGCCACTCATGGTAAGGCCAGAGAAAAGTCTGCTTACTCATCCGAGGCGTATATGTGCAGGCCGTCCTGCAGTGGTATCAGGCCGTGGTGCTGGTTTTCGAGAAATCATGTGCAGTGGCTAACTGTGATGGGTCAGGGGGTGGGGATCAGTAATTAAGTTAGTTCTCGTTGTTTGGCTTGGTGTTGGGTTAAGAAGTTAAGAGGTGTAGGGTTGGTTGGGACAGGGTTGGACAAGGTGACAGAGGATGATTGAATGATTTGGTTGGGATTGGGATGGAAGTGGTTAGGAGGGTGGCCGGTAGCTTGCTTTTATCGCTTCTTGTCCGGATTGACGCCCATCTTTATCGGCCTTAGGCAAGTCGAACTTCGAGGAATCAGCAGACCCCGCCAGACTAACTTCGGTACGCTTGCATTGCGACACCGGTCGAGAAGCGGCTTAGGTATAATGGCATGTTGTAGGTAAGGTAATATTGGTATATTTTCCATGAGTATATTTTTTAATAATAAAATTTTTGAAGTTAATAAGAAAATTTTTTGGTGCAAAGTTAATTGGCCATTTAACAAACCATTTCCTGTCATTTGCTTTTAAACCCGCGCCTCAACCGCTGGCAGCCCTCATGCATCGTGGCGGACGGGACCAGCTCGCCTGTCTATCCCCATCCGCCGCCTATCGGATAACATTTTACGGTAGCGAGGAGCAGGTTCGACGCGGGTATGGGTGAGGTCCCCATGCGATTTGCTGGCACGTATGGGCCGTTATAATGGGCAATGCTTGTTGGATGGGCTGGTCAATAGGTTTGAAGCTAAATAAATTCCATATCCTGTCTATCACTACCGAAACCATTCCTCATCACGGAAACAAACTCCCATATACCCTTGTTGAAACAACGATATAGTAATGATAACTCATCAAATTTTATCCCTCAAACGGGGAAAACCACTCTGGAGGAAGGAAAATCTCAGGGAGCCGGAAACGAGCCGGATTAAAGGCTACCAGGGAAAAACGACCAGAGAGGTGAAATGAAGCTGACAATAACAAGGTAGAGAGTACGGTACCGAGGGCCAACTTAGTCATGATAAGCGAAACCGTGAGTTCCCCATACCAATGGCATGAGGGTTCAACGCGGCTTTAATGCGAGGGAGAAATCCCATTTGTCGGCATAGGCTATCGACAACTGGCGGGTGGAGAGTATGGGTCTTCCCGGCCACAAAAATTTTCCATGGCCGAACAATACGGCCGTCTGCATGACCAACTTTTGCTCGAGATCAAAGAAGACCCTAAGGAGGAAAGGCTTCGGAAAAGCGAAGTTGGAACAAAGCGGGACGCCGACAAATCGTGGGGACAAGGAAGGGTGCATGCAGGGTAAGCTTCGAACCCCAGCAAACATATCAAATAGCCAGATTAAACTCGGGAGGAAGGAGTTGCCCATAAAGGCAGCCGGTCATACAAGGATAAGATAAGAAGCTGGCCAGGCTTTTGGGAAGAACCAACTCCGGCCGGAGAAGCGGCGAAGAGATGAATGCTCCAGCCCGATTCTTTGGGAACTAAAACGGTACTGCTCCGTGTCCGGAGGCATGGGCTTGCAGCCCGGAAGCATGATTCAAACGGCTGCAAATAGCATTGAAGATCCGCAAAGTTCGAGAGATCAGACCTGTCGAAAGCTACCCTGACTGATGCCGGAGAATCGCCACCCGGCAATTTAAAGACGACCTCAGTTCCGGACCGCTGCAGTTTTGGCTCGGTGGCTGAAGCCCTGCCGGTGGCGGTGGTGCTTGACGCTTTGGCATTTTGTGTCGGCGGGGTTAGCGTGATGGCGCGGGTTTGTGCCGGGTGGGATGGGTCGAAATCACTTATTAACCACAACCCTGTAAATAATCTCCGGCTTTATTGAATTAAAAGTTTGCATTTTTTATGTTAATTTAAAATAAAAATGCTAACGTCGGCTTTATTAGAGGGTTTAAAGAGGCGTAAGGTTATTTTAAACACTTCTTTTCCTCTCGCTGCCGCGCCGACCTTCTTTGGGCCTTGATGGAAAATGGGATCCGCGAGTTCCTTCGACTGCTGCGGCCTTTGCTAATAACCAGCATGAATCTCCTTGCCAACATGCAGCGGCATCCCGGGACTCACAGCCAAGTTCATGACTTTACATGGAGAAATGCTTCCTCATTGGCCCATTTCCTGCGGGGATCTCCGCGCCTTGTGTTCGGGCGGGGAGATGGTTGGCCAAAACTTTAAAACACGTATAGCGGACGGCCGTTGAAACGCGGCGAAGGCGGCGATCGCCAAGAGAATAGCGAACGCCAAAGTAAACACCGTTAGAAAAACCGCGAAAACTACCGCCGTAACCATCGCTTATCCAAATTCGCTTAACCACCAATTATGCCTCCTACAAAAGCGAAACCTACTTCACCAGGTAATGAAGCGGCATCCACCGTAAAGCCGCCGAATAGCCGCCAAAGACCATGTACTTCTACGAGGAAACACAGGAGTATTATGAATGATTTCGACTTCACTTCTAGAGCTTCCTCCTGGGAGGTGCACAGTGCCGGTTCAGGTCGGAGACCTAGGCGGAGGGGCTTCTGTGCGTCTTCGCGACCATTGATGCGGGGAACCCGGCCACTGGCCACACGCAGATGCCTTCCGGCTATGGGACCTCACGTCCCAAACATTAATAGTTAGAGGTTCCCTCAGGCTTTCAGGATGATGAGGGTAGGGATTTATATCACAACCCTACATGGGAAGGAGGTGCTTGAGTCCAAGGAGGAAAGAAGTCCCCATGGACTTGGGAATAAGGAGGTAGCGCTTGCTGCGAGACTCATGAGGAGAGGTCTTTGAGTAACCTCACCGTTCTTTTATTAGAAGCCTTCATACAGGACAAGTCCTCTTCATAGCCGGGATTTGGGGCGAGGCTGAGAAGCTTCATGGCAGGTGGGCCCTCAGGTGCACTTTCTACCTGCGTAGAGCCCTGGCTTCCCTGCTCGTGCGTTTACGTATGTACTACGTCAGCGGGGATGCTTATACGACGCCCAGGCGAGGACAATGCGCCTTGGATGGGCATGAAGCTCCCTCCACGGCAGCCCATTGGCCGTTACCTATCCACCCAGGAGGTTACATCTGTTAAAACCCACAGTGGACCACGAGGCCCAGCTTCTGTTCTGCGTGCCGACGCCTCCACCACCTCTAGGAGCTAGGATAAGCGGGAGCCCTAGTTCCCGAACTAAGGGTGCTATATAAAATTTTTGTTGTATGTATGTATGCGTGTGTGAACATGAAGTTTTGGGATGGAGATTGTTTGAAGCCATGTTGATGGTTGTCGCATTCCTCTAAAATTCTGCTCCATTATTCTTTATAACACCCTCCACTGTAAAATTTAAAATATAATAGAATTACAAAATGTTCTCTATTCACTTATATTCTGAAGCCATTTGGGGTATGAGGGAAAGGGTATGATATGGTTGGGAGGGGCAGTGGACCCACTTGGGATCAAGACTATGACTGGAGATTGTGGTGAATGTCGGTGGGAGGTTGGGAACCATGGGAGGCCTGGGCCTGAGAGGTTGGAGTGGTTGGCGTCTGGGGATGGGATGGGAATGGGACTGGGAATGTGACCGGGGCATGGGGGGACGCGGCGTAACCCAGCGTGGATGGAGGCAACGTTGTCGTGCCGGGCGGTGGGTAGGCGCAGGTAAAAGAACGTGGCTGCGTCTGGCGGCACAGGCGTTGGCACGGTAAGGACGGGAACCGCCACTATCTCAATCCATATCCATCAACCCATTTATTATCATCAACAAACAAAATAACATTATCTTATTTCTTATATACTTTTATTTTAAATTAACAAAGATATATCTCACTCCTGCCTTCCTGGGCTCCTCATCCTCGCTGTCTCTCCTCCTGCTCAGCCCGTTAGTCACCTGAGCGAGGGGTGATGTTAATGAGAAAAGAGCTTCGGCCCGAGTTCACAGACTTATGTGTTGCGCGATGCACATACTGGGAGGTGGACCCAGGAATTACCTCGCGTGTGAGTCCCACACACTGTGACCATCTCCTCGAGCTAATACGTACACATGCAGAGGACTCATGCTAAAAGCCATGAGAAGTTCCTCTAAGGATAAGCGCCCTTCCTCACATTCAACCCGCCGGGTTCTTGAGGGTCCCTCGCTATCGAGGCGATGACCATTCAAGGCGTGGGATAGAATAGAAAAACCGTTGATCTGACTATCACTACTAGTATATGGAAGAGCAGGAAGTTGGCTCGGTTTGGTGGGAAATCCGGAGGAGGCTGAATCACGGAATCTTGGTTGGGCGAGATGAAGAAATTGAGGAAGTCCTATGGAATATGAGGAGGAGAAAAGATCTGAGGAAGGTCGCCACCAACTCTTACGGGCTGCCGGTATTTGGTGGAAAGGGTTACGCCCGAGCTAAACACGGATAAGGGCGGTTGGATTGAAGTTTACTGAGCTTTTAAATGCGCGTACGTGCCCACCAGCGCCTGAAATGCCAGCAGTGAGACCGCTACGAGGTTGGAGCGAAGAGAAACATGTAGTCGCGAGCCTACAACATTAATTCATCGTTTGAGGTTATGCGTGCAGGAATGAATGAGAAAAAGCGTGAGGAGCTACATTGAAGGGTTGGCCCCATCCATTAGCGAATGGTCGAGCCATCGACCCAAAAGAATTCGATAGCGAGAGAAGGAAGCTAAGGCATTGTTAATGAATATCAAATCTTCTCTCACGGG
>JAJEKV010000026.1:18398461-18710166 GCA_021234155.1 Isoetes taiwanensis
TGTATCCCTTGCCCTTCTTAGGGTTTTATATATAATATAAATAGGTATGCTTATATACAAACCTTGAACTTAATTCTCGAGCTAGAACCACTCTCTACAAATCCCTGCACGTACCATTATTTGAAAGCTATTTGGAGAGTTAGCAGAGCCAGCACCCACATCTCTGCAATACGAATTTATGCATCTTTTAGAAGCTTCAGTTCCATTGTAGCTTAAGAGTATTTGTTTTAAAGCACATCTGCTCTTTTAAACTCAGAATTCAGCCCATATCTGTTGTTTGTGCTTTAACCCCTATTTTCATTTGTTCCAAGAAAGATTGTTCTCAAATTTAAATAAGAGAAATCCCAGCTATCAAATTCTTAAAGCAGCTGTGCATCGTGCACTGCAGAAGGCTCCAGCAATTCCTATTTCAGATTCTCCCATTGCTATGGGCCCAAATGAGCTACGATTGCAGCAGAATCCATTACCTCAATGCCCAATGTTGCCTGCAGAGTCCCTTTTTTCCCGTGTATCCAACTGCTTGTTGTTACCTGCTGATCTGATGTCTTAAACCATCCTTGCTCCAAGAATGAGCCCGCTGGCACATGCCGAAACACCCATGGAACGGTTCTGCTTAATGCTCAGAAACGATTTTTTCCTTGATGTGTAGAAGTTTGCATTCCTCAGTCTGAGATCTGGCATCAAAGATCCTGAATTCATTCCGGTAACCGATACAGAGTTCTTCTGCTCTTTTACTGTTGTTCTAAGATCTCCTTTTGGTCTCGCAATGCTTCCCGTGGCTCAGTAAGTGGCTAGGGTTCGATGGTCTGCAAGGAAAATCCAAAATTTTAAGTTAGAATTCATGTCCGTGTTTTAGGGTTTTACAACGACATACACCAAAACTCTTTATAATAAAGGACATGCCTCAACACTGGGTATAGGGTCGCACTCAGAAATTAAGCACCACTGTGTTATTGGGGAGAGTTTGAAAGCGTGTAAATCATAAGTAGCCCAATAATAATATCCAAAATGTTTTAAATCACCATTGTTCTATTTTAAATATCTAGTTCAATAAGAAACATGTTCGATGCATCCATGCATTAATAGGTTTATATGGAGTTGATAATTTAGCAGAGCTGCACAAAATTTTGACTAATTAGTTTTTAATAGTATGTCCCTCCACGAAACCCTAGGTATGGTTCCAAACATAAAACATAATTTGCTGTCATGTTCTCTGTGTGTTTTTTTCTTTTGTTTTTTTTCTCTTTTTTTTGAGAGGAGAGGAGATTTTAAACATATCCCCGGCAACACATAACATATGTAGGGGGTATAAAGTGTAATTAGATATGGCGGGTCTATATGGATAGGGAGTGCTTGTCTCAATAGAAGTGGTAACTATCAAATGCATAATCAACAAAACATATGGTGGTCTAAACAAAAAACTAATTCTATATAAGGTTCTTTAAAACAGAAATGGAAATGATAAACATATGCAAATGATTAGATTAGTATCTTCCTAAGTAAAGGAATTACGCCCTTTGAATGCAAGTGTATGGAAATTATAAGACAATACATTAGTGGTACTTATTGAAAATATCCATCATGGTAGATAGATTTGAATGCCATTCTAGCTTCTAAGAAAAAATTTGGTTTTATCTATATAGACGTATCGCTATCTATCGAGGGATTGTTGAGTCATTAAGGACAATGAATGTTAAATGCATTTAAGTCAGGAGCATTTTATAGCTTTATACTCACTGGGACTTCAAATGGTTCCAAAAAATAAACCGCTTAGCCAATGAATTTTGAGATGTCAATGACATTGATGCTTCATCATTATCTGATTGCAACAAACATCATGAACATCACTTTGGTGTAACCACATTTATATGTCGACACAGCAATTATATAATACTCAAATGCAAAGTGAATGATCACTGAAGGCTTCGAACCAACATCATATTAAATCACACTTGGCATGCATGATCTCATGCATGCACAATCTTTACGTATTACCAACCATAGCAATTTCTACAACCATATCCGGGATTGGGATCCAAATGTATTATAATATCCGAGTGTAGCTTCTACGCAGCGACGTGGTCATGGTAACATGCACCAAAGGCGCTAACAAATGAACTAAATTTATTGATGTTCCTCGCCACCGCCGATCAAAAAGTCTAAGAGCTTCTTTCCTGTGATCTCCCAGTTCCAGAATACTGATATCATTGTTGACCACGTGAAAACGCGTAGGGCTTGAGTCCTGCCAAATACATCCAGCACTTCAAATAATATGTCCCACAATTTGCATACGTATCTATGAGTGAAGTGCCAACAAAGACATCGTTACATGACCCAAATTCGCAATTATAAGCATGAAATCTCTTCTTGTTCCACATGATTATAGAAGTACAGTCGAGTAGAACATCTGGCTAAAGGTGACCTTGTCTCCGGTTTGACACCTTCTCAGCCGTGATATGTCAAAAGCTTTTGGCGGCTCTTCTCGCCCATCACCCTCGCTTGTTATATATCCCTGCAATCAACATGGTCCATGAGTACAATATTACGCTTTTCGTATTTCCTCACAAATGTTACATCCACGATTAGGGCTTCCTGATTCTGCCATACATGTCAATTGTATTAGAGCGTCATATGAAGGTCATCTGAGGTAAATCATAAGCATGGTGTCGCACTTTCTTTCCTTTCCACTAAGATATTTGACTTGGTATTATCCTCAAGAAGACATGAATGCATCCGTAAATATTTCAGCACCTTCATCTTATCTAAGTACAAGTCGCAAATACCCAATGCTTCTTTTTAGTTTTCCTTCACAAAGCCAACTTCTTTATATTCATGCTGTAACTCCATAACTTCACCGCTTCCCTCCAACTCCTTCAATAATGATGCATTTAATTAATTATATCGTAATACTTATATGCGTATAATAAGTCTACAGTATTCTATGGTTGACCTGTATTTACCCACGCCAATGTATAGAAAAGAAATATTAAATCATATACATACCGTTGTTTTCATCGAGACTGCTTCCAGAAACGTGCTATAGAAGATACTAGAGGTTAAAGAGTTGTTGAATTTTGAGACCACAGGTCAGAGGTGATCCTATTGAAGGATTTAGAGAGAAGCCCAAAGTATCCCAAGATATTTTAATCTTATTTCTAAATTTGATCTCATATTGAGTTTAAACGCTTCACTCCATTCCAACGCCTCAGTAACAGCAAAGGTCCGCCCGCCACAAAATGCTGAGAATTTATACAGTGGCTCACTTTCTCCGAGGTCAACCTAGTAAAAGCAAAGGCCATCTGTTACTACTGTGATTTACTGACCTAACCAGAAACATTTTCAAAATGCACCCTATACAATAGGAGTTCAAGGCCGGAAAGTATAAATGCATATGTAGGATAGTCTCTAGCACTCGACTTAGCAATTTCTACACATCAAATCATCTCCTCACCTCATACCGTATAGCTACTCTTCTCGACAGAGATGCAACCTCACTTGTTCTCTACTACCGTAGCATACCCTTTATAGTCAAGTACACTTGCTTACAATAAGAAGTATGCTAAGTACAACACGGTAAATATATTTGTCAAAAATTAGAAAAACTTGTTATCAGTAATGGATTCTCATTATATATCATGTACCTTCCATGTTATCACATTCTGCATGATCTTTCTTTCACGTAATGTCCCATCCAATAACCCAAAAGCTGCCAACCGATCTATATTCATAATATCTCAATGTCCTACAAAAGACAAAACGTACCCTGGCATACTCACAGATTAGTCACAAACACTATTTGGGTATATCTTGCATGGAAAGCATGGAAAGCCTGGTACCCCTCTTCCTTCATTCCACACTACAAAGAAAACCCAAAGAGAATATTTCCAATTCTTATCTCAAAATCACCCCTTTGCTCCTATAGAACCCAAATTACCTTTGCAAGTAAGCATTCAATACTATTTAACACGCAGACCAAGAATGCCTCTTCCATGGAAGAATTCCTCATTGCTTAATCCCTGGTAAAGTTGCAAATTTAAGCATCAAGAATGCTCATTTCCATCAAATAGATCAAAAAATGATGTTCAAAATTCTCCTCTTCCTATACATGATCAAGCAACAATAGCTCATGTCTCATATTTCACCCTAAAAATAAATTACCTTTTTGCCCTCCGTTTTAACCTAATTCATTGCTTACCTCGACCATCAAGTTAGCAAAGTTGTTATTCAAAAAGAGATAAAACAAATTGAGGAGTTGGCTGGCATAGCAAAAGCAAAGATTAAGTAGTTTAAGATCTGGTGTTTCTGAGGGCAAATCTCCTGTGATCACCATTTACAAATTGATTCTAGACACTTTGCTTGCCTCCCTGCCTGGCCAATTGAAACCAAGCCTAAATAAGCACAGTAAGAACCAGCCCAGCAAAACTGCTCCGCATCGTAATCCTAACTCAATCCCCGGATTGGAATGAAATCGGGAGGAATGGGAGAGGAAGCAAACCAATCCTCCCGTATGCATCATGGATACCATCGAGGAATGCAGCTGAGCCTATAGGCGCCACAACCCTAAAAAAAAACTCCAAAAAAATTAGACGTGGCATCATCATCGCCATTGTGTTTGGTCAAATCAGTTTTAAAAATTAGGCTGGGTCCAACACTTACACAATAAATACTATAATATAAGATTCTTCTTCCATTGCATGTGCAAAAAGTGGTGACACATTGAGTCAGCCGGCCCAAGTGGTTGAAAAAGCATAAGCTATTTCCTTTTTCTCTTTTGTTCCTTCTGACTGGGAAGGAAAAGCAGGAGGGAGTTCCAGGATTTATGATGAGGATATGTATTTCCATGGTGCCATTTTGAAAATGTGTTTTCCTTCATGGGCAAGTATCATAAATGCGATGTATTCTGCAAACCCCAGTTAGCTAGAAATCACAAAAACGCCTCACTATTTCCAAGTTATGACCATATGTGCCACCAAAGCTTGTATGACGTATTCTCCTCCTTTACTGACAAAGGGATCTCTACCTGGGAGGTAAGAGAGGTAATGATCCAATCCTACACCGAATTGGTGGAAAAACGCCCCTACCATTGCAAAGTGTCTGCTTCTTTTTGCAACAAATCTTCTAACTTGAAGCAGCTCATGCCAAGTTGTAATATGCCACAAAGGCAAGAAGACGCTTAAAGATAGCTGTAGCATGTACACTAGATAAATTATTTTGTGCATAAAATCTTATTTCCTTGGTGCTATGCTTCATTTTTTTAAGTTATACTTTGATACGCTTCTAACATGATCACTGCATTTGAATGTGCAAAACTGCATACTAATAGGTGTTTCTTGCGATAGGTTAGTTATGTAAAGCCATAGTAGCGCCTCTTCTAATTTATATTTTAAACACATCTCAATGCATGCTCTCGCCATGATTTATAAACAATTGTTGTGTATGCTGCGTGATTTTAAATATGAGAACCTTATTCTATCAACCATGATAATCGACCTCTTTTCTCCGGGCCATGCTTGATGTACTTCAAGTTAGCTGTAGTATATCACACCTGATTGAAGGCATTTGTAGTGTAAATAATTTTACCAGTCTAAATGCTACATGGTTCATAAAAGGAATGGGAGCAAGAGGACTCCGTGACTGATATATTTTCTGCTTTTGATTGCAAGTGTAGTTTAATATTTTCTAAAGTTTTGGTATCCCTGTGGCTACATTATTCTTTTCAAAGTAGATTTTGAATTGCTTCTCTCTCCATTGAGGCACTACAATCTTGTAGGCTTTTTCCTAACTTCTTGAACAATGTCTTAATCACTTTTATATAGTGAATATCCATAATGCATCTAGAGATGATAGTTGATTATTATAATGAAAGTAGTTTTGTGTCTTTTGAACAATAGTGCATGTTGTAACAAAACTTGATAATGTGGCAAGAAAATGGCATACAGGGCCTTAATAAATCGATTGTTACGATACAAACCCTGCAAGGTCGTGAAATGAAGAGCCTCCGCTATTGTTTACTTGCCTCTAGATCTTATACCAAAATTGCAAGGACGAGCCACTTGGTTTGGTTTCCAACATTTCGCAGTTTCCACGAGGATCAAGTATAAGGTAAGGTTTTTGAGCAAGGTAATGTGGATCCAGCTTCTCGATTTCTAAGTTATACCGCAAAGGTCTCATTTGATGAGCATTTTAACAGCTTGGAGCAGAGCTTTTCTCGTTAACTTATCGCAACTTTTTTTGCTGAAGTTTTTCCGTATAACATTTGTTTGATATATATTTGCAGGTGAAATCTAGAAACTAGGTTTGTTCTTCACGCTAAGTTCTAAACGTAGCATGTTTTTTATAGGTTGGAGTAAGAGGTTCAAGAGTATTTTACCAGTGTTTTTAACAGTGTGGCCTTGTTAATGAATACAATTAAATCCTTTCAACCGTGATATTATTGATCATTTTAAAATGTGGTATCGAGGTCTGTTCGCATGCAACCAAGCTTGTGTATCTCAGTGGAATTCTAAGCTCCTCAAACTGGATAATACGTATGCTTTGTAAAGCGCGTCATGTACATGAAATCATTAGGTCAAAAAGAGAGATGTAGGTAATAAGCCTTTTTCAAATTTCTTTTCTATCTTAAACTTCAATACCTCTTAGAGCTACTATGCTTGGAAAGTCTGGTGGTACTGCTACAGTTTCAGTTGCATTTTTTGTTCCTACGGTTGAAATGTTTGTTTCTATATAGTGTTTGAGGTATCTATAAGACGGAGCAGAGAGACACATACCACACTGCTTCTCCTCCAGCTTTTTATATGGAACCTGCAGTGCTCTATTTGAGAGAGCCTTCTTGCTTTGCTGCAAGGGAAGATGTAGACAGACGGGACATTAAGGCAGCCACATTTCAATAGAAAGCTCCCACTACTAGAGCTATCCACCGCTATATATATTGCTTTAATTGTTTGTATCCAATGCAAGTCTCAAGTAGTAAAGTTGTAAAGGCTTCTAAATTCCAAAGTAGTCCAAGTAGCTCGCACCAGGGATCACTAACTGTGTTTCTTCTGGAGGCTATATAAATGTGAAAAGCAAGACTTGCCATGCGCTCGCACTCAATGATTGGTAGATAACGAAGGATGGCTTATTTTCTATTGTATCTGTGATTGCCTTTAGTTTTTCCAAAGAAATGTTATATTCATGATAGCAAAGACACTGACAGCTTCACACCATAACTTCCTGCAGAAAGCACTCCCTGATCGCTTAATGCTTCTTTTGCAACTTGAGCAAAAAGAAAATTATTTTAAGTATTGTTACAAAACATGCAGTAGTAAATATTCCATTGAGCTCTTCTTCATATTGTGACTATTATTCTGTACCTCCATAGCAAAATAATCCCATAAAGTTAAAATAGAAAACTAACCCTAGTTGTTATATGATTATGCTGAAATATACAAAGATAACTTTAGGTTTTATTTCTGCATCAAGTTTCAGTCATGCAAAATATACGTGTTTCTACCAGTATTCTAATGTGCAATCATTTTATGTCAAATGCTATCTTAATGGAAATATAAATAACCAATTTCTGCCTTGCATTTGCAAACATTTGCAATATTTTTTAGCTCTTTTTACCATCTCAATTAGACTAAACATACACACGCCCAATTATAGAGTCACTCAAAGGAGGAACTTGAAGAGTCATGACAAAGAAAGAATTTGAAGAAAGCTTGCACATTTAGAATTTCCCAATGTTGGTAAATGTTCTTCAATTGTTTTGATGCATATCTATCAATAATTCTTGGACTTAAATTGCTCTTCAAACAAATTCTTTGTTTGTTCTCAAAGACAAACCAATAAGTTATTAGACTTCGCAAAAGAAGTACTCAATCAATCTTTTGTAATTTGTTTGTCCTCAAGTATATAGAGATAGTTGAGCAGAATAAAAGTATACCTTTTAGAGTAATCACACCTTGGACACAAACCTTTTTACAATAGCAAAACTGCTCAGTTTCAAGCAGTTGTAGAACGACGCACGATAATGGCAAGTCATAAACACAATGTTCTAATTCTCCGTACTAGACCTACACTTTAGTGTAATAACCGCAGACAGAACTAAAGCTAATACTGTATAGTTGTGCTCATTTCAAAGATCTCATCACTATTAGGGGTCCAGGAAAGATCAACATTGGCCATATTAAGATAAGAAACTAACAAGGTGTTGTTTCATCAATCTTAAAATGTCAGTCAAGAGTCTCAATTCGTGAGGGACTATCCTCGCATTTACCCGCCGTGATACAGATATGAATCATTTTTGCTTAGCTATTAAATGTCAACTTCCGTATTATGGTGGAAGTGTAATAAAACTTCCAACTACCATTTGCTGTATTATCTCTAATTATACTATAAATACTCTTGATATTTTAATTTTGATTTATCATAGTATATTTAGGGAAGCTGTTATAGAAATTCCCGCGAACTAATGCTTAGATTGTACTCCAAGAAACCAACAATTTCATGCCCTCATCCTCCAACCGTACGGTCACTTACTCATGCACCCACTTTCACCCATTAAGGTTATACACTTATGCTTTTGTTATTCCACCATCCATTATCATACTAAAATTCCTGGACCTAAAACCTCTACAAGTATACCCATTATGTCTACAACAACGCATAACATTTAGCATTCTTTTACCCACCTAGCAGTAATTACCCAATCCACGGCCCATAACTAATGGGCCCACAAAAACCCCGCACAAGAATACTCCACATTACATCTACAACAATGATAATATTTACATTCTTATTCCACCTTATAAACTAGAGCTCATTCCATTAATGGCCCAATCTGAATGCCCGCACGCCAAATGCTTAGTCCCATTTTATAAAGTTATTCAGAAGTGTTGACCCAGCCCTAGATCCACGGGCCAAGATTTGATTAAAAATTTCAAAGCGCCTAAAGATTCATTCTCTTTCTCGCCTATGATTTAGGATTCCTCTCTAAATGTTTCATGGCCACTTACATCACCACCCAGCTTGGCATCACTATCTACTTCCCAGGCACCATCCACTTCTTACAAGTGGACGCCCAGATAATGCAAAGCATAGAATGTCTCGTATGGTAGATACATGAGTGGACTTTAGTCATAGACCAAGGTGATAAATCATCAAGGTTTATATGGTGCCACAGCAGATGCAGTAAAATATTGCTAGGGTTATGTAATGTGAGGAATAAAACAGACGATGATGCATCTCATGATGAAGACGCTTTACAATTCAATAAAAGGAGCTTTTCGTATACATCCTCAAATATGCTCAGCTGTATAATCCATGGTGGGTAATTTCTCCTGCACTCTGAAGATTAACACATATTCAAGCTTTGAAAGCTAAAAACAAAATTCCAGATTTGCCCTGAAAAGATCAGCAACGTCAAGAGATCGAGCTTGAAAAATGCCGCTGCTTTCTGAGGCAACAGCAGCCTAGTATATTGGGATGAAAACATGTAGAGTTGCTGAAGGTGAGTTGGGAGCTGCTTACCAAGGGAGACTTTTGTTAGCTTCTATTGGAGTGAGGAAGACATGCACACACGCTTAATGCATAGATTTTTTTGAAGTGGTTTTGCATGAATTTCCTTGGGAATCTCGTTAAGTTTCCTTGCCCGGATTTTACAGAGGAAGCTGCAAGGGCCATGAAGGATGCAAAAGGGACAACCCCTAAATTTTGTTCCCCGATGTGTCTCGAACCAACCTGACAAAGTGAATCATAGATTCAAGAAGCATGCAAGCAAGTTATAATTGCACGACAGTAGAGTTCCACTCTTCAGAGTGGAGTTTAATGGTGATCAGAATCGCATAGTCAAATAAATTCCTGCTTTTTAGGTGCTGAAGTTTGAGCAGAGAGACTTCACATGGCGATCCCATAACCATAGAGCATGGCAAGTTGTAGAAGAGCGTTCCTCCGCTTCATGTTTTAGAAATATTCTGCCCAATTTATCAATCCGAGAGGCTGAGCTTGAAGTGTTACCATGCCACAAACTACGAGAAGAAGACTGAAGAAACATAAAACTTATAAATTGCCTCGTTGTTTCTTATGCTTGCCCTGCCTGTTTGAGGATCTCAAAGCTTCGGCGTCCAGCGGGCGGCTGCGCCGCGGAATGCTCTTACTTAGATTCTTGATAATCATTTTCGGTTAGAGATGGTAGGAATGATATGTGCCAGCCACATTAATTGCATCATTCAACAATATATTGCCACCAGATCTCAGAATATGACCACATCATGCAATTCCCCACCGCTGGAAAAAGTGTGACGGATATCATGTCAAGCTCATCCGTTGTAAATGATATAGTGTGCCTGGCCATACACTATAGTTGCGTGATGAAAAACTTAGCGTAATTTCCAAATTTACCATTTTACGGAATACTACAGCCATGTCCTTTATCTTCTCATGTTACTCTCGACAAAGTTAAAATTTCAAATAAAACAAAATTGAGACAATGTATTGGTGGAACTTAGAGTTAATCACTTGCATGAGACATGGAACAAAACACTTGAGCTCCAACGTAAGCTTTCATGGGTATACTTAGTTTCACAAATGGATGGTCAAACAGATTTATAGTTAAGGAACAGAAATTATATTGTAATTCCGAGAATGCTCATAAACACTTATTTCCTGATGGATTGATGTTTCCATGTGAAAATCCTGAAGTTGGGGAAAGTGCTGAAAGAAAGAACCGACAACGTGTCCAAATGGGAATGGAGAGTTTTCAACACGAACGAACTTTAATCTAATCTCAGATATGTAAACTCCGTCGAAGGCCCCAAGCAAAACGTACGCACAGAATCGAAGTTAACCCCTTCCTGTGCAATAAAATATCATCCTATCAAGTATATTAGCAAGAAGAAAGCACCCAATTACGTATGAGGCTGGAAACATTTGGCTGAGCTACTTTTCAAAACTGGTCATTTTGTTGTAACGAGAATTTAGAGTCAGATACCGCTTTCATATTTGTCGTTCTCGCTTTATTAGTTTTGTTGCAAGAATTGGTGAACTTATGTTCAGATTCTTTGGTTAGGCTCATGCCTTTTTGCATTCCCTGCGCATTTATAGAAGAGAAATTAGAATGCCACTTAAACCAATTCGTATTCTAACAAAGAAAAGGTTTCAACTTTTCTATTTCTGTGAAAATGTCCATCAGGGAATCACCTGAATTATCAAGCATCGCAATGCTTGTACATGTATTCCACCCAATTCTATTATAACGGCCATACTATGCCTCGGTAGGGTGTTCACCGCTTTTTCTTGGGATATTCATGTCATTTAAACCGCTTTCTCCCCGTAGTTCGAATAATGGAAATCTCTAAGTGGTGATAAGCAAGGTTTTGGAAAGCCGTGCTAGCCATTTACACCTCTTAATAGATTTCAAATTATTAAACCAATTTGAAGTTGATGTGCTGAAATATTTTAGTTTTCAAATGGAACTACTTAATGTTAAATCTATGGATTTATCTACTGTCCCACCATGTTATCCATTAGCTCTCTTTGAATCTGCAGCTATGCTTTTTTGTTTGGCAAAAATTTATAGGAACAGTTCTCCGTGGAGAAACTCCAAACGCGCTTTTTATGTTCCATGCTATGTATTCTACCGCAAGTATAGGGAATAAATGCCGATGTTTTCCTCGTTGAAATTAGGAGCTAGGATCCGTTTGTAGAAAAGGATGTTTTATGATCTGTTTTATCCAACCCAAAAAAGGAAAAAATCAGTGCCGTAGTCTACAAAAAAGATTCTGAGGAGGTTCTTATGTTATTAGATCTAACAATCGTACAATAACGTTTTAATCAACAAGCTTAATGCAGAAAGATCAAACAAAACCCGACAAAGGTACATCATCGCTTTAACTAAATGCTTCATTGAAAGGAAATGGTCTAAGATAAACTCGATAGACATAAAATGCCAAATATTCCAACAAGTTACCGCAACAAAAATACACAAAAGCATACAAAAGTAGATGTAGCTTTTTTCTCTAAGTAAAATAATCAAAGAATTTACAATATGCATGTACAAAAATTAACACCATTAAGTATATTCTTTTCAAACCTTTACAGTACGTAAACTTTAATATACAGATACAAAAAATCCTAGGCATGCATACCCTACAAACGGTAACGCATGCACGGTCCAGACCGCATGCCATCTCGAAAGGCCAGAACAATCCCCTTCGTGGAACATGCACCCAAACCAAAGGGGTTTCTGTGGGGATTTTAATTTAAATGCTGGATAATGGTCGTGCTTAAATTAATGTTAATGGTATTTTCATGTAAATGCTGTTTACATCATGGCACCACCCTTCGGGCCCTAATAAAACAAACAAAACAAAAAGAAACCTACCTTAAGGAGAAAAACAAAACATCAACAATACAGTTTGGCTGCGATAGTAAAAGAATGTAAACACAAGAGAGATTCTCATTGACCAGATGTCAACAATTTGTAGAGGAAACAACAAATGCACATTGTAAAATAAGGAATTTATTTCCAAGAGTCAGTAGAATATGAAATATTGTGTAGATAAAATGGATATATGGCCCATAGGATTTGAACCTATACTATTGTCCACCAGCCAAAAACCAAAACATACCTAGACTTGAGTATGGAAGCTCCTTGCCATGGGCTCTGGACATAGGTAGCTAAAATTTGAACAGACTCCTCGCGGCATGGATCCCCCTCAAAGGACATATCAATGAAAAATAGAGCAGTAAGGGACATATAAGAGACAAATGTAAATATGACAGGTCTTTGAAAAGAAGTCTCCCATGGGTCTCGCCGACGTAGGGCAAAGGTACTTGAACAAATCAGGTATGGAACTTTGCAAAGGACATATCATAAATGAAAGTTAGAGGTAAGGACATAAGAGACAACATGAATCAGGTTTATATGTCCTTTGACAACCATTCTCCTCCTTAACTTGAAGCATCATTTCTACAAAGACAATCTCTTCTTATATTTTCAAGATCTAGCAAACTTCTGTACATCCGAAAGGTCCTCACCCCAAATCTTAACCCGTAATTCAAATTTGAAACCTCAACATCAGTAAAATCACTAGTAAACCAGCCAAGTAAAAACAAACACATGCCGCATAAACTCTACCAAATAAGAATGAACTAGTAAATGTCTTACCCAAGAGAGCATAGCATCCGTTAAACCTTCACTCTGAAGCGTGACCTATGGTGCTCTTACTAGGCTCGAGTCCACAGCTTGTTCAATGTGTATGCCTTCCTTTTGACAATTTGGCTAACCTCCATGTATTTTACCAAATCGGCTTTTCTACCTGCTCCAAAGAGAAACATACTTCTAAAGCAAACAATCACTAACATCCTTCATTCTCCAAAGGGTCATAGTCGCAATCTAACTGCTGATCCGTTAGCATTTAACCTATTTATTTTTACGCAGTGCTTAGAACAACTGTAAGTCACCAAAAGCCTAAAATCACCATTTGCAAGCAAGAGATTTATCAGGCGGAGAAGCCGAGGGCATCAAATCGTACCTGTACATATTTCGTTACGAACCTGAGCTAATCACATGGAAAATATCGGGCCGGTTTGAGAGCCCAGATGCAATCAAACGCCGGGTTTGAGAGCTCCAGATGCAATCGAGAATGCCTGATCAATGTGTTGCCGCGATGTTTTGGCCTTACGTAATCAACCTCCTCATTCTGTATATGCCTCCGTATAATCCAAATCAAAGATCTAAGCATATCCGAGCGTGCCATTTTCAAGCGGGAATAAGCACCGCTTTTAGCTAACAGAAAGTAGATTCGCGTGCATTTTTGGTCATTGCCCGCAGCCAAGCAGGATAATTCCAAACCAGCGATGCCCGTAAGTATTTTGCAAGATGGCATCGGCCCTGCACCGCAATCCGTGTTCAAGGATCTCTTTGTGTATATATTTCTACCGCACCAAATGATCCGAATGCAACCATGTGGTGCAGACATACAGTCCCTCTAAATCGATTTCCAAAACAACCCTTGCATTTCCCACACCACTGGGCTCAATGCTTCCAGCCCCTAAATCTATACACACCCTCAAATGCTTATTCGGTCAGATACAAGATAAGTAATATCCGCGAAAGAGATCCCATATTACTCACATGCACTCCAAAAAAGGAGCCATGAAGAAGCCAGCCCTTTCGCTTCAACTCTGAAAATTTTGATGGGTACCAAGCAAAGAACCTCAAAACACAAATTTCGAAGCCTTGGTATGCCAGCCAATCGAGATAGGCTAAACCATTGGTAAGCGCTTATAAAAAAATAAGGGGAATATGTGACAAGTACTTTAATGTGCCATTAGTACACCCACGAATACGCCACGAAATCATATATAAAAACCTTAGGGAAAAAGTATAAAACACAAAAAGAAACTCTTATTTTGCTACATATACACACACCGGATTGATAGCAATTATAATCATTGACAAAAAACTCTAAACGTAATTAAAGTTACAAGAAATTGATTATGAGCACTTCTTATTTTGGATTTCAATCTTCCTTAAACTAATGTCATAACATATTGTTTTAACTCAAATAAATTATAGAGCGCATACTTACAAGCTCCCACCGTAGTTCTCAGAATGTGCCGATATAATACAATATTAACTACGTTTCCAATCTAAGCTCAGAGATATTATGCAACACTATATTTAGCATGAAGTAGCGAGGTTTCTTTTAAGTGTTGCATCATCGCGGCCCAAAAAATGTACATGCTCTCAACTTATGCCCAGCAACGCTGGGCACCATTACTAGTACATTAATATTGTGGTTGTATACTCCACACTCAAAAGTACTTGAACTTAATTTGGCAGATGCATTGGTTTCCATGGGCCTTGCCATTGCGAACACACTTCTTGTTTGAAATAATACCTATGCCTGTGATCACATACATATATTTACCATCATAATTTCTCTCCCTCTGCCAACAATCCAACCCACCCATTTTTTTTTTCCCCTAGTAATCATATATATAGGAACGAAAAAAACATCACGCCAAATGGCTACCAAAAATGCCAACAAGCATACTTGAATGCTTATTACCGGAATCTATGCATTGAAGCATAGATATGATTATAGTATAGGGTGAAGCCAACGGGTATGAACAGATTTAGTTAGGATTTCATCATATTGAGGCCTTTTACTATTTCTAGTCCTTCATCTTTCTTGGTCTCTCCTCTTCTCAATTCTTCATCGTCGGAGCAGGTTGAGGTGTGAATTCTTTTTCCACGCGCTTTAATTGCCCATCAAATTCTGATGCCAATTTTGTTGTGCAGATTAGAAACTTGGAGCCAAGCCAATATGGACAGGGGCAGATTCTCGGTCCTGAATCTTCTTGTGATCATAAGCCTGCTGACAGCAGGCTCGGCGCAAAATGTGTCAAAGCTTTTGGAGGATTTTTCAAGAAATGGTGACAATTACTCCACGTTCAACAATCTTCTCTCTATCACAAACGTGACAGCAGAGATCAGCACAAGAACGTCTCTTACAATTCTGGCACCAGACAACAAGGTTCTTGATCCTCTTGTCAGCAGCCAATTTGAAAACATGTCCCTCCAAACAGTGGGAGATTTTTGCAGGTACCATATATTGCTGCAATATTTGGAGGCAAATGAGATCAAGGACATGACAAATGGTGCAGGGATGCTTGTAACCACTCTGTATCAGACAACCGGAAGGGCTCAGGGAATTGATGGATTTGTCAACATGACATTCACCAGTTTTAAAAATAGCATCGGATTTGCTCTTCCCCTTCCAGATGCAGCCCCAAGCAGCATAATCTTGCATAATTTCTTGAGAATTCCTTTCAACATCAGCTTTATGAGCATCAGCCAGCCTATGATACCGCTCCATTTGGGGTCTTCAGTTTCTCCTTTCACGTTTTTCAACATTACAGAAATTCTTGAAAAGGGTGGCAAATTTTCGACCTTCATCAAGCTGATGGAGATGACAGGGGTAAAATTAGAGGTAAGAAATTTCTCAGATGGTGTCAGCATCTTTGCGCCAACTGATGAAGCATTCGAGGCAATGGCAGAGAGTGGCAGTGGCAGTTTGATAAGTTTAAGAGACGAAGAGAAGCTGGTGCTGATACAGTATCATGTGGTTCCTAAATTCTTGACGTATGGATTTATGAGGGAGTCAGGCACAGGCATGCCAACACTGGCATCAAATGGCAGTACTTCCAACTTCTTGCTTCATGCAAAGACGAGTCCTTTCGGGGTTACTGTTTCCACGGGAATTGTTGATGCAAACGTGAGCTCTACTATGGTAGAAGAATACCCACTTGGCTGCTACGGAATTGATGCAGTGCTGTTGCCGCAAGATCCTAGCACTAGCGCTAGCCCTAGCCCTAGCCCTAGCCCTAGCCCCCGTACTAGCCCTAACCCTAACCCTAATCCTGATTCTTCAGTTCCAATTGTTCCACTCGTACCTAGAGCATCTCCTCCTCCATCTTCTCTTGTATCACCTCCTGCCCCTCCCACTTCTTCCATAGCTCAACCTCCCACAACTCCACCGATGCCCAGCCCCGGCCCAGTTGCTGTTGACGGCTTTCAGCTCAACTCTGCTCTGCATTTCGCATTGCATGCACATCTCTACATTGTGGTTGTAGCCGTTTCTTTGCTCCTTTTGTGTTAAGTGCGGTGCTTGTCATCCAACCTGTATTGCTATTATTATCTATCTATAGTCGTTGCTTTTTTTTTTTTAGAGAAAAAAGTACACATGTTTTTGCATTATTTCACTTAGGAACATGTGAACGATACATGGTCTTTATTGCCATGAGGTTTTTTATCATGCATAAGTAGATGTGTCTATATCGATGGTTTTGGCAACATTTGGGTTGGCCTCCCAGTAAAACCTCTTCCGATTTTTTCATGGAAACCTCTTTCCCGCGGTTTCTATGGAAACCTTCCACTTTTATTTAAACCCTTCCAAATTTCCATTAAAAACGAAATGTGAAGGGTTTCCATTGTAATTATTTTTTTCAAAATTTTACACACGTGGCCTTGGCTCACACTTTCTACACTCTGACACCGACATTAAGGCCATGTCCATCGAAAGTGCACATCACCCCAAAATTCAAACTTTTGAGGAATCCTCTCATTTCCCTTGCATGATGGAAATTAGGAAGGGTTTCCACAGGAGGAGTGAAAATAGGAACGGTTTTACCACAAGGAGGAAAAATAGGTAAGGCTTCCAAATGAGAGGAAAATAGGTAAGGCTTCCACATGCGCTTAGGAAACTTAAGGACTGAGAATCTCAAAAATTCGCAGCACTTAACACTCCAACTATAATATGGAACTTGCAAGGTACAAATTATGGGAAGTCCCGGTTTTAGATCATGGTTCTTTGGTCAAATTATTTTGTTATCAAAGCTTAAAAATTGAATTGAATTGAAGACGCGGTAAAACTAAATATACAGTTTTTAGAATCTCGTATTAATCTGCCGCTACATGTACAATGTTTGACTAGGATAGTGTGTATTA
This sequence comes from Isoetes taiwanensis, assembly GCA_021234155.1. Classification (NCBI taxonomy): domain Eukaryota; kingdom Viridiplantae; phylum Streptophyta; class Lycopodiopsida; order Isoetales; family Isoetaceae; genus Isoetes; species Isoetes taiwanensis. Next base: position 18,415,959 of record JAJEKV010000026.1, read on the forward strand.
CATTTCCCAACCTTAAAACAAACTAGCTAGTAATATCGTGTGGAAATGCCAAGGGGAACAAGCGTGTGTGAAGTTGCACTCTATTATACAGATCGATGGCACAAACTTAAGATTTGTAAATGTTGTTACCAAAATCCTAAGTATTTGATAAATACTCGATACATATAAGTCATCAAACTTGAACAAACTCTGATATATATAAGTTAATAACCTCTTTGGTTTGTTATGAGATAGCTTATATAAATAGAGAGAACCTTGCTGCTTCTCGAATTGTAGAAGGGGAAAACTAATTCCATCCAACTTATAAAAGAAAATCATATGAAGTGTTGGTAAGTGAATATTTTCTTTTGTTACATGCAAGAAAGGGGTACAGATGCACCACGCACCTGTGACGGCTCCTTCGATGGGAACTTCGATGAAGAACCTATTTACAACAGTTCCATGGGTCAAAGCCACATGACACGCGAATCTGTCGTGATCAAATCTGGCTAGGCACATCCATGTCCTCGATAACGAAAAGTGGTAAGCCTATCCCGCACTCCCTCGGATGCACCTCTAATCAAGGTGCAAATCCTAAACATCCCGCATATGGATCAAAATAGCAAACATCCATTCCACTCATTCTACAAACCAATTCATAATTGCTCAACCTAATAATGGTACAACGCCACCACATTTCTACTTTGGGAATCAAAGACAAACTGTGATGTTTGCACATCCTCATGTCCCCAAGGATCGGAGTAATCTTCAAGGTCTCGAAACAGGGATGTACAAACTACCCAATGAGAATTATCATGATACAAAGAGATGTCATATAAACATATAAACATGCATACAATAAAGTATAACATCTCCATTAACACTCACCCATGTATCAATGGCCAAAAACACCACTCGTAGAGCTCATTCTAATCCATCACTGACCATAGGTGTCACGGAATAAAGGATCCAATGATGGTACGCCTTCACAAGGTGGCGATCCACCACTTAAAGGGATATGCATCAGATAGGAAGCGGATCCACAAACAATACACTTCATCCATCCTTACCGACAACAAGCGGCCAATAGTCCTACATGTATGCAAAGTACATATTAGAGAGAATCAAGCATTGCATGCAATACAGCATGCCAAAGGTACTACATAATATAGAATCGTGATGTGCCAATCTCCCTACCCAACCATCGACAGCGGGCGCCCAAGAACTCGGCCATTGTCACTGATAGAACTATGTAAGTGCTCATAAGATCCGGACCCCGCCCCTCCTCAGATGCCCTCCGCACAACATGGTACAAAGACCATGTGCCCGCCACTGCCAGATCCTATGGCAATCTCTCTCGCGAATCCACTGCAACCAAGGCCGGTGGCCCAAAGCTGTTCAGCTCCTCAACCAAATGTGGTGCCCGAGCTGGCCTCTTCTCCGAAGGCCCATCGCAAGGGGACAAAGACCCGCGCTGCAAAAAGCCCTCGTGACGCTCGCACACATAATCCCATCAAATGTCCAGTTCATGATCCATCTCTCAGCCTAACTCGCAAGTGATGGGGCATAAGGTGTGACAAGCCCCATATGACCCTTCTTACACTAATGGTGTCCATTGCCACCGCCTCCCCGGGTCACCTCGCCCGCCTTCTACATCTCCGCCGCTCGCCGCCTCTTCGTCACGCTTGTGGCCTACTCCTACTTAACCTTGCTCACCTGGTGGCTCTACTCACTTCTACCTCTCTCGCTTCCTCGCTTCTATCAGCAATTATCGCCTCTATGTCCATTCCAGACGCCTTTGCTAAAGGGTATGTGGGCTCAATCGTCTTCTGCAAATTATTCCGGCTCTCAGGTTCGTGGAAAGTCTTCGTCCAGACTTGTAAATGGCATGGACAATGGTTTGCACAAGAGAAGTTGACTCACAGATGGTTCATCAAGTGGAGCTCGTGGAAGGTGATGGCTCATGGAACAGCCGGGCCACCCGCCAAGGAGACCGCACTTCTTCAACAATTAAATTACCGTCAGCCTTAAGGAAAGTGATGTCCTAGATACAGCTAGGTAGTATGTCGGGCGTTGACGGGCCTGAAAAGGAAGGGAGGCGGAAGTAATGGGGAAGAGAGGACAAGTTAAAGAGGTGGGCCGGCATGTGACAGTAAGGTGCTAATATGATGGGCGGTGGTAATGCAAGGTGAAGAGGGTGGTCCACGGCAACACGGCGGGGTGGTGGCACGTAAAGCACCTTGTAAGAACAGGGTCGGAAGACAAGCGAAAGAATGGACGACCTCGGGATGGAAATGATGGTGGTACATATGGGAGTGGATGTGGGACAAGGTGGTCGATGGGGAGCTTAACTAGAGCATGGGAAAGAGAACGGGTGGTGGAGAAAGAGGCATAGAGGGTCGAGTGGTCGATAAGCACGTCTGGTATCATGGATGGGTACCCTCCCAAGGTCAGGGTCCATATCGCAAGATGTGGATGATATATAATGCTCTCCGTGAGTAAAGGCAAAGAACTACTACATGAACTGTGATACTTAGTTAATACAAGTCTACGGTAACCCCTAATCCACGACTCGGGCTACCTTCGCTACATCCTCCTCCCCACCGCCCCGACAAATGGGCCACCCTAATAGGCTGCTCTCCTCCTCAACAACATCTCCGGCTTCCACCCAACCTAATCTGGTGGTTCTATTTGAATGGACCTTTCTTTAGGTTCTCATCAGCAAGACTCTAGTGAGCCAGACTTGTCTCAAGCATCCAACCTTGTCTCACTTTGTAGGTATCTCTGCACTACCTCATGAATGTCCTCTCAATGGCCTCCCACTCGCTTTACTACCTGCCCTGTGGAGCTCGGCTGTGAAGTGTGTCTCCTATTGGGACACTAGAAACTCCGCCTGCATATCTATCATGACCATGAAGGCGTCTTCCCTCTTCTTCTTCAAGGCACTGCCCCTTCCCGGCCTCCTCGACGCGAGACTCACAGACCACGATGCCGAAATCATGGTACCTCCTCCCATGTTGGCCTCATGATGCTTCTTCAAGATCCATACCTAGGACTTCCACCGGGTCTCCCTGGAAGTGTGTGCAAACTCTTGTGCCTGGTTGTAAACCATCTATCCTTGAACCTTTGTAGGAGACCCGGTGGATGGGTGATCAATAATCATTTATTCTCCAATGCCCATGGATTGGCCCCAAAGAATTCTAAATTCTAAGCTCTACACAACTCAAAGCTTAATGGATAAAAAAATAAATTCTTCGGATCGCAGGAATAACACTACCTTTCCTCTATGACTCTAAGAGAAGTAAGAGAACAAGAGATAAGCTCATGCTAATGATTAACCTACACTTATACTATACATGGACCTAAGCTTATACTAGGGACTCAACTCGTCACCATGGAGAGGTCCTAATCTATCATGGAACTGGTGGTGCCACCACTCATTCCGCCCCCTTATTCCCTGCCTATATCTATATGAAAAGATTACAAAAGAACTGAAGGGCATGTAATTTATTTGAAAACATATGAGAAAAACTGCTAAGATAAAATGTCAAATTTTGAGTACAATGAGAACAAAAGAACATCCCATCAAACAACTTACACTCAGGAATGAATTGGCTAGTTCACATTTGGTTTTCTATTTCCTTGCTTTGCATTTGGTTTCACATTTGGTTCAGCCCTTTCCTTTGCTAGAGAATGTACCTCTGTGTTTTGCCATAACCATTTTAGATATGAGAAGAAATAGAGATGGAATAAAATGGCACTTGAGTGTTTCCCAAGATAATATTTAAACATGTTACATGTAAAGTTCGATTTTACTGTCTCAAAACCCAAGTGTTTCTAATATTTTTCAATCAAATGAAAAACTTCAAGAGGATTGATGAGCCAAAATTGATAAATGCTACTCCACCTTCAAGCATTCAAGATGCAATTATTTATCTCCCAATTGTATCGAAAATGTAAACATAATGGACTAGGATGGAGAAATTATTCTTAACCTTTCTTTGTGCTCCAAAGTTGAGCTCAAAATGTTTCGTGAGACTAAAAGTCTGCCTTTGCCTGTGCCAATATCAAAGTTTAAAAAAACATTATAAATCAACATTATAAAGCAACATTATAAAAACATTATGAACAGTATAAATACTGCTGCTATAGCCATTGTTTATCAAACATCGCTCACACAAGACATGCATTTGAAATGTTCACACTTGACAATATCATGCATTTGAATTATATCCCAAGGTAGTTTGTTGTCCATAAAGAAACGTATCTACTATAAATTGCACCAAATAACATAATTACACCAAGTAACACAATTACAAAATCCACAACCATAAATTCATGCATGCAACAATTTGAATGAATTGTAATCCATGGTGCTTTGTCCCAATATCTTGCAACCAGCAGTCTAACATGTCAATGAACTTTCTTGTTGCTAATTCCTTTAGAATGTAAGAGGCCAACATTTTTCTGACATATTGTCACACTTACTTCTCACTTATTGTCTTAGCACATATTATATCTTATCTTCCACATATTAACTTAGCACATGTTATATTTTACACTTCTGTTAGCATTGCTAACTGGGTTGACACATATTGAGGGTTGACACATGTTGACAATATGACTTAGAACATGTTACGTTTTACACTTGTTCTAGCATTAGTTGTGTTAGCATTAATGACTGGATTGACACAATAGGAATTTCTATATAGTGTTTACTGGTTAAGGTGCCCAGCGTGGCTGGGCATAGGTAGAAATTGTAACAATTAGCATTAGCAACAATGCTCCCCAATAAGCATTATATACATTTCATCGCCCTAGATACCTCTAAACCACATATTCCTTTGCTGAATCCCAATTAGCATTAACAACAATAATCCCCAATAAGCATTATATACATTTCATCGTCCTAGATACCTGCAGAAGAGCAACAACATAAAGCACACTTGGAGGAAAAGGAGCTGCATGCATGTAAAGCTCAAATAAAAAATGCATACTTCCAAATGGTACATACAAAGAAGCAAGAACGTGATAGTCGAGATTCCCATTGTCCCATAAATGCCAAGAGAAGGTCACTGATTGATTCCAAAATTGTAAACCATTGAGCATTACACATCTACCTTGTAGATTACCGTTGCCTCTGCATGAATTACAAGCAACTCCTTGCCAGAAGAACTAACGCAGCAGCCTCAATATAACATCGCATTGTTTTGCTGCATGAGGCTGGGCACAATATATATTAACAAATGTATGAACCCTTCCTCCTTGCAAAGCCCTTAACTTGTACAAAGAACCATCCAAGTGTACTCATGGTATACCACCCGTATATTATGAATAAATGAAGCTAAATTATGGCTCACTATATGCAAAACAATATACGAATAGTTGAATATTAGAAAGTACTGTCATGATTTCCTTGCCCACACTGCAAAAGTTCTCCTAGGCTACACTTTCTATCTCAACTTCTAAATGTATCAAAGATTATATTCAGATGGGGACATATAGAAAAGAGTCCAAACCTAAAAGACTCGATAGCCCTGCTGGATGAAGCAGACATTGCATGGGAACAACCTGATGGTAGCTGAAATCAATAGAGATATTTCAAGTCCCTAATCATATTGCATTATCTATGTATAAATGCATTGAATATGATATTTTCAAAGAATCTTGAAGATCCTTTAAATTAAAATAAGTGGAACTCCCTTTACCTCCTTTATCTAATAAAAATGATGGGTCCCGGCTAGATCGCATTGCCTAATGTTAAAACTCGCAGCCTTCACTACATGAACAAAAGAAAACAACAGATGCGTAATTTACAAAACGATAACGAAGGGTGGGATGTGCAAGAAGAAGGCAAGCATAGATGACATGTAACTGCCGAGAATGAGCTCCAACGGTTCCATAAGAGCCTTGTTTCTCACGCTTGTTTTGTTTGGAAAGGGCATCAATCGTTTAGCTATCTTGCCGCTTTTGCAACTTTGCCATTCCGGAGGCTTAATGCTTATGTACCGGGAACTTCCATGGAAACCATGACGGATCTCTAAGCAAAACCCAAAACAGATTCGGAATGGTGTAATAATCCAATTATTGAACGGCCTAAAACAAAAGATTTCTATATATGAAAATCCTCAACGCAGATTGGGCGCATTGCACTATCCTAAAATGGTTTCATTATTATAATTAGAAAAGCGTCGTGTTTTCATTGGGCATCTAGAGTGTTGTGGGTATATTTAATGTTTTTATTTAATCCTTGTTCTCGAAAGATAACTATGGTACTTGTGTGGGAATATACAGAGCCGCATTACATCTTTGATTGTTGTTTCTACATTTGGCCTTGAAATTGGTGGACTTTGGCTTTGTTATTCGCATGCAAATAAAGTTATGTTACATCTAGAATTGCACCATGAAAATCCATTTCCTGTAAACCCTAGAAAGTATTTAGTATTCACTTATTTTAAGCAATATATTAAGAAAAAATTAGTACGCAAAATTAGATCGGTAATGTGGTTTGAACTATTAACAAGTGAAACCATACCCTATTTCCATGCATGTAGCACATGAAGAATGTGTCACAAGTTATTATTACATCTACATTCACAAGTTATTATTACACCCACTGCCATAACATATCAGAGCAATATATGAATATATGGAGAATACAAGACAGACAAATTAACGGATTAGACAAACACTACATCATTTGAATCACATGCACAATTTCAAACTTCTTGTATGAATGGACATCTCATGCAGGATATTTCAACGGATCGACTTTAAGTCGCTATAATGTTTACTCATCTTATAAGTTCCCTATCTTATATTAAAAATCCCAAACAAAGGTGATTGAGAGAAAGATATGAATGTACAAAAACCCACGGTTAGAATGTTATGTAGTCACCACAAGCTCTATATTTAGTCGAAGTCATGAACAAAACTAAGAAAGTCAAGTGCACTCCATGAGTGGATCAATACAACATAATAATTACTACCAAAATCTATACATCTAAGTACCATTATGCAATCACAACCACACTTTCAAATGATTCAATCGCAGTTAATTTTGATGCTATGGAGGAATTCAATCCATAAAATATATATGATCTCTATATGGTCCCTAATTCAAGAATGCTCCCTCAAGCAAAATTAGATCTTTGATCTGATCCTAGATCACAGATAGACCTTGTACGCTATTAAACTACCTATCATGTGGTCTTTGAACAACTCTTGCTTGCAATCTCAAGGAATATCAAAGAGTCAGATACTAAAAGTCCTACAAAGGTGTATGCCCTACTAAAAAGTAAATACATATATTTGTTGTATCTAATGCTTACAATAATCATACCTTGCATGCAATTATATAGGAGAAAGGTCGCTCAATGGGTGCCGGGATCGAGAAAGATGTCCTCAATTCTTGAAGACCATAAAAGGCTCCATGTTCCTTATGTAACCTTCCAAATCGCGCTTAACTGCTTTTAAACATAACCTGACACTGTATTTCAAACAAAATCCTTTTGTTTCCATCTTATCTTCGTGATCTTCATAGACTCACATCATGGAAAAAACCGCCCTTTTTTAAACATCACAAAGTTATGTTATTATTTAGTTAGTTTGAGGACTCATTAACAGCTTAACAAAACAAAAGGAAGATAAACCCCTACATGTCTCAAAGTTTGGGTATGTATGATTTAAGAGCCGCGGTTAAAATATCAAAGCGCGAGCAACCAATCAGAGTAAGCTTTTTTGTGTCACTTTATCCAATCATTTCATCTAGAAACGGTATCTTGTGAAGATGGTTTAAAACTCTTATATGTATAAGTTACATGTTAAACGATTATGATTGTTCCTTCTCCAAATTGTCTTGATTTCATTGCAAAATGGTCCCAATAATTTGCGTGCACTCTCAAGAATCAAAGTGATGGTAATGGTTTCGGTAATTTGATCAGTGATTCATTTAGAGGATACAATGATATATAGCAAGTATGTCAACTTATATCATAATCATAAAGCCCGGCCAAAATAATGTCGACAAATAAATATCAACCTGGGATACTGCTCAATATCACATGTTTATGCCCTAACAGTACCTAGACAAAGGCCAAGATCATTAAGGGCCATCAAGTAGAGCATATCCCTTTTAGGGATTTGGATAAATTATAGAAAGAAATATCAATGGATTTCAGCATTAATACGCCAATAAATATTATAATGAAGCAGAATTTTGGATCCAAAGTATTTAAAGCTGGCACCATGCATGAGAGCCTCTACCGAATGGAAATGGATCAAGTTCGGATCAGGCAAAATATTGCAGATGGTATCGTTGTCTCATGCTCATGTGTTAAATAATGCAAAAAATGCAACACTGAGCTTGAGCCTATCTTTACAATATATAGTTTTCTAAGAGTCTATCTAATAAATATGGTTTTTAATCACAATTGATGCCACGCGAAAAAAGAGCTTACAAAGAGAACAAAGCATTAGTACAAAAATTTTTGACAAAAGGAACAGCGGGCCGCGAATAACTTACGAGTAAAATGAAAACATACCACACCATTAGAAGTGATGGAGAAGCAAATGGCCGAGAATCATGGATAACCTATCGCGGCATGGCATTTGTCAAAAGGAAAAGACACTCATTTTCGTGAAGACATACTATTTTCTGTTAATCATGGTTCTACATTCTCAGTCTGGTGGCGTTTCAAAAAGCTAATCTAGAAAGGACATTCTCTTGAGTAAAGGATCATAGAATACCATTTTTTCCATTTCTACATTCGTGGGACTAAAATGTAAAAAGGTAACGATTCGGGCCTTTAGGATCAAAATGCAAAATATCTAGCGCAATTTATGACCAACTAAGGGACATAGTTTGTGTCATGATTTACCGCATAAGATCACATAATGGTGACAAGCTGATGGAAATAGGCCAACCCCGTAGTCTTCCCCGCTACAAGGAAGCTTTTGAAACTAATCCAGCCTCTTCTTCCCTTGCTAACATCCCAACCGACCCCTTATCCAGAAGAATAGAGATAAACATAAACAAGGATAGAAAGAATAAATAAGAAGTTGCATATAAGAACAAATACCATCCTTCGTCGCCAGCCAAAATGTCCGTACATGATACAACCTGTGGCATTGAGCTCAATGCCCTCTTTAGCTTCTGTATGGCATCAAAGGCGCTTCTTGAAGGTTATTTATTGGGGCATCTCTTTCATAGTGACATTTGGCGAGAAGAAAGCAATATGGAAGCATCACAACCCAGAAACAGGAAAGAAAAATTCAATTGAAGATAAGGCATGATCATTTCAACATACATACAAGGACCAAGATCTTCAAAATATACGGACAAGATAGAATCAGTATATGCATGAAAACATACAATGAAACAAATTACGCCAAAAAGTGGCCTCAAATGAGCGCTTGTCTCTTTTGGGAGCATATACCCACGCCTATACAATAAAAATACCGTGGACCGTGACATCTTGCAAATAAATTCAATATGTAAAAAAATAATAATTCTCGACCGCTAATGAATAGGCTTGGATTTGTCGCCCGCTATTACAAAGGTATGGACAAACTATTGCGTGGCTTCAAACTATTGCAATTTACGATCTGGATGACTATGCCGTAAAGCGTCATGTGGAACTTCTATGCAAGAATGGCGAACATGTGGCAGTGGACAAGGGTACCCTTTTTCACACCGTTGAACCTCTTATGACTGGTTTCATTTGTCTCAGAGAGATGTCAGAACGCCCTAAATAGCCAGACGTACCCTATGTAAATCATCAAGGTTACAAAGCGCAGCAAAACAACCACAACAATGGTTCATATAAGCCATCCACAAGAGTTTACAATCTTTTATCCCGCATCTGATTAGATCACTCTAAATATTATGGGCTAAATACAAATAGGGCAATGATCAAGATTATCCGATTATAAAATGCTGAAATGCAAGAAGCTGAGAATGTACTGATTGAGCCCGTGGATCTCCCCGGCCCCGCTGCAACACACACCTCCAGAGTCTATCCTTCCTTCCTCGACATACATTAGCCATGGTCCAAGCTTACCCAATGCATGCAACTCCGATCAAAGATCTTCTAATTCCGGGACTTCATGTTCCACTTCTATGTGAATGAAGTCATACCTTCAACCAGCATTGCTTCTAAAGCCCTGCATAGCATATTTCTTTTCTCCAGAAAACGACCAGTAGGACCTCTAATCTTCAAATTTCGGCCGATCGGTTTCACGCCAGCTGAAGCATCCTTCTGTATAAATAATACGCAGAGAACAAAGCAATATAAGACATATTGTGAAGGATTGACTTTCAATTGAACACATGACAACCTAAAACCAGCCATCACAAACGGAAGAAGAGGGCCTAATTTACCTTACTCCCAGCATCATTTAGCTATGATTTCCTTGCCTTGAAGACTTCGAAATTAGCTATCCCTCGCTCGATTTCTGAGTTCGCTTCAAAACCTAAGCAAAGCAAAGCGTCCAAATTCGAGAAGTTGAAAGACTTCAAAGAAAAAACGTTGATTGAGACCGCATAAAGGAAAAAATCATCATGTATAAACAGATGAACAAAATCGGGATTGCAATTTAAACATTAGATAAATCGCAAAAATCATTAATGCGAAGGGAATGGAATGGAGCCCCGCACATAATAATGGAAAAGCAAAAGACAAACGGGCCAAGGAAACCAGCCAATCACAAGGGACGGTACCATTAAAAATCAACGCTACGAGATTTTGCGCATTGCATTATCCTCTTCAAAATCCCTTTCTTACTATATATAGATAAATGGTTTATTATTATATATAGATAGATTATTGATAGATAATTTAGAAATAAAAGGCTCTTTGTCTTGAGTTTTCATTTAATGACCCACTTGCCAGTTTTTATAGGAAAATCCATGAGATTTATGTATACGGACCTTTGTCCCGCGGTTTAGCCTTTGATTATGTTATTCAAGGTTAAATCAGAATTTATCAGCTGTATAGCTTTGGTTTTATCACCAACTCCAAAGCCTCTTTAACTATTAATAGTTTACCTAATTACTATAGCCCTTTGCTTTTCATGACATTATAATCATAATTGCCTTTTCATCTTTTCATTTCTTTACCGCTAACTGCCTTTGGTTCTCAATCTCTCTTATAACTACCATTCCACTTTGTCCATTTGAATCAGCCACCTTCCTACGCTTGTGAAATTGAATTTTCCTACATTAATATCTTCATCAATACTTTCTTTGCATACACCTCTATCCGACTGTTTTCCTGAGATATGTTCAACAGGTACCTTGTCCAAACTACACTCAAGAGAAATATTGTTCATGATGTCCATCCGCTGACTTACAATCATGCACTTAAATGCCTATGCATATTTCTAACATTGAGAAGGCAATCCAGACCATCTGAGGTTAAAGAAGATTCCCAAACAAAGGCATCTTTGATCTAACGGAAAGAGGATACTTTGGATAGATCTAGTTGCAAGATCTGGAGGTCTTGAAGGAGAATTATCTAAAGTGGAGATATAATGCGCTAATAGAATTGAAAAGAAGCTTAAATCATTCCTCATCCCAATAGATAGGATCCAGCCCAAATAGGGATGTTGAGGCAATACGCAGATTAATTCATTTGTCAAGTTTAGGATGCCATTTCAGAAGGTAATGGAGAAGTCTCAAAGGTTAGAAGACCATTAAAGAAGTTAGTCAATTCCTAATCTCTTTACATTCAAGGGTAAAGCATGAGTGCGTGTACACGACTCAATTGAAGGACGCATTCTAGCTTTTGGGGTACATTTTGATGTGCCCCAAAATTTGGTTAACCACCAAATCCAATCAACCAATTCGAATGGATCCGGCCTCCCTTTCTCTGAAATTCCCCTTTCAGGGATCTAACATCTAACTAATTCCGCAAGCAAACATATGCCAATTGAATCTGCTAAGAAATACAACCACCCCTTAACTGGTTTCCATGGAGGGTGAATCTCCAATGAAGTGATGGTTCTAAGCGCAAGTATGCCGAAGATTACAGTTGGTGCCAACACAAAATAAAGGCCTGCTGATTAAAAGGTCATGGATTGCATCCTCGGCCACGGGTAAACGCCCCATCAAAGATTAGTTTTTGTGCTCGCTTGCTGCAAGATGACAAAGCTTTTTCTTTTTCGAACTCGTAATTGGAAACTCCGGGTTATTGCTATGAAATCAATGATCAGAAACTGAAAGATGGGCTTCAAGAAGTAAAGTCCGCTAATAGCAAAGATAGAAACACTGCAAAAAAACATCTGTGTTCCAGATATAAATGCACGTCTCTTCTAAAATTGCTGAAGATACAAACAAGAAATTTATCCAAAGCTGTAGCAAGAAGGAAGATAATGTCATTAAGTGGAGCAATGTATTGGCTTAAGGTGAAGGATGCCAAGATCAAATAGAATCGGGAGGATTCAATCAAATGTCGTGTCTGAATCTTTGGCTTGATAATACCCAAAGTTTCACCTGTGGGTTAGATGTCATGAAGAGGAGAACACAAGTGCACAATAATTTATTATCTCTCACTGTGCTCTGTTTCCTTGTAATTGAACCAATTCAGTTTTGAGATTATGTTTCTCCAAAATTTTCTATGACTTTCTTCAGACATTCTAGAAGTTCTCATTCGAAAGGACCAATGAATACACATGGTTTCTATGAAATGCATTGTACTTACATTGTTTACATTTTCAGCATTGTTTACATAGTAGCAGAAATCCTTGTAGTGATAAAATATTAGGTACTTTTAGATGCACATCCCATGAATTAAGGATGCCGTCCATGTAGTCAAGATTATAATGTACTTGAATATCAAATTACACTCTCATTTTGCGATTTAGTGTACTTTCGTGCAATGAAGCCAAACAAATCATACATATGTACATTAATTAAATTAATATTAAACATTAATGATGTACTAACTCCGGGATCTAATTCCTCTTAATAGGTGGTATATATGCTAGCGTAGCGCTCCTTTAGGTTGCCAAAACCCATAGTTCCATATGAAAACCCTTTGTATAATTAATTACATTATTTGTAAGTTGTTCCATATCATATAATTACTTGCCCAAAAACACTTTACTGACAAACCCCTTTACATACATATAATGATATCCTTTTAAATTATTTTGGTACATACTTAATATATATTACTCATAGTACACACTATTACAAACAACTGAAGTGTATATTATCCATACCAAATGTAATATGATTAGCATGAGTTGAATTTGACTAACATATTGTGAGTTCAATAAGTAAACCTCGATGTCAACTTAGTTGTTTAAAATTAAAACATGAAATTCAATTGTGGTCTAGATGTCTTATTTCATAAGCTAGCCTATAATTCATCTTATAATGTGAAATAGGATGAAGTACCAAAATAGTAGAAGGTCACCAAAATGACTGACCCTTTATAGTATGAATAATGAATTGAACAATGGCTACCATGCCTCCCTCGTTACATCACTTACCACATTCAAACTATAAAACCTTATATTTTCTGGTATACGTTTTAAGAGGAGACAATAAAAAACCATTTGGTTTTCATGTTTAGGTACCCCATAATCCTATAGGTGAACCCGAGGGGCACTAATATGGAACATTAATTAGATGTACATTAGATGTACATTGGATGTACGTGGATATGCGGTAATAGATCGATGGAAGCTGTTGGCTGTACATTAGATGTCTTGGTGTACATTAGATGTACATTAGATGTACATTATATGTCTGATGCTGGTCCGGTGGAGCTACGTTGGATGGACATTTTATGTACATGAACATACAAATGTATGCAATGGTATGGTTTCGTACTCTTTTTGGCAATGCGGTTGGAGTAATGTTTGCTAACATGATTATTTCAATGCTTTTTGTTATTTGGGTCACGGGCTTTTGTCAGCGGGTTTGTATATGGAGTCCGTGCAAAGGTTAAGCGCCGACGGGTTCGGTATAGAGAGCCTGATTGCATGGAGGGTGAAGGAAGAGAAATACATGTTGTTGTGTCAAGCCTGTAAACAAGCAGAATGTCTGAAAAGGCCTTCAATGGTACAAGGAGATCCAGTAATTACACTAACTGCAGTATCCTCATCAACAAAAGCAATGGAGTATATCAAGCAAGCAAAGGCACAATAATATTAGGTATCTTGTGGGTCAGGTTTCTTGAGAAATATGTGGCCAGAGGATGAATGGCATAAACTAAAATGCATCAGGAAGTAAATGTATTAGATATATGGAGTGAAAAATTAGACATGTCCAAGCGAGGGAAGATGGAATTGAGGAATGTGGTGACGAGGTATGTGCATGTATCAATGGAAGCCATCAAAAAGGAATTACATCCGAGGAAGGCTTAAGATTAGTTGATCCAGGTGACAAAGCATACATTTGTTAAAAGGGCATGAAAATCAGCTACTAAGTTCCTGAGATCATAATTTGCATTTTGCTGGCGGGCAAGCGGGTTTAAGCTCGGATAATGGTGATACGGTGATGCGGCGCGAGGAGGCACATTGAAACCGAGGGGCCAGTGCAATCGAGCATTTGGTCGATCAAATTAATTTTAGTCCCGCATTTCAATGATGAAAATAGAAGATAGCTCACTTGATTACATTTCTATGTTCCGGATAGCGGAAACGCAACCTCCATTTTGATACAACATGGTTTTAAATTACATTTAGGGTAACCACAGAATAATGGGTGGACATATAAACCTTCATTGGGTGTGGTCGGATGGTTGGCGTACATCTCAATTCAAATGCACGGTGTATGGAATCTGTAAGATACCATATTGAAAATAAAATTGATTGATATGGTTTCTTTGGATGCAGCCATGGGAAAGGCACGCAGCGGTGGGCGGGGCTGAGGTATAACAAAGTTGTGGCTTGAGGCGGCAGAAACAAAATGGCGTGCAGTGGCGAGGTCTGACAACAACTTGTCGCATTTTAAGAGCCAAGTGTCCGGATTGATTATGAAAGGAGGGTGTTTGGGAGGGTTGGAAAACGGATGTGAGCGGCGACAAGCATTCAATTGCAAGATTTTACATTTTCAGTGAGATGCATTACATTGTCAACAACTATAAAGCCAGCCAGTCCAACAAAGTTGCTATCTGAACTACTCTAGATACTTTGTGATGCTTGCATGAACTTCTAGTGGTTGGAGTGAGAACATTAAACATTGTGGAGAATGGTCTCTAAGAAATTTTGGAGCCATGGATCCTTATTGCCTCACCGTGGTGAAATTTGAAAATGATGTGGATGTTTGGCCATGCTTGACGGTGGTTGGAGAATACGTATACAGGAGTTTTCAAATGTATTATTTGTGTCTTTAGACACACCCGGACAATGTGGAAGGAGTGTTTCGCACTATATTTACTCATGTGCACGAGGGAAAAGCATGCATTGGAAGAGGTGTGCGATGACAAAATAGATACTACCAGCACTAGTGTCATTGAAAGGACAATATTATGAACTAATCGAGGCTACCAATAAGTATAAGCTGCCTACAAAGATGTTTTGGTACCTACTTGAGATAAAGCTTGATTGGGGTTGAATCCCATTCAAAAAGTAAACCTGTTGAAGGGGCAAAACCGCGGCAGCATTTCACTTACCCGGATGAAGTCCATGAGACATTATCACAACTTCAACAATTGTGGCATGTGGACTGGCGCAGTCCCGGTCACGTAGTACTTTCGATGAGTGCTTTGTTCATATAAAGATAGAAGCGAACAAATTTTTTCATTGTATGGACTATAGGAAGTGCATTAAATTTTATCAATGTACATAAGATATACAACAAATATACATCTCTTATGTACATGTTGTACATTCAAATATTATAAAATTTGTTAGAAGTGTAAAGTTGATTAGAATTGAACATAAGAAAGTTAGATTACATAAACATTAAAAATGGATTCAGGTCATAGCAAAGATAAGAAATGGACAGGTTTTATCTTTCTAAATGGTTGATATATTTATATTGTGGACATAATACAACACGAAAAATGAGCATGGCTCATGAATTCATGGCAACTGGAAATGTCGTTAGGGCGATATCTTATGGCTTGTGCATCATGTGCTTCCAGGTATAGGAAATTTGAAGAGATATCCTCTGGCGGAGTAGTCCCGTACCAGCGGCAAACCTTTCCATCCTACATGGCTGCGTCTTCCCGGATTGCGATTGCAGCTTCCCCAAGGGTTGTGCAACAAGTGATTTCTTTGCCAATATACATTTTCGGCGGTTGCTGCTGGTTCCTCATGAATTTTCAATGTAATCAGCACTTTTTCCCAAAGTCCGGGGAACATCCGGTGTATAGGCGATAGTAGGGTCCCGATATATGTGCCGCGACAATGTTGGGGACATGCATTACCTCACGAGATTAACGTGAGGAACTCTATCTCTTGAACGCCCGTGCTTTTGTGAACGATTCATACCTAAACAAATGAATCCGCAAATTGCGCCTACCTCACCAAATTACCAATAAGAAAAACCGGTAAAAGCAATAATTACTCAGTCTGATGAACAAAGCTTGATACCATATTTCACCTTTTGGAATTTGGCACATCAATCAAAGTCTGGCCACCAACAATGGGCGTTGAGCCAATAACATGATGCGTGGGTTTCCTTCCGTATATTAATCGGTATTCCATGATGGAAACATAAGTTCGTGCGCTCGCGGATTCCGGCAAATGCGATTTTCGATATACTATCTGGCATTAGTCATTGGATGCTCTTCCGCAACTACCATCACCGACCATTTTGAATCCAGGTAACCATGCAGATATACAAACTCGCCGACAAACAATCTATCCCGCCGACTAATATCCGGTGTCGAGAGAAAGGACATACGGTAACTTCGAGGGATTCAAAGTGGATTTGTTGGTCAGTGAGCTATGTAATCCATACATTTTCAGGTGCGCTCTTTCCATACCATGCGTTAATGGTTTCACAAACAACCTTTTGAGGGTTCCGGTTGGGGATTGTTTGTTGTTGGTGATCCAACAACGCTCTGGGCGTAAACAGCCGACGCTGTGGAAGAGCGTCTAAAATATGATCCGAGCACCCTACCCTGAAAATACCGCAGTAATTCTTCCCAACTGCAATGCACTTTATTCCTATTAGGTAAAACTCATCTTTACAGATGTGCCAGTGCTCTTTTCAGCTCTTATTACACTCACTACTCCCAAATTTTAGTAAAAGGAATATGGAAACTTTCTCCACAGATTAGATAGTTACCACTATCCAACAAAAAGCAACGAGATTCACAATTTATAATTTTACATTTCAGATTACACAATTGAAAACACATTGACATTACAATTGTTATTTACGGTGTAAGTGGGAATAAACCAAATTAATTTTTTCATTACTTATTGAATTCTGAAACGGGCATGGATTAATACAAGCTGAATTTACAAAACAGAGTCAAGGGAGCTATCTACCACGTGTAGGAACAGCATTTCTAAGTCTAGCCTTCTACAATTAATGCCTCCATTAGATATTAATCCCTGGTGACTTGGCATAGGCATCGATGAATAGCCCCAGGTGTCATCGCATGGTGCACAAGTATTAGGGACTATACCAACAAATCTCTTATATTATAATGTTTTGGGTGCAAGTAATGGACCAGCGCCCTACTTTGGAGAATTTTGAGATGATCGATGGAAATCAGCGGTAGGAATATTTTTCACGCATTTGGGAAAAGGCGTTCGCCCTTCAAACCTTTAGCCCTTTGTGAAGTGAGGTTATAGAGGCGAGGTGACTTGGTTTCCAGGCGGAGACCCGAGAACCTCCTCCATTACACTCCAGCCAATGGTAGTTTAGTGATACGTTCCTGGGTCGCTCTATTCTTTGCGCTTTCTCCTCCACCGCTCTCTTTGTTTTGCAAGGATGGCCCAAGGTAACTTCTTGCGAAAACAACGTGGTGGCACTATTATAACGATTCATGGCATGTCCCTTCTAAGTCTTCTTTGCGGAGTTCTTTCACGTAGTAATCCCCGAGAATTACTAGAAATCATAAGGTACACTAAAATTTTATATATAGTAAGTGCCAGGCTGCCTCAGGTTTCTACTTCAAGAAAAAGTGACTCTAATAGTCCCGATTGGCGAAGAACACATGTAGACCGGTTTGTCACGGAAGTTGTGGCGTGACCGCCGGGAGTTTCCACTCCGTATATCGCGGGTTGCCCTCTTCTATAATACGAGCTTGGGTTTCTTTCCATACACAAAATGGGGTAGAGAAATGGCACAAAGGTATTGACATTGCGCTCGCTTCTTTTGTGGGCATGAAACGTCGCTTTTTGTGCCGTTTGGGAACTTCGTGTCGTAAAATGGCACAAAGTGACGTTTATAGCCCGTGAACAAATGTCACTTTTGTTGATATCTGCCGTGTTTGTGGTTGTTCTATTCCATAGCTCGTATTTTTTCTGATTTGGCGACCTGCTTTGAGTGCTTTTGGGCATATAGCCTTGCTTGGTTTTCAAAGGCAAGCACAGACTACACTTTGAGTGCTTTGGGCATATAGCCTTTGCTTTTGGTTTTCAAAGGCAACCACGAATACTTTGCTGGTGCGCTATGAACTGAGGTTTGTGCAAATTCATAAATGGGAATTTGGAGCCCGAAACCTGCATGCAATAATCGTGAAAGGCAATTCCATGGCGATGTTGCGAATTCAAAATTCGACGAATTTGTAAAATTACCCTTACGATTTAAATTGCGCGATTAATGCCTTCTTTTGAAATAGCTAAGAATAAAAGGCGACCCAAAACCTGTGCACGCTCTTCGTTAAATTGAATTGATCAGAATTCTAGAGAGCACACAAACTGTATAAATCCCTTTGAACTCCTAAATCTAAAGAGCACAAAAGTCGCACTTTTCCAGGATAAATTGAGGTTTGTGGGTTGCTTAGTTAAATTTGAATTTGACCATAGGCAAAGTGGCGGTGTTTAGTGTTTAGTGAGAGGATGAACATTTCCTTAGCACAAGCAAAGGCTATAGCGACCGTGTTTGTTTGAAAAAGCCGATAAAACAAGGGCACAGCCTGTGGCTTTCGCCTTGACCGCGAATTCCATCAGATTTTCCAGATTAATTTTTAGGTGGAAACATTCTAAAGACCTTATGGCCAGGTCCGCACGGCAAGGAGGTGAGTTTTGCTTGATTTTGGCTAAGCTCTTCATTTATAGAACTAAGTTCATAAGGTTAAATTATGGTGGGAACTGTTATTTTAGCCGCTTCTTTTTGCCATCTTTATTTTATTTCTTTCAATATTGTCTTGGAGGCCATATCTCGCATTCATAATGCAAAGACAGACCCGCGCTACGATAAAATGTCTCGCACTATGGCTATGAATGGTTGGTCGCAATTTTATGATATTTAGATTGTTTTTGCGATGGCTTCAAAGAGCAAGGTACGTGAAGGCTGATGCAGAATGGCGCCTATATCTCCAAGTCAGATATATGTATGATGCCTTTTCCTTCAATCATCCTCTAGCATTTCGAAAGTACATATGGCTTGGGTCTATGGCATATAAACAACCTCTAAAGGTATGCAAATAAATAAATTAGTTGGACTTCCGATATGACAATCAGAATCTATTTGAATTGTTGTAGTCTACAAAGATGATTTTTAAGTTTTTAGATGCCATAGAAATTGATACATATGTACATTCTATGCTACTAGATCTTGAGTTATTATCCTAGAAAGTAGTTGAAAAAGTCACAGATGACAAGAAGGTTATGAAGAAAGTCTTTAAATGAGAGATGGGATATGAAAGCCCAAATGATGGCATTGTAGTTTGTGGTAGAGACTAAAAAAAAATATTGTAAAGAGTCGAAATGCTTAGCAATTTAGTTGAATTTATTCTCGCTCTTTTGTTTGGTAAATTAAATACATTTTAAAAGCTTGCAAATTGAGAATGTTTTTGAAAAGAGAGGTTATGAAGGTGAACCTGTATGAGTTCGTGATTGACTAAGATGTTCATATTTTCTTCTACCACATTTTTGAATGTCTCTTATTCAGAATCAAGTTAACCCGCACTTGAGAAAGTTGTACTCACTATGAAGAAAAGAGAAACTTCCATAGTTTATATATCCTTAAGACCTTAGCTAAGCATTTTCTCCTCTTTATGGTGCGGGAGATTACAGGTCTTCAGTGGATCACTTCTGGGAGGAGCTCACAACCAAAATCAATTTGATGTTGCCTCCGCACATGCAACATTCAACCCATGCTTTTCTAAAAAGTCTTTCTTGAACTTTTAGCTTTTGTCAAGAACACAAGTGTATTTAAAGACTTCAAAATGCATGCTTTTAAACTTTGATTGGAAAACCTATAGAAAAACTTTTCAGAGTAATTGCGCATCAAAAGGATTGTATCAAAGGATTGATTCGAGAGGATTCAAACTTTATATCTCTTAGGTTGTGTTGTATATTTGCATCATGTTAACCAACATGTGCTCAGATTCGGATCCTATTTCAATATTCAGCATTTTAAAAGAATTTAAAGTATGGCTCTAGGCATTATTTAAAGAGGAAGGAGTATCTTCAATCTTGCCCGCACATGGTAAAGTAACTACTAGAAACGCTTTTTAGATAGCCTACATTTGTTGCTTACGTATACTATGCGTGTTCCATGATTTATAAATGGAGCATCTCGGGATTATAATTGGAGCTGGCAAAAGGACAACACCCATTTTAGGTTGTGCATCATCAGGAATCTTAATAGTCTAATCTTAGTAAGCAACTTAAAGACCAAATATCCCTCTATGCCTTTTGTATGTAATGTGATAGAGGTCTAACTAATTGGGATGTAATCAATCGATTTTAGTTTTGCAAGCATTGATCTAACACAATAAAAGATCAGCGATTTGCTTAATTTTATTGCGCTTTGCAAGCATTTGCTTAATTTTATTGCATTTGCAAGGAAAGCTGAAAAAATGGGGCAATGGACAATACAACTTCAATACAATATGCTTTTTTCTTTATAACATTATATTATGAAGGTCAAGCATAATCAACGATATCGGAAGGCAGCTTGTAACTGCAAAATAGGAAGTTACAACAACCAATCATTTTTGTACCCCAAACCATGTGCATGAACACCACACAAAAATAATGCCATTATGCTCTTTATTTGTGGCCTTGAGATGTCATGAATTTGAGGTTGTGTATGCATAGAAAAGTTAGGAAATTGCATTACAAAAATCAAACAATTTAATGTTTCCATAATTGTCACGCCATACAATTGTAAATGAGTGGCAGAGAATTTAATCTATCGGCATGGATCAAGTACAATACATGAGCTCTCACAAGAGTTCTTTATACCCAAAAAGGTGAAAGTATGATATTCTACATCGACCTATACCACATAAAAACAAGCCATATAAACACGGAACCATATATCGAACCATATATATAGCCCAACAATGTTGTAATTTTGGTTTTCTATTTCTCAATGTTTTATATTCACCAGTTTGGGTGCCCAATCTCTTAATACAAGTGTATAAATGCAAAAAGAAGAGAAACGTTTAAAATCCTTTATGGTAAGAATGATCGCCTCCAATATACAGGCTGCAGAGACAAGGTGTAAAATTAGCTTAACTCTATCACATATAATGACATATCTCCAACTTTGCCCATGAATTTCCATATTAGAATGAAGAAGTTCTAAAGTTTATAATACATTTCAAGTGAAACTTATCTCAAGACTACAAAGTTAGTTTATGTCTGGCTCTTTTCTTCTCTCTGATCATCTACATGCACTAATCTTATGCCCAAAGAACGCTGGGCACCATTACTAGTAACTACAGGGAAAATAACATGTTCTACTTACAAAAATGGAGTTTTACGGCATCAACCACGCCATCTATGAATTTGTGCATGTGTTCACACAATGTACAATGCAAGGGTTGTCGGTACTAGTTTCCTCGCATTTTAGGATGGAACACGGAGCATCAAAAGTTCTTCCTACCATGGCTTAAGCTGTTGGATCCGAGCATCATGTTATTAATCACAAGCTTATGAAACCTGCAAAATTGCAATGTGAGAATAAATCAAGCATAAGAAATTGCAATATGAGAATAATCAAATCATAAAAAACAAAACAGAAACTCATACTTACTTCTCGGACCACTTTTTAGCACAAAAGCATAGCCTTTGACAGGAGAGAGGATCTCAGATACTTAAGCACAAATTTCATTATAATGGGAAAATTTTAGTAAACTGGAATTTTTTTATTATGGGGGTTGTATAGACCTTATGTGGGTTGTATACACGTGTCTGAGACTGTGTATCATAGACCTTATGCAGGGGTTGTATACACGTGTACTGAGACCTTATGCAGGGGTTGTATACACGTGCAGTACCCGTTTATCATACATACATGAATATTTAGAGAACATAATAACACGGTATCATATACCAACTTCCAAACAATAGAGACCAAGTATGAACTATGTATGTCCCTAGTAACCTTCCCCCTGTGTTCCTAACCCCTTCCCCTTCCCTTCCCCTTTCCCCCTTGGCCTCATGAGGTCTAACCCACGATCGGGTTAGGGAGTCAAGAGCTCACGCCCTCCCAACCTGATTCTTCCCACCATATGGGGTACCTAGTCATTAGAAAAAGTAATTCCACAGATGATACTCACGGAAGAAGAGCGGACCTAACTCCACAAAACCGCTGTACTCGTTGTAGTACACCCTAAACAAGGCCATACATCCGCCCCCAAGCACTTTATGAATGAACTCGATATGTATGCATCCGTAGAGAGTGTGCTAAATATCCAAAGACGAAGAAGAGGCCCCAATTGCTGTAGCATCGGGCCCGGATAAGGAGGGGGTTCAAGAAGTCCCCTCATTGCAAGTCTCCTATAACATTGGGATGGATTAATTTCCACTGCTGGCTCATGACCACAATCAAATCGCCTCCAGAATGAAGTTGATCAACTCCATTGTAAGCTCCTTGGTGGGATCGGGCGCAACCTCCACTCCAAGAAATGGTCCCATAGCTCATCCATTCCAGGCCGCACAGAATGCCTGGGGCATGCTTGCAGGCCTTCTGGAGTAGCCCAGGGAGGATTGGGTCCAATCATTTGCAAAAGCAAGCAAGGATCACCGACGGAGCAAGGAACACGGAGCAGAGCAAGTAGCAAGTTCAAGAGCAAGCAAGAAGATCAAGTAGCAAGGAGCACGGAATGAAGTAGCAAGGAACAAGGATCAAGATCAAGTAGCAAGATGCAATGAACAAGGAAGATCAAGTAGAAAAGAAGATCAAGGAACAAGGAAGATCAAGGAGCAAGAAGCACCGATCAAGATCAAGTAGCAAGGAACAAGATCAAGTAGCAAGATCAAGAGCAAGGAACAAGATCAAGTAGCAAGGAGCACGGAATGAAGTAGCAAGGAACAAGGATCAAGATCAAGTAGCAAGAAGCAATGAACAAGGAAGATCAAGTAGCAATAAGATCAAGGAACAAGGAAGATCAAGTAGCAAGAAGATCAAGGAACAAGGAAGATGAAGGAGCAAGAAGCAAGGATCAAGATCAAGTAGCAAGGTGAAAAGTGAGAAGTGAAAACAAGGTAAAAGAATTTATAGCTACGAATCCAATAATGTTGAAGTATAATACCAATAATGTTGAAGTATAATACCAATAATGCTGACGTATAATACCAATAATGCTCACGTATAATACCAATAATGCTGAAGTATTATACCAATAATTCTACAACGACTATAAAAGCAGCCCATTCCGTAAGTCATTCATCTCCCATGGCTTATAATATTTATGAAGATCAGTTTGAGACCATTCTTTGCTCCATGAGCTACAATGATATTAATCGCTGCATACATAAAGGTGTTAAGCTGGATCCTTACTTACAATCCAAAGCAGAAGGTCGTGAGTGTGATTGCCCCGGCCTTACTCGTGGTTGTGATCCATCTTCTTTTGGGTTCCCGAGCCATGCCTTTGAGATAAATGCAATCACAATAGTGGATTGATGATGAGTGAATCATCGACTTATAATGCCATCAATAATATGTGCATCTAAATTATATGTATGCCATCAATAATGTGTGCATCGATGTAATGATGTGTATTAAACACCTATTATAAAAGATGTAATGTTAGTATAAGCATAATGGAAGCGATTAATTGTCCAAAAATGCTTAAGTATTATAAAAAGAAATTACATACATGATTATCAAGAACATGACTGAGATTGAGAGCTTTTAGCTAATGCTATGTCCCCCACATGTCAACAATGTATTTTGGAATCTGAGCAGTCTTCTGGTCTTTTTGCCATTTGCATCCCATGCATAATGTATGGCATCTAACTTCTCATACCTTGATGGATCTGATGGATTGGGTCGCCAACATTTAGTTAAGCAACTCGTATAGTCACGACCAACGTGCATCCACCATGATACATATAAATGTGACCATAATTGGTAGACTCGATCTAGGATGGCATCTTCTTTCTCAAAAGCCCAACCACGTTGGAGTTTCATCGCCCGTGCTCCGGACTAAAACAAACATACCTTTCGTAACATGTGCATGAGGATCGAACTCATCCATAGGCAAACACCGACGCCCATCTGGCCGCCCACAATACGTAGGCAAAGGTCTTACAAGCACTCTTGGCTTCATCGACTGGAGTAAATGCAGCTTGTAGAGGTTCTTGCCTTGTACGCAACCAAAAGTTATCATTTTGAGGTCGCCCTAGAGATACATCTTCCAAACACACAAGAATCTCGCTCCAAGAATCCATAGTTGCTTTGTCTTGTCAGTGCAAACACATTATCTTCTTGATTTTTGTAGAAGGAATTCCATAATGCTATGTACTTGCCGATGATGTCCGCTGTGCCGGAGATCTTTCAATGTCTTCCTTGAGGGATATTTTTAGGCACCCCCGCTGGTAACGCTGGCTCACCATTTTCATCCTCCTTCCACATTCTTATTCCTTTTTCCTCGAATCCACTTTATGGGTTGGCCGCGATCTTATATTGCATAATGGGCCATTTCCCATCCATTTTAAATCTGGAATAGCAATGGGTCGGTATGGCTCTGTTAGACGTTGGCCTTTATCGGGATATATCCCTTTGACAAAGCCTTTCCAACTGGAACTTCATCCACAAAATATGGAACAGGAGACTTTGCATTGCACTTGCTAAACAAGTAAAGCAACTCAGGCAAAGTTAGAGCATCCGATGAACTCATTAACGCCGAAAAAGTTCCCTAACAATGCATCAATATCGCCATGAGTATGCCCAACCATCATGAAGCCAACCCTGAATCTCATCGAATACCTTAAGCCATGTCAAATAAGAGAGGTAGGAGAACACATATCTATTTTTATTTTGACCCGATGCATTATCCAACCTGTAAGTAGAGATTTCGAGGAAGAGGATTGAAGCCTTCTAAGTTGGCACTAGAAGATGAAGGCATCTTCTCTTGTGTCTCAAGGCTTAGCTTATGCTGAAGTGGTCGAGTATCTTTTTAGGGCTTGCATCAATTTGCAACTGTAGTTCTCGCTTCCACACGATCACCACACTTGTCTTCTTCCGCAACTCAAGATAGTGTAGGATCCTAGAAAGTGATCCAACATGAAAGTTTGAGTCATCCTTCCAAAGATCAAGAGAGAAATGGCCATAAGCCCGCCCACCATGACCATGTGTCAATGCTCCCCGCCAAGCTGCTCTTCAAGCGATCTCCTCTCCAAACAGACTTTGCGTAGATGGTGACTTCTTGGTGTGAGTGTTTTGACCTGATCCATCTTATCATGTATTATGCAAAGGTGACTTTCTCGGTGAACGATGTGATAATGCACGCCAATGCCAATATTGACTCCTACAGAACGTTGTTCCAACATATGTGCCCGCCGTTGAATTGAAAGGTTGCGCCCTCCCTTGTATCTTTTGTTCTTTCCAATTCCCTCGCTTTGATGACTACACATATGTTACACTTGGAGAATGCTGTATTTTTTGCTATGTCGACGCCCCTGAAACTCTTTCTTCCAAATATTGTAAAAGAGGGCAAGGTTACACTCTTTCCCGGTCAATTCTTCCACCACGGCACCCAATTCCTTATGTATGCTCTTCTTATTAAGGATGGAAGGAAGTTTGCTTAACATTCTCCCTTATATCATCCTTTCCTTTTTGTTTCTATGTGGAATGCTCCTCGATTCTCACTAATGAAGGTATCAAGCACACTTTCTCGTAGCTAGTGTCACGGATCTAGGCTTCTTAGAGCCTCAGATACCATGCTCGCCCGCTTTTCCACCTAACTCAACCTCTTCCTCCAACTATAAAATGTAGACCGAGCAACTCCTAGAGCCACGCGCCATGCACTGACAAAGACTCCACCTGCAGACCACTACTTTCGCCCCGACCGCCTCAGTATAAGTTACACTCAACACATCAAAAACAAGCGTAATCCCCGCATCGCTTGATTGAGAATAAAATTCTTTTCTTAAGGCACATACTTGCTCTCGGCTCGGTTTTTTTGACACATTCGCCCTTGCAAAGATGTTGATTTTAGAGCACTCTTGATTGACTTGGAAGCGCACATCCTCTCCTCGCCATATCCCCTTTGGTTCCCTCCCCGACCCTCTTCACATATGTATATTTCCTTTTCCTCTTGAATTGCTTCTCAACATCCTTCCAAGCACTCAACTTTCGAGTCATCCTGCTCGAGAGCAGCTCGAGCTTGTAAATGTTGTGAAACTGTCCTACCATCATGAAGCAAAACATCATGGGTCTCCCCTGTGTTACTAAATCGTTAGCTATAGGCCCTCAAAGACAAGCATGACATGACCTGATATTTTGGTTTCCCCGTTGGATCTATTATGTTACCCAATCAAAGCCCGACCTTTGATACACCCAAGAACTCATCGTCTATAGCATCCCGAGGATCACTAAAGACTATATTCGGCCCGAATATTTAGATCCAATGTAGGAGTGAAGAATGTAGCATGGCAAACCTAGTAGATCTGTTTCCGAGTAGTAGATCGCCTCATCTTCAGGCTTAAACAACCCGAGACCAAGACGGGCAGCTAGATTCTCATGACCTCCAATCTCCTCTACTATCTTGTCTTCTTCATTTGTTCTTTGTGTTGCTTGGTTCACCACGGTGGAGCGATTGAAACCGATGTCCCGGCGGCTAACGGCGGATGGTGGACTACTAGATGAATCCTCTTCTGAAGAGGGCAAATTGAGGGATCTCAAGACGATCTTCACTTGAGGGGAACTCATTTTGTTTTACATCCCTCTTAGGCCATGAATGAATGTGCCTACCGCTTCACCAATGTTATCGCCCCCTCCGCAGGGACCGGAAGCTCATCGATGGGATCACGGACTCCAAGTGACCTCAATTGCTACATTTGAAGGATGTATTTCTTTCCCATGAAGAGTGGTTCTATTCAAAATATGCCCCGGGCAACAATTGTCCTTCCGGACTTAATAGGTTGTCTGAGGGGAAAATTGAACCTCGTTTCAATCAAGCAAGGCTTAAACTTTTAGAACATATGAATTAGACTTAAAAATAAGCAATAAACAAGTAAAAGTGGCGCCATTTAGTACGTAAGACAAACTTTTGGTCTAACTTTGAGCTAAAATGGCGCCATGGCGCCATTTGGTCGAAAAACAGAGACCACTTAGATCAAATGGCGCCATGGCGCCATTTGATCCAAATTCACACCCATGGCACCGTGATAGGTGTGAATTTGGAACAAATTGCGCCATGGCGCCATTTGATCGAAGTGTGCACCGTTTCGTCCAAATGGCGCCATGGCGCTATTTAGCTCCAAATTCACACAATTTCAACCTTGCACCATTTTCAACCAAATGGCGCTATGGCGCCATTGACCAATACACCATTTTGAGGGTATTTGGAATAGAATGGCGCCCTGGCGCCATTTGATCCAAGTGGGTGACATGAAGCGATTTGGCTTAGCTCCATCACAAAATCAACACGAGGTGCCTATGTTATGCAATAAGAGCTGTATATGTGTCAATAAGAGCAGGCATGCATAACATGGGCAACCCATGCCAACTCTGCAAGTGAAGCCAAGTTTCTGTGTCCTAGCAGTATGAAATTCAGCATTTGAACACGCTATACACCTACAAGAACATAATTCCTACCAGAAATGGTGGACTTACTTGATATTAGATAGATCCATGGTGGTATGTACTCGAGCAGTAGATGGAACAGGAAAAAGAAGCTAATCCCAGCAGATGAATTCGCAGAGAACTGAGCGCCAAGAATCACCTGGGATTTCTATGAGCGCCAAGAAGAAAGCGCCGACAAAGACTCATGCGCCTTTGCAAAGTTTCGCCACGCTACGAGAAAAGCAAATACGCCTTTATGCTTAGCGGTGAAACGAACAAAGCGGATTCGAAAGCGCCTGAACCGTGCACGAAAACGTCTGCGTCGTGGCATGGTCGCCTTAAGAGGGAGAACGGCGACAAAGAGGGAGCTTTAAATGCAAAGTACCATTTTAAAAGCGGACCATTCGACTGTGGACAAGTGGCAACCAAATTTCAATTTACGGGCGGGAATTTTAAATTTTGTGGTGGCAAATTTTCAAATTACGGGCGGGATTTTTGAATTCTATGTTCAAATTTGGGCGGGCGGGCGGTAGGGCGGGAAATATTCAAATTTCAAAATTCAATTTTGGGCGGGCATAGGCGACTGGACCGCCACGGGCATGGGCGGGCATGCCCGCCTGGACCGCCACGGGTTGGCGGGCATGGGCGCCTGGACAGCCACGGGCCCTAGCTGCCCGCCTGTGGTACAGCAGACAGCCAGCGGCCAAAGTTAGTTATGCCCCATTGTTTTTCTGGAGGACCTCATTTGCGCTTTCGTTTCGGATTCCAGCTCTCAGCGCCTCGACCCTAGCCGCCAGCGCCCAGCGCCTACTCGCCAGCGCCTAGCGCCCAGCGCCTCCAGGAGCCTTGTTTCGCCCTCTGTTTTTAGTATTTTCCGGCGCCATTTCCCCACAGTTCATCGCCTCACTCCATCAAGCTACACACCAGTTTCCGGGCCAAATTCAAGGCGCTCGAAATGGAAGTGGACAATTCTGGAGCGACTCGGAATGTGGAGACAACGGCTAGTACACTGCAAGGCACAGGTATGTCATCTACTTGCAAGTGCTTTTTTTTAAAATGAGCCGCAAGGCCATTTCGAATCTTTTTGTTGAATTTGGGTCCTGCAATTGATAAATGGCGCCATGGCGCCATTTGATGTCCATTAGCTTACATTAGGCTCTTGTTTTTGCAAATGGCACCATGGCGCCATTTGATGTCCATTAGCTTACATTAGGCTCTTGTTGCTAGCAAATGGCGCCATCGCGCCATTTGATGTCCATTAGCTTACATTGCCATTTGTTGTCGTCTTAAACTAGTGGCTTGTTGTTGAGAAATGGCGCCGTCGCGCCATTTGATGACCATTACCTTACATTAGGCTCTTGTTGTTGGCAAATGGCGCCATGGCGCCATTTGATGTCCATTAGCTTACATTAGGGTATTGTTGTTGGCAAATGGTCTTGTTGTTGTCAAATGGCGCCATCGCGCCATTTGATGCCTATTGTCTTACATTAGGGTCTTGTTGTTTGCAAATGGCGCATGAATGCGAACTGCATGCGAACTCGAATAGCATGTGCTTATGCAATGAACTCAGATGCAAATGGCGCCATGGCGCCATTTGCTTGGTCGTCTGGTCTGTCTACTTGTTTCAGTCAGAGTTATTGATGCCTTTGTTACTGATGCTTCTTTGTTGCAGCTGTGCTACGTTCAGAAACACAATTTCAATCCGACCAGACTATCATGCTGACAGATAGGAACTGGTGCATGGAAATAATGCGGGTGAGCCCCTCCACCTCTACAGGCTCGAAAGGAGACTGCAGAAGAGAGCTCTGCCTGCTGATAAAGGAGACGGCCCCAGAAGCCGGAATTTACCAGCCGGGTATCTTGGTTAACATGAGGTTGACTAGCAAGAGCGGGCGCGAAGATTGGATCAGGGTGGTCTGTGAAGACACTGTGCAGCAGAGAATAATAGTCTACTATGTGGACTGGAAGTTCTATGATCCCACAATAATGTCTGCTAGTATCGCAAATGTAGCTGGTTCGGCGAGAAAGCAAGGCTGGGCTCTGCCATCATACAACAGCTTTGAAGAAGCTGATATCAGTGGTCCACAAGAAATCTTGAGGGGTTTTATGATTCTTCGCAATCGTTTGAACGAGTCGAAGAACTCTGTTTCATTCGTTGTCAAGGCATTAGCCCAACAGAAACTACCCGCCATTGTGGACACGGCGTGGCTGAAATCCGTTAGCAGGAAGAAGACAAAACCTAAGGAGGCAGCTGCAGCTGCACCCGAAAAAGACTCCTCATCTGCTACTGAGGAAGTTGACCAGGAAGCTGAGCAAGGAAAGTCGGCGGACAAGGGGAAAGTGAAGAGAAAGGATCACGAAGATCCTGATAAGGAAAAGAAAGAGAAGAAGGAAAGGAAAGAAAAGGAAAAGAAAGAAAGGAAGGACAGGAAGAAGAAAGACAAGAAAGACAAGGAAAAGGACGGGAAAGGACGGAAGGAAGAACAGGCGGAGGAAAAGGACGGAGAGGAAAGGGAATCAGAGGCAATAGAAGTGAAAAAGAAGAAGAGGCACAGGCTGGAGACCTCTGAAAAGGAGAGAACACCTAAAAAACAGAGGAGAGAGACTCGGCCTCCAAGTCCTGCTGGAAGTGGTGGTGAAGTTCCTCCAAGCCCAACACATATCCAAGATTCTGCGGGCACACCGGCCAAAAGGGTCCCCATTAAGAAGCTAGAGCCAAAGAAGCTAACCTTAAGAATAGCTCAGCACTTGCTCGAGGTGCCTGCAAATCTTAAGGTGGAAAGATCAGAAGAGGAGAAGACGGCAGAGAACACGTTACAGAAGATCATTGACCACCGGCATCTTTTTCCTCTGGGCATCACATTTATAAAACGAATAAACGTGTTCAGCCTATATCAAGGGCCTGCAAATCTGACATCTAGGCCAAGAAATATGGAGCACGTGAAGACCTTAGTGGAATCCTTTCAAAGAGATCCACATCCGGTGTTCACTCCTGCGGACGTGATTCCATTCAATCCCCTCACAAAGAAACTACATCCTTGGAAAACTGAGGATGACCTCATGGGGATGCACTTTTACATAGTGAATGGCAATCATTCTGTTATGGCCGCTCAGCTTGTATGTAAAAGACTCGGCACAGCGAAGTCCCAAGAACAAATGGCAAAGATTTATGAGTATCGGAATTGCCGAGTCTTGTCTGGCACGGTGGACGAGCAAGAGTGCCTGCAGCTCAGTTGTGAAGTCAATGATATCGCTGCCAAGACTATCTTCAAGGAGCCTTTCATTGATAAAATAACCCACCTGCGGCAACAATATGCTCTTTGCGGGAAGCCTGATCCATCGGGACGCGGGCAATCTCGCTCAGAACCATACAAGGTACATCGTGTTTTAATTTTCTGCTAGATTAGCAAATGGCGCCGTGGCGCCATTTCAAAATTATTTGCATTCAAAACTAACTTCTTCTTGTTTTCAGCGTTATCTGGCTTTGGCTGAAGTTACCATGCGTGGTAAGCAACCGAAAGATTTCAACCAGTGGGTCTTCATGCCAGAGGATATTTTTCAGCTATTCGTGTCCCTATGGAACTTGTGGAAATCTTGCAAGCTAACAGATAATAAGGGACAGACTATTACCTGTAACTGGGCAAAAGAGTCTGACTACTTCAGTCAGACCTACCTGAGGTGCATGAGGGGTATGGAATATGAAGACTGTCGGATTTTGTTCCAGGAGGTGCTGGATGGGAATACCTTCGTGAAGGTCACCTCTGATTATACAGGTAAGCACTTCTTCAAGACAAGGGCAAAGACACTACGATCTATATCGTTCTTGAAGAAGGAGATTTTTGAATATGTGAAGGATAATTTTCCGAGGAAGTTTAAATCCTTCACTGATCTAAGTGCTGCCGTGGCGGGCTTCGAGGACAGCGACCTGATTTCCATGGCCACCCTGCATAGTAAGTGGGTTGAAGTTGGCGTGACCAAGGAAGGCGTTTTCGGTAACGTGCCACCTGCCTTGGCAAAATATATACGCAATGCTGTCTTGCAGAGGGAGGATACTGAAGACTTCCGTTGCGAAGTTGAACTAACTGACAGCAGGGGGCAATTTGTTTGCAATCCTGTACCAGCATCCTTGATAGCCCTGGACACTAGAGGCATCACTCCAATGTGGGACAAGACCACTCTCTCTAATTTCTTCGATACAGCTGTAAAGAACACCACAGCTGATTCTTTCTGGATAGTGGTCTTTGCAAGGCCAGAGCACAACTTCTTGATTTCATCTGTGTTGGATGATCTGGATTCCAGATCCAGAGTTTTTATTGGCATGTATGAGGACGAATACAAAAATCCGGCTCCCCCAGGAGTTCAGGAGGTCCATGCACTGGTGTACGCCACAAAAATTCAGGCCACTGCAGGTCATCCTCTCGATGAAATTGACCTCAAATTCCCCTTCAACGATCATCCTCAAGAACTGCCACCAGTTCCTGTGCCTAACGAAGAAGACGAAGAGGGGGAGTCCGAGGCTATGGCAGGGAAGCTCTGCAACAGCAGATTCAGGTACAGCTGGCAAGGCTTGCCAGGGGACTTAATCATGAGAAACCAGCTGGGGCCTGCCACATGCTCCTACCTCGTGCAGAAAATGGTACCGCCAGGAACAGGGGTATTTGATTACTTCTCCTGTGGTTCTTTTGGCCGGGCTTCATTGCTGAATAAGAGATTTTGCATTGTGTTCGAAAGTGACCCGGTTAAGCAGGAGTGCCTAAGGGGGATTCTTGATAGGCTTGACTGCCTCCTAAATCCTATCATCGCAGCTGTTCCTACAGAGACAAAAGGTGCTGTTGCTGAAGAAGCTGTAGATCCACCAAATACAGAGATGCCTGAAGCTCCACCCGATGTGGACTATGATGCGATCAAGAATGCACAATTCGATCTGGACATGCTTAATGATCCCAATTTCACTGCCACAGCGTTTGAGAGCTTTCAGGTAGATCCTATGGGTGCTTCTTCTAGCCATGGCCCTGGCGATGCAGAACCTGATCCTGATGTGGAACCTGATCCTGATGCAGAACCTGATCCTGGTCCGGAACCCTGAATTTTGTGTGATTGTAATGTTAAATTGTACAATAATACTTTTGTAAACAGACTCCCTTCCAAGTCCTTGCCTGTTGTGGCAAAATTTTTGATTTGAAAATCTATGAATGTGGAAATTTTAACTAATTTTGTGATGTTACGTTTCTTTAGCTTCTTTATATGCAGTGTTAGTCTTTTTGATGGCGCCAATAAATGACACTTTAGAGGCATATTTTTTCTTAATGGCGCCATAATTGCTTGAAAAATTGGCATAAAATGAACTAAAAAAGATTTTCGTTGCTAATTGGAATCACGAAATTTCCCATTTTAATGAAATTGTGCTTACTTGGGCTAGCTATAGATGGAAAAGAGCTTTTCACTGGACCAGCAAGCACAAGTATTGTCAATGCCACATTTGGGCCTTGCAGAATTGGAACAAATATGTATTGGCATCTTGCAATCAAAATGCCATCCAGCCCTTTCTTTATGTTAGTGTTACGTGCATCCCCCCCCAATTCTTGAGGGAATTCACAAAATTCTGGAAGGTGTCCGGTCGAACCATAAAAAACTTGTGTTTCCAATCAGATGGAAGACCGCTACAAAGGTACCTGCACACAAATCCAGAATACATATTAATCCATAAGATGAGTGACTTAGGGAATGAAATAACATAAATATGTTGAAATGCTAGCCTACCTCCCATAGACATCTACCATCGTAGAGGTCAAGTCCAGCTTCCAGCAGAACTCGACAACGTCTGGCTCAAGATCAAAGTGAAGCAGGCGAAGCTCCGCATCGGAAATTGTAAGAAGCTTGCTCCAAGGTGGGCTGGCCCTTTCAGAATAGCCAAGAGAGTAGGTAACCAATCCTACAAGTTAGAGCTGCCAGCACACCTGAAAATTCATAAAGTCTTCCACGTGAGTTTGTTGAAGAAGCATACTCCAAATCCAGAAGAAGTCTTGGACACACCAACGTTGTTGGAAATGACAGAAGAGCAGCTAGAGATAGTCCCAGACTTGATCCTTGATAAGGCCATCAAGAAGATAAGAAGATCGGAGTTTCTCCAATATTTGGTCAAGTGGAAATACTTGCCGGTGGAAGACGCGACATGGGTACTTAAGAAGGACCTGATAAGGCAGTACCCGCAGTTCATGGAGCAATGGGACGGCAAGGTCATCTCCGAAGTAATCGGCTCAGGCATGTCGATTTTTGTTAGATTAATTTCATGTGTAGTTAAGATTAATCTACGCATGCAGCCTATGCTAGGTATGGGTTGCATGCGTATTTACCGATGATGGGACCACTATGGTGATCTCTAGGACGTGGTGTAATGTCATTGTAGACATGACCGCAGTTTTGCTTGGATTAGTTGAAAGGTAGATTAAAACGTCTACTTCCGTCTCACGGAAGTAGATAACCTCGAGAGATAAGAGGCCATTCAGGCATGCATTGATAGGAAAGCACCTCTAGTCAATGCCTACGAGGAGGACGCCATCCTTCACACCAAAGGCAACTAAAATTGTAGGCATGAGTGTCATCCTAGGCATTATAGGGTGCTGTCTCCATGGCCACAATGGAAGAAGCATCCTCTTCCTACGCCGGGAGATTAGTCATGCATCCATTTAGTTAATTAGATGGGTGGTTACCTTATAACCATAATTCTATTAATAATTAAAATGGTACTAACGTAGTGTCGACCTGCAGGCCAATAGAGCGCTCTGGAGGGCAAGGAGGTCGAGCTAAGAAGACTTGCAACACAATTTTTGTTGGAATGTGTTGCAAGGAATGAAGAGTACCTCGAAGGATAATTGTATATGAAATTGTTGAATTTTGATAAACTTAAATGTTGTATTAAGTTAGGCTAATAAGTACCTTAATTACTTTAATGAAGTTATGAATTGATAAGTTATTTGGGATAATGTAATGTCATAGTAATGTTTTAAAAATATTACCTTAGAGTAATTCTAATAATTGTGTAAGTATAGTAATAATAAATTGTATGCATCAAGTTGGTTGCAGGACAAGAAGATCCCAAGGTGGGGAGACCCATGATGCTGCGGATAGCATCATTTCAAGGTGGGAAGAATGTGACGTTCCAGCACAGTATACGGTCCCAAGACGTATACTGTACTGCCTCGTCACGCGTACACGCCATCCCGATCGACGTGTATGCCGACGTGTAGCTAAGCAAGTAGCACCCTAGGGGGCAACTTGCAAGGGTGTGCATATTTATTCATGTGTACACTTTAGCCCA
The DNA here is from genome assembly GCA_021234155.1 of Isoetes taiwanensis. Classification (NCBI taxonomy): domain Eukaryota; kingdom Viridiplantae; phylum Streptophyta; class Lycopodiopsida; order Isoetales; family Isoetaceae; genus Isoetes; species Isoetes taiwanensis. Next base: position 18,451,364 of record JAJEKV010000026.1, read on the forward strand.
CTTAATTAATATAGGCAAGTGGGCCACACCCATTTGTCCCACATGCGGTTAATATGAAACCCTAGCCCTAACTTATAGTCTATATGAGGCATATGAAACCCTAACTTTCCATTTTCGTCCACAGCCTTCTAGAACTCCATTTTGCTTGCTCCAAGAGCCAATCTCGCCTCTCGAAGTCTGTTTGAGCAGCCTAGCTCATCAGCTTCCCTTTCTAGTTTCATCTTCAAGCAGTTCTGCAGCATGGATGCATTCAGAGCAGGAGGAGCAAGCCAGGAATCAGGTATTTTGCCAATTCAATAGTCTAATCCGCCTCCTAGACATAGAATAAGTAGGTTTAGCCTATTGAATTGCCCATAGCAGCCATCTAGACCTCTAGATATCAAGCCATAACTAAAGAACCTAACTCTGTGATTTAGATTAAATCTTATTCTTTAGTTCTTCTATGATATGTATGTGATGATGATCTCTGTGGAATCATTGTATTGGGAAGGGGGTAGAGGCCTTAAAGCCTAATAGTTGATGCTCCTAGCTAGCCCTCTTTAATGCACTATTAAATTCGGCCTGTGTACAAGAGCCACACCTGGTTGTGGGTGGAGGGGCCAGACTGGCTTACAAGAAGGTGCATGTCCTGACTCATGATCACGTCCCTCTGGTAGTAAAGCCTATCGGGGACTATAGTGCACTAGACCTAATGCTCTGCCACTGCGTGAGGGCTTTGCATGGGTTCGACACTCTTGGGGTGGTGTACACCTTCCATGGAGTTCAAGTCGAGTACGGGCAGTGGCCCTCTAGTCACCTTGAGTCAGCATGCTAGCCTCTGGTGGGAGTGATCCCTACCGGCCCCATCGGAACTGGGGAGATGCAACCCAGGAGTAGCCCCTTTGGCTATGCATCCGGCAGGCTACAGTCAGGTCCCAAGACTTTTCAACCCACTTTGCAAAGTGTGCACAGGAGGGGCGGATGGAGTGGACTATCCTAAGCCATGCTCTTATGCCAGCCAAATCCATTTGCCATGAATTCTGTCTGCAATGACTTCTGGAGACCCAAGCCGTTAGTCATCCCTCTTGAGTCTGAGCCTTGGGTAGAATCTCCATATGTGATGTACTGATCTTTGCCTATGCAGATATGTGATGAACCATCCTTCGTGATGGTCATGTGATGTTGATGTATTTGTACTGACATGTATGTTTACGCTTCCGCAGCTAGGTAGGCCCTGAGGGACACAGGGTAAAATGACCCCTTCATTCTTCCCACTGGAACTCGTCAAGGTTGCAGTGATACGTGGAGGGTCTTGTATCAGCATGGGGGATGAACTCCTGTTTGTATACGGTGAGTCACCGTATATGAGTAGGGGACGTCACAATCACCTATTCAGCAATGTATATTGTAGTGATGTTCTGGTATATAAGATATAGTAATGCATAAGAGCACTTGTATTAATCTGAAAAAACAGAGAGCAATATAAAATAACTACTTTAATGTACCTTGAAGACTTAAATTTCATCTCCGTCCTCTGAGGCCTCTTTAGCCAATAGTTCCTGCACCTGGATTCCTACGCTAGCTGGGATCACAACCAATAATGGCTTCGGTTCAACTAACCAAGCATAGTCTATCGTTTTGAGAGGCTGATAACGTGGTCTGTCATTAGGATTCGGCCTCCACTTTTTATGCCAACAGTCCCGATACTGTTGAGCGTATGAAGTACCTTTCCTAGCCACAGGCTCCTACCAAGACACAAAAACCTCGTTATAATGAGGGGCAGTGGGGTCTTGTATAGGATCCTCCTCTGCATAGGCTACCCATGTAGGACATGCATCTGCCGGTCTTACAAGCAGAAACATACCTTTCTGTACATCTTGGTATGGGTCGAATATTTCCACTGCATTCTTGGGTTTATCCTTAGCAGGTCCAACAAAGGCAGTTGGAGCGTCGTATCGATCAACCTGAATAGATTTAGGCTCGTCAAGCACAACTTGCCTTGTTCGAGGCCAGAAGTTCTGAATTTCAGCATCGCCCGGCCTGTGGGACCCCGTGCGAATTGATGCAATAGCTACAAGCTTGTTCCTGGACAATGAAGCAAGCAAATAAGCTTGGGGCCCTGGTGCCAAGGTGGGATTTATGTGTGCATGATAATGACCAGTTTTCACTTGGGCCAAAGTAACTGCGTCCCATATCTTTTGAGAAAAATGACCATTGAGATATTGTTGCAAAAGCTCAGGATCAGAACTGGCAAGCATCAGGCAGTGCTCTGGTTGCACAGCCCAACGGGCAAACCATGTAGTGCAATGCTCTTTCTACCATTGTTTCAAACGCTGAGGAGATTCAGCCATGGCAAGTGCAAGAACAGGATACCTAACATCATCCATGTGGTGGGTGACTTGGTTATATCATTAACATGTTTCCAACTTTGCCTAGGTAAATAATGGTGGAAAAGTTTGAACCATAATACCCAAATGCAAGATGATGACACATTTCACTAAAGTGATACCACAATAGTAGCAGCACTACGATATTGACGTTATTACTATTCAACTTCAAAACCATTCCAAAATATTCACATATTATATTTCAACCTTAGTATTTGAGCATTTAGCTATGATCTTTATTTAAACCTAGGATGATGACTCCAATTTATCATTTACAATGTCCCACCTTATGATGCCCGGCCTCACAAAGAGTTATAGATTTTAATTATGGATATAGACTTTGACTATAACCTTACCTCAAAACATACTCAAATTAATACTTTGCTATGGACAAGCACCACTAAAAGCTCAAAAAGATGCAAATGAAACACTATAATAAAAGTTATACTTATAGTCTTTGTTATAATAAAAGTTACAAAAGTTGGATCTCCTTTCTCATTGCGGCCAAAATAGTTACAATTTGAACTTAACTAGTATATTATAATGTTATATCTTAAGTCTTGGATTAGATCAAGCCCTAATTTGAATGGTCGAGTTCATCTGGGTGCATCCAAAGATCGAGACTAAATGCACGATTTACCACCACCGTGATTGGTCATGCTTTAATCTCTCAAGGGAAAGGGCAAAGAAAAAAAAGGAGGAAAAGAAAAGTGGAAGAGGAAAGAGAGAACGTGAATGGCAAAAAAGCAGGTGGAAGAGGGAAAAGGGTGGGGATAAGAGAAAAAAAGACATGGAAAAAGAAAAAGGGAAAGAAGAAAGAAAAATCGAGGCGAAAAAGGCACGAGGGAAAAGGGAAGAGGCATTAGAGGAAAAATGAGATCACATTTTGTCCCATTAAGGGATGCTTAAAATGCCATGTCAGCTTTTTAAACTGTCCAATAAGAGAAGAGCTTCAAAGATATCTCATTCCAAGATTATGTGGGCACCAGAATTAATGCAAATTCAGAACTAACTTCTCGTGGGTATCATTTTTTCATTATAACTTTTGATCCAGAACTCCGATTCAAAAACTTTTTGTAGGAATGGGTTCGTCTTCACAAGATCTATCTAGTGATAACCCATTCATACATCTTTTACGATATAAATATATAAGAAATAAGCAAAAAATTATATTTTTTTAAGGTTAACGCATATGACCATATTGAAATACATCATAACCATATATCATTGGAAAGGTCTTTTCATTCCGCATCTAATGCAACAATCGCCGCAACATTTTGACAAGTGGATCAAAAGTTATGGGGGAAAAACAACAGCAATGAAGTTGTTGGTGCTGCATTAATTGCAGTTAATAGAGGGTAGCCATTCCATTGGAGGATTCTTATGGGGATGAAATGAGATCTCAAATTTCCTCTAATGTAAAGTGGAAAAGGGAAGATAAAAGGGCACGGAAAAAAAGGAAGAGGGAAAGGTTGAAGAAAGGGGAAAAGGGAGGAGAAAAAAAAACATGGCAAAAAGAAAAGAAAAAAAGAGCATGGGAAAAAGGAAAAAGGAAGGGGAAAAAAATAAAAAAAAAAAAAAGGGAAAGAGAAGGAAAAAAGTGCATGAAGCAAATGAAACACTAATAAAAGTTATAGTTATAGTTTTTGTTATAATAAAAAGTTACAAAAGTTGGATCTCCTTTCTCATTGCGGCCAAAATAGTTACAATCCGAACTTATGCCCAGCAACGCTGGGCACCGTTACTAGTATATTATAATGTTATACCCTAAGTCTTGGATTTGATCAAGCCCTAATTTGAATGGTCGAGATCATCTGGGTGCATCCAAAGGCCGAGATTCATTGCATGATTTACCACCACCGTGATTGGTCATGCTTTCATCTCTCAAAGGGAAAGGGTAAAGAAAAAAGGGGGGAAAAGAAAAGTGGAAGAGGAAAGAGAGAACATGAATGGCAAAAAGGCACATGGAAAAGGGAGAAGGGTGGGGATAAGAGAAGAGAAAAAGGCGGAAAAAGGAAAAGGGAAAGAAGAAAGAAAAAGAGAGGTAAAGTGGAAAAGGGAAGAGGAAAGGGCATGAAAAAAAGGGAAGAGGGAAAGGTTGAAGAAAGGGGAAAATGGAGGAGAAAAAAAAAATATGGGAAAAAAAGAGGAAACAAAACATGGAAAAAGGGAAAAAAAGAGAAGCATTGAGGAAAGAGGAAAAAAGAAGGGAAAAATGGCATGGAAAAAGGAAAAGGAAAGGAAAAAAAAAAAAAAAAAAAAGAGGGAAAGGGAAGGAAAAAAGTGCATCGAGAAAGGGAAAGACTGAAAAGATTGGAAAAATGAGGAAGATGGAAGGGAAAAGGGGGAACAAGAAAATGATGGGGAGAAGGGAAAGGAAAAAGGAAAAGTGAGAAGAAAGAAAAAAGGAAAGGGAAAAGGGGGAAAGGGAACCTGAAAAAAGGGCACGAGAAAGAGGGAAACGAGAAAAGTAAAGGGGGAAAGGGCATGAGAGAAATAGGAAGAGGAAGATGATAAAGAAAGGGAAAAAAGAAAAGGGAAAAGAAAAAGGGGAAGAGAAAAAATGTGGGGAAAGAAGAAAATGGTATAGGAAAATAAGAGAAGAAAATAAATGCGCGAAAGCCATGGGAAATGGGAAAAGGAAAAGCAAGGAAGGAAAAAGGGCACGAAAGAAAGATCGGGGAAGGAGAAAAAATTCCTATCGTATCAATCCAGTTATTAATGCTGACACAATTAATGCTAGAACAAGTGTAAAACGTAGCATGTTCTAAGTCATATTGTTAACATGTATCAACCCTCAATATGTGTCAACCCAGTTAGCAATACTAACATAAGTGTAAAATATAATATGTGCTAAGTTAATATATGGGAGATAAGGTATATATGTGCTAAGACAATAAGTGGGAAATAAGTGTGACATTATGTAAGAAAAATATTGGCCCCTTATATTCTAAAGGAATTAGCAACAATGAAGTTCATTGACATGTTAGAGTGCTGGTTGTAAGATATTGGGACAAGGCACCATGGAATACAATTCATTCAAACTGTTGCATGCATGAATTTATGGTTGTGGATTCAGTAATTGTGTTACTTGGTGTAATTGTGTTACTTGGTGCAACTTATGGTAGATACGTTGCTTTATGGGCAACAAGCTACCTAGGATATAATTCAAATCCATGATATTGTCAAGTGTGAACTTTTGAAATGCATGTCAAGTGTGAACCTTCGAGCATTAGGTATATACTATTACAAAACATGAGTTCGCAAGCATATGGAAGAGTGACTTGGTTATATCATTAACATGTTTTCAACTTTGCCTAGGTAAATATCTAGCATAATAACATGGGTTTTTTCTTATATTTTTGTACACTTTTTGCAATGGTTTTACTATGATTTGGAGTCCATATTGCATGGAGTGTACTAATGCATGCGTACATCTAGAGTACACACTATATTTTTAATTCTACTATGCTATGGTTTGGCCCATGTTTCTATGATTTTTGTGCCATCCAATTTCTCCCATGCCATTCCAATGGCCAAGATCGATCCTCTCACTTTTAATCTAAGGGCTGTTAGTTTTAGGGTTTGTCTTATTTTTCTAAGTTTTGACTTTGCCGAAGATTCTGCTTTGCAAGAACGGTGGCTAGGGCAGGCCACCGGAATGGAAACATCTCATTTTCCCTTGGTTCAATTCCCAAAATATTGTTAATACAAATGTACTATGGGACATACCACAAGTTTGCAGAATTCCTCTCATGCAACATGCTAGGGCTTTTTGCAAAAAGTTGGGCATCTATGGTGATGGATTTGGACGAGCCAGGATGAATTTGATGCCGGATTTGGGCGATTATTAAGGGGTAATTTGAACTCATTTGAAGCAAAGAATTCCATATTGGACATCCATAAGAATCATTGTTTGGCATCAGAGGGCGGCAAAGGGTCATGCAGTGGCCAAGTACTGATGTATTTTAGCTGTAGATTCTTGGGTTCATCTCAGAGTTTAGCAAAGACTCTTTATAGTAACACAATTTTTGGAAACATTCAGCAAAATGTAAACAAGAGGAAGAAAGTGAAACGACCGTGTAAATTTGGAAGCTTTCTTACAGTACTAGTACTTGCCTTAGGTTGTTATGGTTTTTCTCATGATAAGAATAATAATCAGCTAATTTTGAAAGGTGGAGTAGAGCTAGACAACCTGAGCACATAATCCTAGAGTAGAAGGAACCGATTACAGAAAAGCTGGAGCTTTGAACACTTTGACTTCTCTGGTTTGTTATTTATTTCCTGGTATTATTTGTCCATGCTATGCTCTGGCAAAATGCACCAGATGATAATCTTTTAGCTTCCTTAATAATTAATCCTATAGAGGAACCTTAGGTGCGGAGTCATCTTTTTGAATTAGGTGAGAGCCACTTCAACTATGTGATCTTGTACGATTCTTCCAGCTTTGATCGATGCATAGGGGGTCATCCAGATATGTAATCTCAGTGAATCTTTGGAACGTTTTGCCAGTCTTTTTGCATAACTGATAGATTAGAGCTTCTGACTTACTGTATTTCAGTTTCACTGTATTTCAGCTTTTCAAACAGATCTAGGTTAATTACGGGCTTCTTCCTCCCTTGTTCCTCTTTTCCCCTTTTTCTTCAATCAAATTTTGCATGTGCTTTTGTTGTTTCCCCTGAACTATATGTAATGGATTCCAATCATCCCAAAAACCCTAAACATTTGGTATTCCTTCATTCCTTTGTTAATCTTCCAGCTTTCGACTGCTCTTTCCTGCTCCAGAAGCTGCAATCCTTTCAAGAAAATCCTGAGGACACAATCCTTTTTGGAAATTTTGACAATTTACTTCAGGAAAAGAGCAAAATGATCCTATTTCTCATGAGGTTCCTTGCTGGGACAATCTCTCTGCCAATCCTGATCATCGCGGCATTCTACATCCGATCAACCCAGCAACTGAAAGACCATCTTCATGAATGCAAGCTCAGTATCTATAATGGTATTTCCTTAAACCTTCCTATTATTCATTCGAAAATTGATGCTTTATCCCAGTCTGCAGTGATTATCAAGGTTCAAAAATGTGGAATTAAACTTGATAAACTTTGGGCTCTCTTACTAAACCTGCACAAAGGAATCATCATCCAATCTGTTTGCTGGCTTAATTTTCCTTACATTATGCTTGAGGGTAAAAGCATGAAAGGGTGTCTATAAATGTAGCCCTTTTTGTACATATACATATGTACCGAATGCACATTTTTGGAATAACTGTCATCATGACCCGCTAGTCACTGCCATGATTAATGGCTATCCACCACTCTGAAACCGCACAATTTTCGGATTTTGAAATTCTTTACCAAATTCTTTCTTGGTTTGCCTCTCGTTCACTATCCCACCCCCGCCTTCTCTGCTTGAATTCCGATCACGAATTCTTCATCTAGCTATGGCCCCAAAACGCCCCCAGATCAGTGATTGCTCATCACCACAGCCCAAGCAAGAAGCCAGTGCTTCCGGCAGTGGAATCTTACCTCCAAGGAGTTTACGTTTGGGTTCTGATGTGATCCAAGCCAAAGACCTCCATGATAAACATGCAGAGGCCCACATACCCAACCTAGAGATGGCTATGAACGAGGTATGGGGTGAGGCTCCAAAAAATAGACGAGGATTCAAGGAAGGGAAAATCCAGAACGCATGGAAAGATGATTTTTTTAAATATTATGAATTGGTTTATGGCAAGAAACATGTTACAAACCATTATATTTCTACCTATTTTGCCAGAGCATTTGCTCTTCACTTGAAGGAACGGCTTGTTGATTGGATGGACGTGGCTAGGACCGCCAAAGATCTTGCCAAAACTTCAGAAATTACAGAGGACCCTACAACAGGTAAATCCTCAAATATCAAACAAGACATCGTATTGCAGCAGAATATTAGAGCCCTGGGTTATTCTAAATCAGATGTTGACACAATAAAGCAGTTATTTAAGCATGGGTTGGAGGAGAAAACTAACCTATTGAATGAAGTAGAAGCACTAGAAGAAAAAAGGAGGGATGCATTGAAGGTCATCAGCCGGATTGAGGGTAGAAAGGATATGCTATCCGAAGATCTGCCAGAAAATAGATGAGACAAAACAGGAATTTGACAAATTGTCCCAGGATACTTGCTGGAAATCAAGTTATCTTCGGAGTGTTGAAGTACAAGTTGGAAGACTTGGTTATGAGTAGACATGAGAAAGAGCAGCACTCTTCTAAGCTAGAAATTGGTTTGCATGAAGCAACTAAAGAAATTGAAAGGCATGAAATCTCAATTGAACAAGCAAAGGAAAAACTTAATTGCATTGAATTGGTTCAGCAAAGGCATTCACAGATTTTGGATTTCATGGGGAGAGCAGGACCTATTGTTCTGCATCCGAGGCCCTACCCTGTAGGAGCTACTTCTATAGAGCAGTTCATCACATTCAGTTCATGTACCTATTGTGGCCAAGGCTTTGGCAAAACTGGTTTGTTGCTGCTAGCGCCATGCAGAGATGCTTATTGCCTCTTCTGCTTGTGTTATCTAGTCCATGAAAGACAGAATTGCATAAAAGGTTGCATCTGGGATGAGGGCATTCGAATTTAGCTTGGTTTCCCTGCTATGAAAGGTATGTATTGCTTTCAACTAATTTAAACTTATATTTCTATTAATTCATATTTGTTATTGTAATCTGCATAGTTCTACATGTATGGCTTTCAGTGCATTGTTATTCCTTGTACATGTATAACTTTTAGTGTACATCTGTAAGCAAAGGTACATAGGCATATATTTGCTTGTTTATTGATGCTTTTATTTTTGAGCTTGGATCGCAGCTTGTATCGCTTGTACATGTATCTAATGGAGTCTACATCTGCAAATAGATGTACATGCATTTATTTTTAGAGTGCATCTGTAGATGGATTCATAAGTATGTGCATTTTTTTACATATATGTGCTTTTTTTGGGCATAGATCTACATTCCCTAACTCGATACCTGGGTACATCTGGGTACATCTGGGTGCATCTGGGTGCATTGAGGTACATCTATGTACATTGAGGAACATGTACATGTACATTTGGCTACAGTTAAATGTAGTTACATACATTTGGTACATTTTATGTACATGAAATGTACATGTTGAAGCAGAATGTACCAGATATTTCTCATTGTTTAAGTTATGTTTTCATGTTCTTTTATGTCTATTGAAATTTAGATCATTTGTTTGTTTCATCTCTGACCATCTGGTGCTTGTCGGCGATGCTCTTTTGTCGACTCCTTGCTGCAAGAAGATACCCTCGGACCTCTTCTACCACCGCCGTGATGTCGGCCAACATTTGTCGCTAAACCTCTACCTTTGACATGTGATTGTTCTGTGTGTCCGAGTTAGACATTGGTAGCCATAGTTGATCATGAACGGCGCACATCCGGGATGATTCCCGCTGGTGCTATTATGTTTAACTCAATCAAGTGAATGTAATCTTCCCACTTACTCGCTTGTTACGTATATAGTTTCTTAGCATATCTTCCAAAATTTCGCTGGTCCGTTTCGCTTTGCCCATCCGCCTGGAGGATGATAGGCCGCGGTTTCATGGACAACTTCGCCTCGATCGCCGAAAAAGATCATGCCAAAAGGCACTCATGAACTTCGGTCCCTCGCCGGAGATGATCTCTCTCGCATGCCATGGAGCCCCGAAGATTTCTTTGGTGAAGAGAGCCGCTGTATCCAAAGCCGCGGTTTGGTCCCGCAAGGCACAAAGTGTGCCATCTTCGACAAATTTTTCGACCACAATCATCGTGGCATCTTTTTCCTCTTGCCGCCCCTCGAACCCCGTTATGAAGTCCATATCGATGACTTCCCACTTAGCGCTCGCATCGCTAATGGTTCCAATGCCCCCGAATTGGGTTGTTTCTATCTTCGTCACGACAACAACTGGCACTCTTTGATGTAGCAAGCTATGTGTTTCTTCATCCCTGGCCAATAATAACTGATGCGCACTTTGAAATATGTCTTCATAAATCCTGCATGGCCAGCTATTGGACTGTGGTGGGTGTCGTGGAGAATCAACTTCCTCACTCCTGATGATTCCGGCACACACAACTTATTCTTATGGTACAAAAGGTTACCTTCCTTCTTAAAATTCTTGAAGGTCTCCCTCTCCTTATCTGTTCTTGCCTCCTTGCACAAGCTCGCCCACACTTCCTTGAAGTTTGCATCTGTCGGCTCGGCAAGGTTTCTTCGATCTTCTTTCCGAAGTCACTGGTGAGCGTCAAAATTGCATTGCAGTGGACTCTTGTTGTCAGAGGATGCCTTGAAAGCTCATCTGCTACCACATTGAGCTTCCCCGGCTTGTAAACTATATCAAAGTCATATTCTTCGAGGAACTCCATCCACCTTCGCTGCCTCAGGTTGAGATGTGGTTGCATGAACACGTAATGGAGGCTCTGATGGTCTGTGTCCAACTGGAACTTCTTCCCCAACAGGTAGTGCCTCCAAATTCTTAGTGCTCTGACAACTGCAAGCAACTCTTGATCATGAGTCGGGTAGCGCATTTCGACGTCGTTCATCTTCCGAGAGTCATAAGCCAGTACTCGCTCTTCCTGCATCAGCACTGCACCTGTGGCAATCTTACTTGCATCCGTCGCCACAAGTTTCTCCTTCTCGGGGTCTGGCAGGGTCAGGATGGGGGCGGTTGTCAAAGCTTCCTTCAACATCTCGAATCCTGCTTGAACTTTCTTCTGCCAGTGATCTGCCCAATCCTTTACTTTTTCTGCCCTCGTCAAATCTGTTAGCGGGGCTGCTATTTTTGCAAAGTTCTTCACGAACTTCCTGTAATACCCTGCTAGGCCGAGAAAGCTTCTGACCTCGTGGATGTTCTTCAGCGCCGGCCACTGTATGACTGCTTCAATCTTGGCAGAATCCGTCGAAATCCCCTCCAATGAGATCACATGACCCAGGTATTCCACCCTCTCCATTGCGAAGTGGCACTTCGATAACTTAGCGTACAACTGGTGCCTCCTTAGCTTCTCGAGCACTTTCCTTAGGTGTTGTACGTGTTCTTCCAGGGATTTGCTATACACCAGAATATCTTATATTATAATGTTATGCCGTAATTCTTGGATTTGGATCCAGCCCTAGATCTAACGGCCACAAATGACTTGCCAAGATCAAAGGGTCCAAACGAAGCCTTTTTTTTTTTTAAATTAGAAGGTCCAAATAAAGCCGTTTTTGTCTACGAAGCCACGAAATCCCATTGTTGCCACAATTTTCCCGATGGCGAGCTATACAGATATGGCCTCTTCATACATTTCTGTTGCCAGAGTGCATCAAGGTTGATTCACTTCATCTGGATTTTACGATACTCGAAAAAGATCCATTATTTTTTAGCTGAAGACTCAAATTTATCCCATAGGTTATAAGATTATAAGATTTCGAGGCGTTTCTGTGCGCTTAAACTTTTGTCTCCAGTTTGATCGAAAATGTGTCCCCTGCGGTTTATTTTGGTTTTCATTTCGGTTGCCTTGGCGGGTTATTTTGCCAGGAAGAACTTGCGCACTGATGAAGAGCTTATTTCTGATGGCAAAGACGAGACTACACAGCCAAATGATGCATTTGAACATGCGAGCTTCCTGCAAAAGGTACACGAATTTTATCTTTCGGCATATTTGGGTTTCAAAACTTAATGCTAGGTCAAAATGCTTTTTCCGTTTCTTGACCCTTGATTCTCTTTTTCTTTGCCTGTTTCTTATTTTCTTTTGCTTAAAAGATGGATTCACATTTTCGTAAGCAGCTCAAGCTTTTAGATCTGAAAATAATCCATATCTCCAAGAAGCACATGCAAATGGAGGTCACTTATTAGACAGTGCAATCAGAGGTGTCGTTCCAGACAATGTCATGTATGCTCATATCTTGAAAGAAACCTATTTGTTGGTAATAGATTTATGTGTTAGCAAAGTGTTGATTGGCACATATGCTACATATTAATACTGGAAGAAGCAAGAGCATAACCCATTTGTTGTATCTTCTGCAGGTATTGCGTTGGGTTCAGAAGTGTTATCATTATTTAAAAAAAATGGAACTTCAGGGCATATTTCCTAATGTGGAGACGTTTATTTGCATATGGAGATTTGTGCTAGCTTAGGAGCCTTAGACATGGTAGAGAGATACACCAAGAAATTTTGAGGTAGGGTTATGAAAAATATTTGTTTGTTGTGCTTGCTATGTACACTAAATGTGGTGCACTGACAGAGGCACAAGAAATCTTTGATCAGTTGCCAATACAATTTGAGATGTTGGATCTTAGAGTGCACTAACCCTAGCATGACTCAGAAAATGATGTTGGAGAAGTTTCATTAAAACGTTTTGAACAAAAGAAAATGGATGGAATCTTACCAAACAGTCTCACATATGTTACCTCTTTCTTAGCATGTGGCAATTTGAAGGTCCTGGACAGGGGCAGGGAAATACACATTGAGCTCAGGGAAAAGATTTTAAACAGACATTTTTATTGGCGATACTTTAGTTGACACGTGCTGTTCTCTATTGGAAATACAAGTAGCATTTGACAAGGTATCTGTGAAAGATCTTTTATCTTGAATGAGAGAAATTGAAACTTGATTCTGTGACATTCACATGTCTAGGCTGGCCCGGTAGAAAAGGGCCGCCAGATATAATCTAATGAAAGAATATAGTATTGTGTTAACAGAGGATCACTATATCTGCATGGTGGATATGCTTGCACGATCAGGAAAGTTGCATGAAAAAGAAAAATTGCTTAAAACTGCATGGTCATCATTACTCATTATTAGCTGCTTATGAATGCAGGAGTTGGACAGGTCCAGAGCTGTGGTGTGAAAGGGCTTTTTGTCGAGCCATCATTTAGCGTGTTTAACTAAGTTTGAAAATAGGCTTTAGTTTTGAATGTTTTAATGTCCACATCTATGATATTGAGTCATGTAGCTGCATGATAAGATTTTATTTATCATACACGTGGTTCACTGCAGAAGCTTTCAAAACCAATTGTCTATTTGTAGTTAGTCACAATCCCTCTTAGTTATGTTTATAATCATTTTTATGTTATACTTATGCACGCAACTGCTCTATTATGCTTAGAAGTTTTAAGGGAGGGACTGCCTACAACAATTTAATCACTAGATGATATTTTATAAGGAACACTTTATGCCTCTGCTCCACTGAAGGTGGGCAATAGTATGTAGTTGTTTAAGAATGGGCAAATGAAGCAAATGATCATGCTTTTTGAGTTTTACTTCTCCTAAGCCAATCCTAAATCTAAAAATCTATCATATGTAAAAGATTGCGCATTCTAGGCATTTTAAAAGGGGATAAGTACTCAAACATGATTTGCACAAATACATTACAACAGTTGAACATACATAATAACCTATGTTGAGCATTGTCCAAGCATTTTTTAAAATGTTCGGCTACAATCACATGGATTGCCCACCAAAGGTGGGCAATTTACTAGTCATCAAAGAATACTATGACAAAAGTATCCAAAAACTCTCTGAAGATGTCGTTCATAAGCCTCATGAAACGCCTGTCGGGCGCTTGACAGTCGAATCCGCATTACCGCGGAACTCGTAATGCCCATACCTGGTCCTGAATGCTGTTTTGTGGATGTCTTCTTCCTTAATCCTGATCTGATGGTACCCCGACCTCAGGTCTATCTTGGAGAAAATCTTCGCCCCTTGGAGCTGATCCATCAGGTCGTCCGATCTGGGGAGTGCATATTTATTCTTGATGGTGTGCTTGTTTAGCTGCCTGTAATCTATGCACATCCTCAAGCTGCCATCCTTCTTCTTCACAAAAAGGATGGGTGCCCCAAATGGTGAGACACTAGGTCTAATGAACCCTAGGTCAAGCAACTCCCCGCAATTGCTTCTTCAACTCCTGGCCATCTCTTTGCGTCGCCATCCCCAGACGGAGCCTTGCTCGTTTGGCCAGACTCGGTTCGAAAGTGCTATCTCACACCCCGACTCGTAAGGAGGAAGCCGCTTGATCTCGCCCGGGAAGAGATCATGGAACTCCTTGACCAACTTAGCTATCTCGCTTTGGTAATTTGTCGAGGACCTTATCTTCCTTGCTTTTTCCCCGACCGCACTTTGATCCGAAGCTTGAAGACACAGCCATCCGCCGAAATACACCGCATGATAGGAACAACTTCCTTACCTGTAATTTCTATGATTTTGCCGCATACTGTGGAGGGTCACCTTCCGCCTCCCACAATCAATGATAGCTCCCTCTCCGGAGAGCAGGTACTCCATGCCGATGATCAAATCATACTTCCCATGTTGTTCATCTTCTCGCCCCATTTGATGTTGATTCCCTCGCAAGTCGATGTCGAAATTTATCCTCTTGCCGCCGTGGTGTCTCAATGCTCGCTGTTAACACCACGGTCTCCCTTTGACTTCAACGCTTGAGCTTCAACATCTCAACCATTCTTGGAGACGCAAAGTTGTGGGTGCTCCCCGTATCTATCAAGACTATGAAGGATTTGGCCTTGGCCTTCCCTACTGTGGAGATTACCTGATATTGATTTTCTGCTTGTTCTGAATCTATGGCAGCAAAAATGTGACACACTCACCAATGAAGTCGCAGCGGCTTCCCCGCCGCCGCCGTTAGAGGGAGTCTCCCATCCACCCAACTCGCTAACGCCGCATTCATGACAAAATGGCGCTTTGTCGTTTCTATGGCCCGGCTCAAGAACCCGGCGTAGATGTTTCTCAATGCACTCCTGCCTCTTCTCCTTAGGCATTGCTTGTAAAAAGGATCGCACCACTTTCGAATAGTTTGACCCTTCTTGCTTATATTTGAAGGATACATGTTTTTTCTCCTGCTGCTTCCCATAACTGCCACTGTACAGAGCTTTTGCTGGTCCCGGACTAGTTGCCCTAGGGCTATAACTTCCTGTTGCTTTGCCCTTATCCCCGATAGTACGCGCTTTCCGCCCAATCGCCTGAGGGCCGATCCTTGCAGGCTAACCGCTGATTCCACTTCGAGCATCGCTCGAGGGTTAATTGCTCTTACTAGCTTCCTTATCTCATCGTTTAATCCCTCCATGTACCCTTCCAGTTCCACTGCATGGCGTTCACTCAGCTTCGGCACATAAAGCCTAAGTTCATGAACTCTTCCGTGTATTTCTGCACTGACTTGTTGCCCTGCTGTAGTCGATAGAATTGCTGCATCATGTGACATTTGTGCTCCCTTGGCACATAGTGGCGCTTGAATGCCTTTGAGAATTTTTGAAACCTGCAGCTGTCTCGGCTCAGTCCATGTGCTTTGGCGTATCCCTTCCACCAAATGCGAGCTGCACCCTTGAGGTTGGTTGTTGCCACCCTGCCTTTGTCTTTGTCCTTCATTCCGTATGCATTGCCATATTCTCTCATCTCGTCCAGCCAGGCCTCTGCCTCCATGCCTGATCGACTGTCCCCTGAGAACGGTTCAAGCTTTCTTGCCTTCCATACGTTACTCAGCGCCGAATCTACTTTCTTCTGGTAGTCTGAGGTCTTTGTGTCCTTGGGTTTGCCATCCCTATGGTCCCGCACCTCTTCTACCTCTTCCTCGGAGTCGGAGTTCGAATCTGAGCTTGTGTTGGAGGAGTCCGTGCTTGGGGATCTCCTTCTCTTGCTCTTCTTCTTATCCTTTCCCGCCTTTCGAGGTGGTGCTTGCGGCAACTGGACGTTGTCATTTGGGCCAACTCCTGCTTGTGCTGCCAAAAATGCCTTTATTTCTTGAAGGTCCGATCTCATCTGCGACATCTCTTCTTCGGGAGTCATGGGACCGAATTCTTCGTATAGGTTCCTTGCTGGGTGCTATCTGGTCGGAGTCTCTTCATCTCTACGGACTCGCCAGTCTTGCTCGGCTGTTCCTGGATCTCTAGCTGCATACACAAGTAGATTATAGCCTTACGGTTAGCTTTATTTGTTTTATTGCATTATATGTGTTTGCTGATATAGTTGTGGAAACAAAATGCATCAACAAAACATTTAGAATGCAAAAGAAAATGTATTTATATATATAGGAACTTAATTACAATGCTTCCGGGTCTAACTATTCTTGGAATCGCCGGTAGGATAGGTTATCCTGAAGGAACTTCTTAACTTGGGTCGTTCCTATCGAGCGTCCCAAGTTCCTGAGGATATTCGTTGGTGTCCCGCCCTGCAAGGCTATCACCAAGTCTTCTACTCTGCGGTCCAAAGTGTAGGACGCGGTCACTGCTAATCTTCCTTGCCGTCGGTAGGTTACGGCGAAGTCGAAGATATCAAGTGCCATCGTTCTCTTGACTAGGATGACATGGTCAACTGTTGGGGTCAGCCTAGCATGCCTACCAAAGCTTGAGAGTGCGATGAGCATGAATACCTTCTTCGGGCCTTTGGGCTGAATTTATGTATGTATGACCGCTATTCTCCCGCCCATCGCCAGAGGAAGATAATACCTTAGCGATTGGCCCCGCCCCATTCGGCCGCTGATTCGCCGTCGTCGCACCGCTCTATGTCTTCCCCAAGATATTCATCGACGCCGATATCCGTGGAGTTCTCCGTGGTCCCTTATTGTTGATGTGATTTCGGGTCGTCGATCTCACCCCTTCTCCTCAACACCTGTGGGGGCTGGTGTCAAGAACTTGGCATCAAAATGTTCGTGGTCTTGCCACGGATCCCCATTTGTTCTTGGATGGCGAGAATTCTTCTTCTGGACGGCGCAGATCCCGAAGCTTCCATCATTTGCCGGATGTCGCCAGATGCCTCGATATCCAAGTCTACTCCCCAATATAGGTGTCGGCTTCTTTTTACATGGATTGGGAAGCGGAAGCCTCCCTGGCCGATGAAGTCATCCAGACCGGGTTGTTGCCGCAGAAGGTACAACAACTCATCAAGTCGGTACTCCCTGGCTCTGCATTCGGGGAGGTTCTGGATGTCGCTCAAGAGCAGGTACTCCTGGCCGTTGATGATGATAGGGGCTAGGCTTGTGATACCTAGCCCGAGCGAGGGAGCGATCATGAGGGTCTGGTTTGGTCCCTGCTCGAAGCCTGGCTTTCTCCCGCCTCGCTAGTTACCGCTCTTGGTTGGGGTTGAGCTCGATGTAGTCTTCGGCCATCCGAGTCGAAAGCACTTGCCTTTCTTTTTCCTTCTTTGCTCCACTTGATATTGCAAGAGGAGCTGACCCTCTGCTGAAGAGGCTAAGGGGTCTACATCCATGGTAGGGATAGAGGGTTCCCCGATTGGGTTCTGGGCACGGTGAGAAAGAAAGATGACTAGGGCAGCAGTGTAGGAGAAATACTTGTCCTATTAGCTGTCATGACCATGTAATCTGGCAACCTAGCAACTTTGTTGTTCAGATATTTGGCAATGTTGGGGACATCACCCAAGGCTGCTTGGAGGGATTGCTTGGGAACAAAATATCTTGTACAAGGGGGGGAAGTCAGACTAAGGATGGTCCTACTCTAGCTTGAACTCACCATGACTTCCATATAGGATGGGGTTGCCCGCAAGGTGGCTTGGATGTCTATCTCCTTCCTCGAAAACTTGGAAAATGGCATTGATGTCCGCCTCGCAAATACATGGGTATCGGGCGCTGTACCATCGCGCCCAAGTTTGCAGTTGCCATTGATCTTGAGTGACTGGGACTATCAAACAGCTCCTGAAGCGCCTAAGGGGTTAGGAAAATTGCCTAAAAGTTGGGAGCAAACCTGTAGGATGCTAAGTGAGATATGGGAGCCTATTTATAGAAAAAGAAAAAACCCTAATTTTTGGATAACTTGGAAAAATCTTGGGGTCGAGCAAATCTCACCTATTTTGAGGTCAAAATGAGGATTTGAAGGCTAGTTTGAGGGTTTGAGCATGAATAACTATGCAATGAACCTACTGCAACAACTTTTGAGGTCAATTGTAGGTGGCATGAAAGAGAAAATGTTGAAAGTACTCACGGTGTGCACTGGAAGGCCAACCTAAAATTTAGGTCGAGGTCCTGGCGCATACCGTGAGCAATTTGGCCCTAATTGGTCAAGACTTATCTAAACAAGATGAACTAAGTGTCAAAACATAATGATCTCACCGAGATATGCAAGATTGATTACTTGGTCGATTTGGAGATGTTTGGGACCACTTTTGGTGTGAAATACTCACGGTGTGTGCTGGAAGGCCGACCTAAAATTTAGGTCAGGGTCCTGTCGCATACCGTGAGCAACTTCTCACTAATTGACTATAAGATGTCCATTTTAACTAAAACAAAAGGCAATTATTGCTAACTGAACCTAATTAACAACATTTATGCACTTATAATTTACTCAAAACAACTTTTTTTTTTCCACAAAAGTTATTATTTACAAAATTAGCGTTCCCCTTTAATGGAACTGGCCAAGTGCATGTCCTTGGTCATCAGAGTTAGCCTCTTGGCGTGTATAGTGCACGTCGTTGAGTCTTCAAATGTCGATCGCCTTTCGCCAACCGCTTCTTGCAAGGCTAGCAAAGATTCGCTGCAGCATCGGCCATGCCGGAGTCGAATTCCTGCATGACTTCCTTCACGAGCCTGGCGAACGGTGCATGGGGGATGAGAAGGCCATAGCTTCTCTGAAAATGCCGGATCTCCCGGATTGCTTATGACAATTTCGATCCGGCTTTCCTGGCTTTTGGCTTCTTTGGAGGAGTAGGCTTCTCTGGAGGCAGCTTGAGAGTCTGCTTCTTCGATGGACGTCCTCCTTCGACATAAGTGACCTTGTTCGTCTGATAGTAGGAGTTGTAGGCCTCCCACTTCTTCATATATTCCTTGTGCACCTTCAACTTTTTCTGGTAGACCCTGAGATGGTCTACCACGTAAGACTCTCGGGCAGATCGGGGTGGCTTCTTCGGATCCTTGTCTTTCTCCCATGTTGGGTAGGGCGGGGGTGCTTGTACCTGCCGATCCTGGTCTGTTGGATCCTCATATGTGGGTTTGGAGGAGCTCCCACCTTCTTGATGAGGATTTTAATCTTCATCATCTGAGTCATCCGAGGATAGGGGTTGGTCTGCCACGCTCGCTGATGACAATCTTTACATTTGGGGGTCTTCATCTTCCTCTTGGGCTCCTCCTTCTTCTTGCCCTTGAGTTTCTTCTTTGCTTCTCGCCTCCTTTGCCTCCTTTTCTTCTCTTTTCCTTCTTCTTCTCGGGGCTTTCACAAGGCCGGCCTTCGCTGCATTTTGATCCAGGCCTCGAGCTCTTCTTCTAAAGTTGGCTTGGGAGTGGGGTCCCTCTGCTCCTCCTGTTCCTTGGCCGCCTGCTCTCGTTCTGCCCTTTCTTGTTCTTGTTTTTCCTTTTCCATCTGCTCGAACACTCTTTGAATTTCATCATCCTCCGATCCAATGTCTGCTTCTTCGTCCACCTGGTGGTCGATGACGTCGGTCACCTTTTCTTGTGATCCTTGCTCGGATCCCTCCTCCTGCAGCTCCTCTGAAGTGCTCTCCTCGCCTGATGAAGGTTGGTCTTCTCCTGCGAGAAGTTGCTCCCGAAGTAGCTGCTGTATGCGCCTCTTATCTTGGGCGCTAGGCATTTCACCTGGTCGATACTTCTGAGCGGTCTGTTTGGTGTGCGCCATGTCTTACTTCACGTCAATCGGAGCTCTGGCGCCCAAAAATCGCGTCAAATTGCGGAGCTAAATTCTAGACACTAGACAAATTCTAGCTAAATTCTAGACAAAACGCAGTCTACAAATGAGAGGGGTTTGGGTCTACTTATAGTTTGGGCAAATTTTAGGTCAAACTCTAAGTTACTCATTTTCACGTGTCAAAGCACCTATTAACCTAAAACATGTGCTTACTTCAGAGTTTTCTAAGCAATTTTACTCATGGTGTGCGCTAGAGGGCTGATCTAATATTTAGATCAAGGCTCTGGCGCATACCGTGAGCACTTTTGCATTTTAGACTACAATTTTATAACTTCTAGACATATTCCTAGGGGTGTGATATACAATTCTAGCTAAATCTTAGCTTAAAATTTGATTTAGCATATTATGTTGTTCAGATTCTTCAAGTTTCAAGTTGATTATGGCCAGTTACTCATGATGTGCGCCTGGGCCTCAACCTAAAATTTAGGTTGGTGCTCTGGCGCATACCATGAGTAATTTCTGCACTTAGTAAAATTTTTGTTCAATTTCTAACTGTTACTAGCTTCGCATAACTATAAAAAAATGAGAAAAAATTTTCCCACTTTCTCGAGGTTTGAGGATCCTACTAAGTTAGTACTACTGGGAGCATGGCCAGTGCTTTGCCCTTGGTCTCCAAGAACATTGCTCTGATACTACTTTGACGTCCCCTACTCATATATGGTGCACTCACCGTATACAAACAGGAGTTCATCCCCCATACCAGCTCCATGCTGATACAAGGCCCTTCCACGTATCACTGCAACCTTGACGAGTTCCAGTGGGAAGAATGAAGGGGTCATTTTACCCTCGCCTCCCTCGTGGCCTACCTAGTCATGAAGCATAAACATACATGTCAGTACAAATACATCAACATCACATGACCATCACGAAGGATGGTTCACCACATATCTGCATAGGCAAAGATCAGTACATCACATATGGAGATTCTACCCAAAACTCAGACTCAAGAGGGATGACTGACGGCTTGGGTCTCCAGAAGTCATTGCAGACAGAATTCATGGCAAATGGATTTGGCTGGCATAAGAGCATGGCTTAGGATAGTCCACTCCATCCGCCCCTCCTGTGCACACTTTGCAAAGTGGGTTGAAAAGTCTTGGGACCTCGACCAGAGCCCCCGGATGCATAGCCAAAGGGGCTACTCCCCGGGTTGCATCTCCCCGCCCATGGGGCCTGGGAGGGGATCACTCCCACCGTGAGGCTAGCATGTCGACTCAAGGTGACTAGAGGGCCACTGCCCGTACTCGACTTGAACTCCATGGAAGGTGTACACCACCCCAAGAGTGTCGAACCCATGCAAAGCCCTCACGCAGTGGCAGAGCATTAGGTCTAGTGCACTATAGTCCCCGATAGGCTTTACTACCGAGGGACGGATCATGAGTCGACATGCACCTCCTTTAAGCCGCCTGCCCCTCCACCCACAACTGTGTGTGGCTCTTGTACATGTGCCTAATTTAATAGTGCATTAAAGAGGGCTAGCTAGGAGCATCAACTACTAGGCTTTAAGACCTCTACCCCCCTTCCCAATACAATGATTCCACAGAGATCATCATCACATACATATCATAGAAGAACTAAAGAATAAGATTTAATCTAAATCACAGAGTTAGGTTCTTTAGTTATGGCTTGATATCTAGAGGTCTAGATGGTTGTTATGGGCAATTCAATAGGCTAAACCTACTTATTCTATGTCTAGAAGGCGATTAGACTATTGAATTGGCAAAATACCCGATCCCCCGGCTTGCTCCTCCCCGCCTCGAATGCATCCATGCCGCGTAACCGCTTGAAGATGAAACTAGAAAGGGAAGGTGATGAGCTAAGCCTGCCGAGAGAGACTTTCGAGCGAGATTGGCTCTTGGAGCAAGCAAAACGGAGTTCTAGAAGGCCGTCGGGACTAAAATGGAAAGTTAGGGTTTCATATGCCTTATATAGACTATAAGTTAGGCTAAGGTTTCCTATTAATCCTTGAGCATGTGGGACAAATGGGTGTGGCCCACTTGCCTATATTAATTAAGTGGGCTAAAGTGTACACATGAATAAATATGTGACACCTTGCAAGTTGCCCCTAGGGTGCTACTTGCTTAGTTACACCCTGGGCGACACGCCGACGGATGGCGGTACGCTGCGGATTTAGGCAAAGATACAAGATAACGCCCCGGGACCGTGATATCGTGGCCGGAACGCCATGCTGATTCACCCATTATCAACATCCGCTAAGGTGATCCCCGATATCTCATAGCTATTGGCGCCAGAAGCCAAATAAGGTGGATCATAACACGAAGTTAGCCCGGCAAACTAATCTCAAAGACCATTAGCTTTGGATTGCGTGTAGGGATCAAGAAGAATACTCCCTTATTTGGCAACCGACAAGATCATTGTAGCTCATTGAGCACTTGATCGCTTCGATGTGGTGCAATGTAAGATGGCTTAATAATCCATGGGAGATGAATGACCTCTACCACTTAATGGAGCTGCTTTTATAGTGAAGTAAAATTAATGTGAATTATTGGTGTAGATTGTAGCCATTATTGAGCATGTACAAGAGTCATGTACACGTACAAGTATAATGCATATTTTATATGGATATATATGGCATGTGAAATCATGATTTGTATCTTGGATTTTAGTAAGGTAAAAGTATTTGTGCTTGAGTAAATTAGGTGTGCTTGAAATTAGGACCGCTTTGCGTAAAAAGTGGAGGTCAAGAGCACACCGCTACAAATTACTCGTGTTCGATACATCAAATAATATTCATTATGCTTACATCCTTTAATATTTCAGAAGTGCTTATATCATTATATCCTTAACAGGTACACAAGTCATCACTGATTCACTCATCATCAACACCTGCTGAGGTGATGGCATAGATCTCCTGATCAGAAAGCCAATATAGGTGGATCACAACACCAGTGAGCTCGAGGCAATCTAATCTCGTGACCATCAGCTTTGATTGCGTGATAGGGATCAAGTTTGACACCCTTTTCTCACGATTCACCAAGATCATTGTAGCTCATGTAGCACTTGATGGTTTGGATGTGCTCCGACAAGGAGGCAAGGAAGCCCCGGGAGATGAATGACCTCTACCACCAATGGAGCTGCTTTTATAGTGAAGCAAAAATTATTGATGTGAATTATTGGTGTAGATTGTAGCCATTATTGAGCTGCGGTATAAGTATCATGTACACGTACAAGTATAATTCATAATTTGTATGGATATGTGTATCATGTGACCTCATGTATCTTGGGCTCAAGAAGTAGGTGAAAGTATTGGTGCTTGAGCAAATTAGTTGTGCTTGAAATTCTCAAATTTGCGTTATTCTCTCCAATTAATGAAATCATGCTTGATATGATATGTGTGTACTTCTATGAATTTCATTTGTGTTGATTCTGAAAAATGTTCGGTTTAGAGGTGTCTCGGCTAATGGAATGTACGATAACTGATAGCTAGAAACAATTGTTGTGAACTTAATATTGGTATTAGGGCAATGCAATGGAAGTTAATTTGTTTTGATTATTGGTTAGTGTTCATTATGTGGTTTAGAGTTCACCTTGACGAAATATTCTCTTGCTTGAATGTTGGTAGTCTTGTTTTCTCAGATTCTTTTGTATTTAAAGGTAAGCCTTTCACCCTCGAGACTGACAAGTTACATTACAAATTTTGATGGCATATCGCTTAAATTGATTGCTCTTGTGTTTGTTAGGGTCATATTGCTCCATCATCCTCTGATTCTGGATCTTTAGGCAACATAATTGCAGACTTCTATTGGGTTTGTATTCCATGCCTTTCATATGGGTTTCTCGTTTGCCGAAAGTTCAACATTAAGGTGGTATGGAGCTATATCCCCTAATAGGGAAGTCATTTGACACCGGGAAAAAAGGTAAATATTAGCAACCATTTTTTTTCTTTGCTATCCGCAAAATTTAGAAAATCCTTATTATGCAGAAAGCTTGTCAAAATAGCAAAGGGAAAGCATAGGAGTGTTGAGCAGCCTGGCCGCTAAGATGGTAATTATTATCAAGTCTTAGTAGAAGTTAATAGTAAATTTAATATCATATATTTCTTCCGTTGTTTCCTTTCTCGATCTCAAGACACAATTGTCCAAATTGTCACACCGTGAGAGCCAAGATCCAAGATTGCGAAAAGATTCTCGCACAGTGGCATGTCTTTGGGTGCTTTATCCCGGGAAACACATGAGGCAAATGAATAGAATTGGTGGAAAATCAAATTCGAGAAGGTGGTGAGGTACCGATGCACTTTTATCTCCGATTCTTATGTGCACATATTCATACTTCTTATCCGTGGAGTTGGAGGTAAAAGGATCCGTTAGTGTTTTTGATTAAAAACGGTGTTTTATTGATTTCATGCCATATTCAGTCCCTTCGATGCATTCACAAAGATTGTCACTTTATCTAAACCGAATGGAACAAGCATTTAGCGAGAATGGTAACGCTAGACAACTTAATGCGCTTGATTTAGAATAAGTAGTAGATAACCTACCATTTAGGGAAATATTTAAGACATGAGTTTATTTTCATTCGTATGTTAGCTATGTAAGCAGTGCTCAAGGATTGTACAGCTTCTTTTAAAATGATTGCTAAAGGCTTGAGGTTTTGATTTGTATACGCTTGTCTCAAAGCTTTTCTATTTTGTTATTACTTGATCCATAATTTGTATTCTGTATTTTTTTCTAGGTTATGGTATTGAGCCGCAAGTGACATATTGTACCCGTAGGGACAAATGGTAGCAAAAGTGGCTGATGCCGGAAGTTTAGGGCCCTGATGCCTTATCCAGTGGAGGGAGGTAAAAGGATCCGGGTTAGTGTTTTTGATTAAAAAATGGTGTTTTATTGATTTCATGCCATATTCGTGTTCCTTCTCGATGCATTCACAACATTGTCACTTTATCTAAAACCGAATGGAACAAGCATTTAGCGAGAATGGTAAGTTAGACAACTTAATGCAAAGCTTGGACAAGAATAAGAAGTAGATAGCCTACCATTTAGGGAAATATTTAAGACATGAGTTTATTTTCATTCGTATGTTAGCTATGTAAGGTGCTCAAGGATTGTACAGCTTTTTAAAATGATTGCTAAAGGCTTGAGGTTTGATTTGTATACACTTGTCTCAAAGCTTTTCTAAAGTCAGCTTCATATTAACGCTTGCACTGGGCAAAGGATGAAAATTAAACTTGTCACAGGCAATGCTTCATCATGATTGATAATTCCAAAGATGATTTGTGCCTCCGTGATGATGTTTATCAAAGGCAATAGCTGGTGGGATGGCTATTGCCAATCTATTGTTTTCGCCATAAAAGATGCCAAAAATGCATCTTTGAAAATTTTGCATGATAAATGGAAATGGCGATCGTGATTGAGCTTGGCAACTAATATAGCATGCACCAAATTACCAAGGCTTATTGAGTTTCACTTTACTTGAAATGCGGCCATGATTTGATTAAATTATCTGGTGGTCTTTATTAGGTGCATTCCCATTACTACCCGACCAGATTTCGAAGTTTGCCACGCCGATATTTTATCGGTCCTTTTACCGCTTTCCAACGCTCCATTCCCATTAGACCGCCTCCACGCCAAGGGACATACTCCATGACAATGTAAACGTTTAAGTCATCTTTATTGTGCATCATAAAACCGCACCAAATTCCCGTGGCTTGCAACTTTATGACGCTGAGGGCTAAGTTTATCAAACCGGTATCACTCTCAGCGACCCCCGTGTTAAGTGAAGATAAAGTAAAGCAATGTGTTGATCCAAAGTTGAAAGGAGAATATCCAAATAAGGCAGCTTGCAAAAGTAAGTATTTGGTACAAAACATCATTCTCACACAAGGTTGTCGCTCTATGTGTGCAATATGAAGCTGACTTTAGGCTTGGAAAATGAGCATTGTTGTAAAAGCATTGGAACCTTTATTGCTGGATTTTGTAATTTGTACATTGACGGTCTTAAGTTCTGGCCCATAGCAGGTATTGCTGGAAAGAAAATGAGAGGAATTCGTCCTCTTTAGTTGTAATATGTGTATTTAGTCAACTCTTTTATTGGTGTTTGAATAAGAGTTTGAATTCTCATTAATGTGAACTACCAAATGTTATTCATGCTATTTGTTAGTGAAATAACAATTGCTTAAAATGAAACAACGCAGGTCCAGTCCCCAGAGATAAACAAACGAAAGTTCTGCTCAACCCTTGATATTATCCACACAATGCATATTCTTAATAACTGAATTCCAAAGGAGACATTGGAGTTGATTGCTTTTTTGTTTACTTTGAAAGGCCATGAGGCGATATAGAAGCAAGCTATCAAGCTCAATGTTTCTTTCGCAATGGCTTTTTCTAAGCATTAAAATTCTGCAGCCTAATGTGCCTTGCCAAGATCTTCGCACTTTGGCTCTTGGACGTTGGCAAGCTTAAATATGTGAGGAGCACAAATGATGGGAATGCTTATATCTTGCATCTATGATGGATGCAACAACCGGAAGCTCATGTTTGGTTTGTCCTTCTCATGCACAATCTGAAAGAATAGCTCTTGCCCTAATTCACCTAAATGGGCAATTTGTGCTGGCTATGGCAAATACCATGTGGGCCATGTGGATTTCTATAAAATTAGATTTGTATCATTTAAATCTCAATCGTTAAAAAAAAAAGGAACTCCTTTTCGAATACATGACTTGAACATTGTGATCTACACGATTGCCTTTGCCTTTTGTGCTTTCCAAAGAGTAACAAGGAGGTTATTGTAAAACCTATAATTATGATTGATATCACATTCAATTAATCACTAGACATGCATTTGCACAATATTTGAACATCAAGGTTCCTTTCCCTTTTATCACCAACAAAATATTCGCCCAAAAATTATGCCTGACAAAAAGCCCAGCAACGCTGGGCACTTTTTCTAGTCAAGCTATAAATTCGAAGAGCAATCTGCTAGCAACAGAGACACAACAAATTCAAAAGACTTCAGGATCTATAAACTTTAATGGTTTATCCATTGATGAATCAGGTTGTCAACCTATTGAGGAAAATGCAGCAGCAGACTCTCAGCAACATGTAATATGTCCTAATCCTTATCAGGTATTATCTAACCTTAATGGTGAGATAGATATTGGTTTAGATAAGAGCACACCATGTGATCCAATTCATAATTCAGTATAGCCACCCTAGCCCAAAATACTAAGTCAAATAATCCTCCCATTTTGACTTCTGCTCCTCTGCCTTCTCTGATTGACCTGGATCCTCCTATAGTGGATTATTCTACATGCTCCCCCGAGATCTCAAACAAGTTTGCAGATCCGATGGCCTCTTTGCAGGAAGGTGTCAGTCTCCTTTTGCAAGGACAGAAGGATGGAGAAACTATTGTAACTCAAGACAAAGACAATGTCTTTGTTGCTGAGACTCCAGAGCATAGAGTCAATGATATGCTGATATCTGAAAGAAAGGAGCTTCAAGAAAAAGATAATATCAGGCAAATTAATATTTCTTCTTTAAGTAATATTGAAAATAATACTATGTTTCAATTCTCCTCTGGAGGTTTCTCAGACTCAAGTGATAGTGAGGGTTATGGAAGTGATAAGGAAAATTGGGGCAAGGAAGTGTATTTCTTAGAGAATCCTTATTATTGGGGTAAAGGGATTATTATTGGTGGAAGGTGAACAGGTTTTGGTTAATCAGTTTGCAGACGATACCTTCTTGCTAGTGGATGGTGAAGAGAATAATGTGCAGATAATCAAAAAGATTTTGGATATATTTTCAATTGCATCTAGTTGTCTCCTTAAATGGGCTAAGTGTAGTGCTTTATGGGTGGAGAAGGAAGCAGTTCCGCATTTTTTATATGAGTATGCCTGGAAGGTTGTTGTACCATCTGCAAAGATAAAGCTTCTAGGAGTCCCCTTTGGTCTAGATATTGACATGAATGAAGCATGGGATGAAATTATCTTAAATTTACAAAGGCAACTGATTTGGTGGAGAGGTTCAAAGTTATCCTTGGCAGGTAGAATTCAAGCCAGTCTGGCCCTTCCACCCACAACCAGGTGTGGCTCTTGTACACAGGCCGAATTTAATAGTGCATTAAAGAGGGCTAGCTAGGAGCATCAACTACTAGGCTTTAAGACCTCTACCCCCCTTCCCAATACAATGATTCCACAGAGATCATCATCACATACATATCATAGAAGAACTAAAGAATAAGATTTAATCTAAATCACAGAGTTAGGTTCTTTAGTTATGGCTTGATATCTAGAGGTCTAGATGGCTGCTATGGGCAATTCAATAGGCTAAACCTACTTATTCTATGTCTAGAAGGCAGATTAGACTATTGAATTGGCAAAATACCTGATCCCTGGCTTGCTCCTCCTGCTCTGAATGCATCCATGCTGCAGAACTGCTTGAAGATGAAACTAGAAAGGGAAGGCTGATGAGCTAAGCTGCTCAGAGAGACTTCGGGAGCGAGATTGGCTCTTGGAGCAAGCAAAACGGAGTTCTAGAAGGCTGTGGACGAAAATGGAAAGTTAGGGTTTCATATGCCTTATATAGACTATAAGTTAGGGCTAAGGTTTCCTATTAATCCTTGAGCATGTGGGACAAATGGGTGTGGCCCACTTGCCTATATTAATTAAGTGGGCTAAAGTGTACACATGAATAAATATGCACACCCTTGCAAGTTGCCCCCTAGGGTGCTACTTGCTTAGCTACACCTCGGCGTACACGTCGATCGGGATGGCGTGTACGCGTGACGAGGCAGTACAGTATACGTCCTGGGACCGTATACTGTGCTGGAACGTCACAGTGATTCACTCATTATCAACATCTGCTAAGGTGATCCCTGATATCTCATAGCTATTGCGCTCAGGAAGCCAAATAAGGTGGATCATAACACGAGTTAGCCCGGGGCAACGAATCTCAGCACCATTAGCTTTGGATTGCAGGTAGGGATCAAGAAGAATACTCCTTATTTGGCAACCGACAAGATCATTGTAGCTCATTGAGCACTTGATCGCCTCGATGTGGTGCACAGAAGATGGCGAATAATCCATGGGAGATGAATGACCTCTACCGCCGAATGGAGCTGCTTTTATAGTGAAGTAAAATTAATGTGAATTATTGGTGTAGATTGTAGCGCCATTATTGAGCATGTACAAGAGTCATGTACACGTACAAGTATAATGCATATTTTATATGGATATATATGGCATGTGAAATCATGATTTGTATCTTGGATTTTAGTAAGGTAAAAGTATTTGTGCTTGAGTAAATTAGGTGTGCTTGAAATTAGGGACTGCTTGCAGAAAAAGTGGAGGTCGAAGAGCACACCGTTACAAATTACTCAGGTTCGATACATCAAATAATATTCATTATGCTTACATCCTTTAATATTTCAGAAGTGCTTATATCATTATATCCTTAACAGGTACACAAGTCATCACTGATTCACTCATCATCAACACCTGCTGAGGTGATGGCATAGATCTCCTGATCAGAAAGCCAATATAGGTGGATCACAACACGAGTGAGCTCGAGGCAACGAATCTCAGGACCATCAGCTTTGGATTGCAGATAGGGATCAAGTTTGACACCCTTTCTCACGCATTCACCAAGATCATTGTAGCTCATGTAGCACTTGATGGTTTGGATGTGCTCCGGACAAGGAGGCAAGGAAGCCCTGGGAGATGAATGACCTCTACCACCGAATGGAGCTGCTTTTATAGTGAAGTAAAATTATTGATGTGAATTATTGGTGTAGATTGTAGCGCCATTATTGAGCGTGTACAAGTATCATGTACACGTACAAGTATAATTCATAATTTGTATGGATATGTGTATCATGTGACCTCATGTATCTTGGGCTCAAGAAGTAGGTGAAAGTATTGGTGCTTGAGCAAATTAGTTGTGCTTGAAATTCTCAAATTTGCGTTATTCTCTCCAATTAATGAAATCATGCTTGATATGATATGTGTGTACTTCTATGAATTTCATTTGTGTTGATTCTTGAAAAATGTTCGGTTTAGAGGTGTCTCGGCTAATGGAATGTACGATAACTGATAGCTAGAAACAATTGTTGTGAACTTAATATTGGTATTAGGGCAATGCAATGGAAGTTAATTTGTTTTGATTATTGGTTAGTGTTCATTATGTGGTTTAGAGTTCACCTTGACGAAATATTCTCTTGCTTGAATGTTGGTAGTCTTGTTTTCTGTATTCTTTTGTATTTAAAGGTAAGCCTTTCACCTCGAGACGGACAAGTTACATTACAAATTTTGATGGCATATCAGTTAAATTGATTGCTCTTGTGTTTGTTAGGGTCATATTGCTCCATCATCCTCTGATTCTGGATCTTTAGGCAACATAATTGCAGACTTCTATTGGGTTTGTATTCCATGCCTTTCTGTTATGGGTTTCTGTTCTTGCTGAAAGTTCAACATTAAGCAGGGTATGGAGCTATATCCCCGAATAGGGAAGTCATTTGACACTGGGAAAAAAAGGTAAATATTAGCAACCATTTTTCTTCTTTGCTATCTGCAAAATTTAGAAAATCCTTATTATGCAGGAAAGCTTGTCAAAATAGCAGTGGAAAGCATAGGAGTGTTGAGCAGTTCTGGGCTGCGCAAGATGGTAATTATTATCAAGTCTTAGTAGAAGTTAATAGTAAATTTAATATCATATATTTCTTCTGTTGTTTCCTTTCTGATCTCTGCACACAATTGTCCAGCGTTGTCACACCAGAGAGCCAGCATCCAAGATTGCAGAAAGATTCTGCACAGGTGGCATGTCTTTGGGTGCTTTATCCTGGGAAACACATGAGGCAAATGAATAGAATTGGTGGAAAATCAAATTCTGGAGAAGGTGGTGAGGTACCGGATGCACTTTTTATCTCCGATTCTTATGTGCACATATTCATACTTCTTATCCAGGGAGTTGGAGGTAAAAGGATCTGGTTAGTGTTTTTGATTAAAAAACGGTGTTTTATTGATTTCATGCCATATTCAGGTCCCTTCTGATGCATTCACAGCATTGTCACTTTATCTAAACTGAATGGAACAAGCATTTAGCGAGAATGGTACGTTAGACAACGAATGCAGTTGACGAGAATAAGTAGTAGATAACCTACCATTTAGGGAAATATTTAAGACATGAGTTTATTTTCATTCGTGTATGTTAGCTATGTGCTGTGCTCAAGGATTGTACAGCTTTTTTAAAATGATTGCTAAAGGCTTGAGGTTTGATTTGTATACGCTTGTCTCAAAGCTTTTCTATTTTGTTATTACTTGATCCATAATTTGTATTCTTTTTTTCTAGGTTATGGTATTGAGCTGCAAGTGACATACAGTCCGTATGGGACAAAAAGGTGCTAGCAAGGGTGGCTGATGCTGGAAGTTTAGGGCCCGATGCCTTATCCAGGGAGGGAGGTAAAAGGATCCGTTAGTGTTTTTGATTAAAAAATGGTGTTTTATTGATTTCATGCCATATTCGTGTTCCTTCGATGCATTCACAACATTGTCACTTTATCTAAACCGAATGGAACAAGCATTTAGCTTAGAATGGTAAGTTAGACAACTAATGCAAATGATGGACAAGAATAAGAAGTAGATAGCCTACCATTTAGGGAAATATTTAAGACATGAGTTTATTTTCATTCGTGTATGTTAGCTATGTAAGGTGCTCAAGGATTGTACGCTTTTTTAAAATGATTGCTAAAGGCTTGAGGTTTGATTTGTATACACTTGTCTCAAAGCTTTTCTAAAGTCACTTCATATTAACGCTTTTAATCGGGCAAAGGATGAAAATTAAACTTGTCACAGTAAATGCTTCATCATGATTGATAATTCCAAAGATGATTTGTGCCTCCGTGATGATGTTTATCAAAGGCAATAGTTGGTGGGATGGCTATTGCCAATCTATTGTTTTCAAAGAGAAAAGATGCCAAAAATGCATCTTTGAAAATTTTGCATGATAAATGGAAATGGCAGATCGTGATTGAGCTTGGCAACTAATATAGCATGCACCAAATTACCAAGGCTTATTGGAGTTTCATTTTACTTGGAAATGCGCCATGATTTGATTAAATTACCGGTGGTCTTTATTAGGTGCATTCCCATTACTACCCGACCAGATTTCGAAGTTTGCCACGCCGATATTTGCCGGTCCTTTTTACCGCTTTTCCAACGCTCCATTCCCATTAGACCGCCTCCACGCCAAGGACATACTCCATGACAATGTAAACGTTTAAGTCATCTTTACGTGCATCATAAAACCGCACCAAAATTGGCGGCTGTATTTGCAACTTTATGACGCTGAGG
The DNA here is from genome assembly GCA_021234155.1 of Isoetes taiwanensis. Classification (NCBI taxonomy): domain Eukaryota; kingdom Viridiplantae; phylum Streptophyta; class Lycopodiopsida; order Isoetales; family Isoetaceae; genus Isoetes; species Isoetes taiwanensis. The sequence goes on from JAJEKV010000026.1 coordinate 18,483,695, forward strand.
CAAAGGCTAAGTTTATCAAACCGGTATCACTCTCAAAGCACCCCCGTGTTAAGTGAAGATAAAGTAAAGCAATGTGTTGATCCAAAGTTGAAAGGAGAATATCCAAATAAGGCATTGCAAAAGTAAGTATTTGGTACAAAAACATCATTCTCAGCCGGGTTGTCGCTTCTATGTGTGCAATATGAAGCTGACTTTTAGGCTTGGAAAATGAGCATTGTTGTAAAAGCATTGGAACCTTTATTGCTGGATTTTGTAATTTGTACATTGACGGTCTTAAGTTCCGCCCATAAAGTGTATTGTTGAAAGAAAATGAGAGGAATTCGCCCTCTTTAGTTGTAATATGTGTATTTAGTCAACTCTTTTATTGGTGTTTGAATAAGAGTTTGAATTTCATTAATGTGAACTACCAAATGTTATTCATGCTATTTGTTAGTGAAATAACAATTGCTTAAAATGAAACAACGCAGTCCAAATTCCCCAGAGATAAACAAACGAAAGTTCTCGCTTTCAACCCTTGATATTATCCACACAATGCATATTCTTAATAACTGAATTCCAAAGGAGACATTGAGTTGATTGCTTTTTTTTGTTTACTTTGAAAGGCCATGAGGCTTATATAGAAGCAAGCTTATCAAGCTCAATGTTTCTTTCGCAATGGCTTTTTCTAAGCATTAAAATTCTGCAATTTTAATGTGCCTTGCCAAGATCTTCGTGACTTTGGCTCTTGGACGTTGGCAAGCTTAAATATGTGAGGAGCACAAATGATGGGAATGCTTATATCTTGCATCTATGATGGATGCAACAACCGGAAGCTCATGTTTGGTTTGTCCTTCTCATGCACAATCTGAAAGAATAGCTCTTGCCCTAATTCACCTAAATGGGCAATTTGTGCTGGCTATGGCAAATACCATGTGGGCCATGTGGATTTCTATAAAATTAGATTTGTATCATTTAAATCTCAATCGTTAAAAAAAAAAGGAACTCCTTTTCGAATACATGACTTGAACATTGTGATCTACACGATTGCCTTTGCCTTTTGTGCTTTCCAAAGAGTAACAAGGAGGTTATTGTAAAACCTATAATTATGATTGATATCACATTCAATTAATCACTAGACATGCATTTGCACAATATTTGAACATCAAGGTTCCTTTCCCTTTTATCACCAACAAAATATTCGCCCAAAAATTATGCCTGACAAAAAGCCCAGCAACGCTGGGCACTTTTTCTAGTCAAGCTATAAATTCGAAGAGCAATCTGCTAGCAACAGAGACACAACAAATTCAAAAGACTTCAGGATCTATAAACTTTAATGGTTTATCCATTGATGAATCAGGTTGTCAACCTATTGAGGAAAATGCAGCAGCAGACTCTCAGCAACATGTAATATGTCCTAATCCTTATCAGGTATTATCTAACCTTAATGGTGAGATAGATATTGGTTTAGATAAGAGCACACCATGTGATCCAATTCATAATTCAGTATAGCCACCCTAGCCCAAAATACTAAGTCAAATAATCCTCCCATTTTGACTTCCGCCTCCTCCTTCTCGATTGACCTTGGATCCTCCTATAGTGGATTATTCTACATGTTCTCGAGATCTCAAACAAGTTTGCAGATCCGATGGCCTCTTTGCGTGAAGGTGTCACTCTCCTTTGCAAGGATGTAAGGATGGAGAAACTATTGTAACTCAAGACAAAGACAATGTCTTTGTTATTTAGACTCCGTGAGCATAGAGTCAATGATATGCTGATATCTGAAAGAAAGGAGCTTCAAGAAAAAGATAATATCAGGCAAATTAATATTTCTTCTTTAAGTAATATTGAAAATAATACTATGTTTCAATTCTCCTCTGGAGGTTTCTCAGACTCAAGTGATAGTGAGGGTTATGGAAGTGATAAGGAAAATTGGGGCAAGGAAGTGTATTTCTTAGAGAATCCTTATTATTGGGGTAAAGGGATTATTATTGGTGGAAGGTGAAACGTGTTTTGGTTAATCAGTTTATGTGACTATACCTTCTTGCTAGTGGATGGTGAAGAGAATAATGTGCAGATAATCAAAAAGATTTTGGATATATTTTCAATTGCATCTAGTTGTCTCCTTAAATGGGCTAAGTGTAGTGCTTTATGGGTGGAGAAGGAAGCAGTTCAAGATTTTTATATGAGTATGCCCGAAGGTTGTTGTACCATCCGCAAAGATAAAGCTTCTAGGAGTCCCCTTTGGTCTAGATATTGACATGAATGAAGCATGGGATGAAATTATCTTAAATTTACAAAGGCAAACTGATTTGGTGGAGAGGTTCAAAGTTATCCTTGGCGGTGTAGAATTCAAGTAGTTAAGTCAAGATTGAACAATACGATATTTATTTGGTTTTGGTTCTATTGGCTCCAATTTCTAAGTTTGCAGAGATAAAAATATTGTAAGAGATTTTGTCCGTGTACCCATCAAGGAGGCACGTGAAGGTGGCGTGGAAGAAATGTATGTTGTTCAAAACAACAAGGAGGACTTGGTATGTTGGATCTTTCTTTACAGTGGTAAGGTCTTAGCTTCTAAGCTATTGTTCAGCTTTGTTGAAAGATGATTGTGCATCACCGTGTATGAAGTTACTTAAACAATCAAGAAAGAAGTGTGTGGTTTTTCATGCGAGGTGTGAGAATTGAGCTCCCTTGGGCATTGTTATATCCATTGAAAGCTTATTCACATGCCTCTCCAAGATCTTGAAAGGCTTGCCGGGCCCTGGAAGGTAGTCCAAAGAAGTGATTACATTTGATTGGGAAGCTTGTCTTCGTGCATCTTTCCCCTTTCTCGCGGGTGGTTGCCTTTGTATACCCATGGACAACTACACCTGGGTTGTAGAATTTATGCATGCGCATTCCCAAGCCGCAGGTGGAGGAGAGTGTATTATTTCTATTGAACAGTGGTATTTTGGTATTGACATTGCTCCTTGACAATGGTTTCAGGAGACATATGGGATGTTGGATAAAGATATCACTATATGGGCTTATGTAGCAAGTGCTCTTCCTCTAATTAAGAAGGTGGGTAACAAGAGATGCTGGAACTTTGTTTAAGGTATTAAAGAAGGCAAGAAGCTAGTAAGTTCATGCTACAGATTGCTTACCTCCTCAAGTACTTTATCACCTTCTCAAAAATGGCACTTACACACTTTGCCTTCTCAATGGCAATCTATCTGGAACCTTGTTTGGTCTAAATATAATGCTTCGGTTCTATTGCGCTAGCAATAGAACCGCCATTCCTTGGATGGGGACGCCACCTCAGCTCCTTCCCCTTTTTATAGTCCATTTTTCTCTTCTTTGGTTATCGGCGTTCTCCTTGGGCTTGTTTCCTATTTGCGATCGCCTCTACCTGGTTTCCTACCTCCAAGAAGCCTGTCGTACCCAAAGGGCTCAATTGTGCCTACCGCCTACGTTCCTACTCAAGGAAGTTTTCTCAAGGTACGATGATTGTGATTTCTTGGTTTTAACTCTGTTTTCGTCTGTGGTTCGTGTGCTCCTCTTGGTGTTTGGGATGCATCTCGGAGTCTTGGGTATCGGTCCCGTCCCGGTTATGGCATGGTCAAGGCGTTTTTCTTGAACGATTTCGGTTAGTTGGTTGTCTGTTCGTTTTGTTCCTTGTTTCGTTGGATTCAGTTGCATCCGGCTTGCTTGCCAGTAGCCTCCTGGGTCGTCTTGCTTCCGGGACCCTTGCTATTCTGTTTCTTCCAGCATCTGGTCATGAATTTCGGGCGAATCCGGCCCCATTTCGGGCGAATCCGGCCCCTTTACTGCCTCCTGCCAGACGGTTGGCAGTGGGGCATGTATTTAGGCCGCCATAGCCCAAGCCTGCTGCTCCGGTTCTCACTCTAGCTCCGGCCACTCTCCCTGGCTCCTCTCGAACCATTTTTCCAGGTCCAATTTCCTGTGTTTTCCTATCTGATTGCTTAAGTTCCTTCTCGATTTTTGCTTCTCGGTCTCTATTGGCTTCAAAATCGGCTTCCTTTCTTTTCCCAGATACTGCCCTTACTCTTCTGTTCCGGCTCTATTTGGCCCTCCAGCATCCATCTCCTCTCTGCCACCTTCTGTGTTGCCCTCCTCAGCTCTTTCCCGCTCTGCCTCCACCGGTATTTCGATGTTTTCCTCTCTGTTTCCACCTTCACCGTCCGCGTTCGCGGCTGCCGCTTCCGCCACTTCTGAAGCAGGGATACCGGGCCGTCGACCCGGTTTACCCCGGTTTTAGTTGGGGTTTCACTGTCCCGGTTTCCCCTGGAACCATTGTCCTTTTCTTTTTGGGTTGTTTTTTCGTTTTTTCGTGCCGTGTTTACATGAGGTTGTTGTTTCTAGTCTGCTTTTTTTTTGTGTTGGTGTTGTTTTTACCATTTCTTTCTCTAGTATTCTTTCCGGTTGTCATTATTTTGGTTGCCAGTCTCGGTTCCTTCGGCTTCTTTTTTCTTCCCGACATTTGTCCCGTTGGTGCTGAGGGTCCTATTTTTCTTGCTTCTTTGCCTTTTTTCCTTCGTCATTTACGTTTCTCGTCGTTTTTCACTATATAGTTATGTTTGGTTGGTGTGTTGCAAATTCGTTTCGGGCTTAGTGTCATTGTTGCCATGGATCTCGTAAAGCATGTTGATTTTTCCCATTGTTTGTACTAACATTTGTGAATTGTGTTTTTAGACATTTCACGATATGGCAGATCAAAACATTCCTAGCACCTCTCGTGTTTCTTTATGGCTCTGAGGGCTAAACGGTCGCTGCAAAGACCGCCCCATCCACTCCACCTGGCGCGACGGCGCCCGCGACCACTGGAGTTTCTATTGCCTCTGAGGTGTCTGCTGTGCATACCCCCGCGGCTTCTCTTGAGCCTATCAATCCAGTTTTTTCTACTATCAGATGCACGGGCATCGCTTCTCACTCTGGCTCATTTGGTCCTTCTCCGGCTATCTCCTTCGTGGTCATTTGCTTCGTGCCACTGCTTTTTCCTTTGCCTCCGCAGTCCCGGCAGGTGGGGTTGAGCCATTCTTTGCCAACTGGCCGGTTCTGGCTGTTCCTCCTCTCAACCGTGGATATGGTGCCTCGCCTTTTGCAAACCCCCGATTCATGAGATGGCGCAGATCCAGAAGTCGCAAATAACTCTCACTTCTAACACTAATGTTCATGAGCGATCGAGGTGTTGCGCCAAGAAGTTCGAGAACGCTCTTCACGCTCGGGGTTCAAATTTTAAGAGAGAGTCATCAGCCACCAAGATGAGTTTCTTTGTACCACAAGGTCCAGATTCCGGGAGCTTCATGCTCGTTTGATTGCCCTGTCTCCTCGAGTGCCCGATGCTGTCCTCCAGATTGTCGAAGAAGGTAAGGCTGCCACTTTGCAGAGGATGAAGTTTTTGATTATTGCTGATCGCGAGGGCTATGACGTCGCCTTGGATTTTGATGACCACACTGGCCCTGCCCTGACTGCTGATGATTCTAAGAAATTGAAACTAGCTCGGCAGATGCATCGTGATCGGCGCCCTTCTGCTTCTAGATCCACTGCCTCGCCCTCTGGCTCCACTTTCTCTGCCACACCTCAACCCTCTTTTTCCTCATCTCGGTCGGGGTCCCGGCCATTTTGCACTTTTTGTGGGCGCCTGGGCCATCGCATTGAGACGTGCCATTCTCGCCCCAACACGGGCTCTCCTGTTGCTCCACTCCCGCCTTTGGCTCCACCCCCGGGTCCTTTGGTGCCGGCCCCGGCTCCGTTTTTTCCTCGTCCAGGCCCTTGAATCTTAGTTCTCCCCTTGCATAATTTTCGCCCTGTTGTCATGGATTCTCGTCCTTTTTTCAGAATTGTTGGTCTTCTTGTGATATGAATTTGATTGAATTGCTTGTGCTACCGATCAGCTGTGGTTGTTTTTTCTTGTCTATTTTTGGAATGTTGAGTTTTTTGCTTCAAAATTTGATATTTTCTGTTTGTCGAAGTATGATAGGATGTTAGTTGTCTTACTCGGCATTGTAGTTGGATGTTTGTCGTCTATTCTTTGCGTTTATGCCTTGTGGTGATCATTGTGTTTGGTGTTAGCTTTAGGGTGGTTTTATCTTATCCACGGTTATCCACTCGACTAACTTGGTTTGTTTTTCTTTTGGCAACATAACTTACGATTTGTACCCGTTTTTTCAGAATGTGCTCCGATCACCTCCATCATCCCTCATCTTGGCATCGACCCCTCCCCGGCTGACGATTTAGCTTCTGCTTCTGTGGTCCTAGATCGCCTCCAAACCGCTTTTCCTTTTCGCGATCTATCCGTTTCCTCGCGAATGGGTTTTGCATTGGATCCGTTTGGTTATCGCCCCCTTGGTCATCTTCCCATCCATCCGTTGCTTTTCCGCTCCAAATCACTCTTCTTTGTCTCCGCCCACCTAGACTTTGCACGCCTCCGTTTCTGATCTTCCGCGACATGGGTGCCGCAGATCCCCCGCCCCTCCTGGCCTTTCTTTTGCTCCCCTTGGGTGTTGTCCCCTAAAAGCATGAACAAGTTTAAGCTTTATCCTTGACTTACGATATTTGAACTCTTTCTTGTCAATCCCTCCTTCCGGTATGAGTCTCTTGAGCTGCTTTCACATTTTATGTCTCCGCCTAATGATTTTCTCTTTGCGGTCGACCTTTAAGTCCGGTTATCACCATGTCTCTATTTGGCCTCCTCACCGCACTTTTTTGGGTTTTGAGCTCGAAGGTCGTTTTTACGTCTTTAATGTCCTCCCCTTTGGTCTTGCTTCCGCTCCTTTTGTCTTTACCAAATTAGTTAGACAGTTAGTTCGGGTTTGGCGAGGTCAGGGGATTCGTTGCTTGCCCTATGTCGATGATATTTTGTTTCTATGCCAGTCCCTCCCTGAGTCTCTCCAGATTCGCGTCATTGCCGACTTGCAGCAGGCCGGTTTTCTCTTGGCATGGAAAAAGTGTCGTTTTCGTCTCTCACACCGCACAATCTTTTTAGGCTTCATAGTAGATGCACAAGAAGGTTTCTTTCGCATTTCTCAGGCTAAAAAGGAGCGGGTTTTGTCTCTTTGTTCTACCTTGTTAGCCTCCCAGTATGTCACTCCTCGCCATATTGCTCGGTTTCTTGGTTTTATCCAGTCTCTGCGTCTAGTCCTGGGCCATTTATGTGCTGCCTTGATTTGGGGCCTCCATTCCGATTTATGTGATGCTGACCTTTGGGATACCCCTCTCCTGCTGTCCCCTCTTGCGTCACAGGAAATCCAGCTTTGGGAGACTGTTATACGTCATTTCGACAGAGCCCCTGTTTGGCCCCCCACTGTGCTCAAATCTACCTTGGGTTTTGATGCTAGCGATGAGGGATGGGGCGGCTGGCTTTCACGTCCCAGATCTCAGCTTCTCTCCTTCTCTGGTGTTTTCACAGCAGATGATCGCCTCCAATCTTCCACTTGGCGCGAACTCTTTGCTCTTTTTCAGATCTTGCAGCAGTGTGCTCCGTTACTGGCTGGATCCCGCGTGATAGCTCGCGGGGATAACCAGAATGTGTTTTTTCTGTTACAGAGTGGCGGTTCACGATCTCCGACACTTCATTTTTTGCTTCTAGAAGTACTAATTTTTTGCTATCAGTATCATATTCAGTTGGAGCCGGTATGGGTTCCACGGTTGGAGAATGAGTGGGCTGATTATCTTTCAAAGATCCGGGCCTTTGATGAGTTTTCCTTATCTCCCTCTGTTTTTCATCTCTTGGAGGCGCGTTGGGGCCCTCATCATGTGGATCGTTTTGCTAGCCCTTCTAATGCCTTGCTGCCAGTTTTCAATACTAAGGATTGTTACCCTCACCGGATTGCGCCTGATGCGCTATCTTATGATTGGCATTTGTTCAATAACTACTGCTTTCCTCCGCCTGCCTTGATTCCTGAAGTGTTGCATCATGCCCGTCTTTGTAGAGCACGGCTTACACTAGTTGTTTTTGCTTGGCCTTCTGCACCTTGGTGGCCGTTGCTTGCTGTCGACTTCTCTTCTTGGCAGCCCTTTGTTCACGATGCAGTTTTCTTTCATGAATTCACACATGCCTTACTCCCTTCACTCTCTTCTCGCATTGCGGGCTCTCGCCGGCATGCCGCATTGTTTGCCCTACGTTGTAATTTTTCCATTGAATAGATCTTTCTTGTTTTTCTTCTAGTCAGTTTTTGTTTTTTGTAGTTCTAGGTTATATTTGATAATTTAGAGGTTGGTTGGCATTGCTTTGATTGTTGAGACTTATTATAGGTTGTTTGACTCCTGTGTTTTTGTCTCGTTTTTCCAGATATTTTACCTTTCTTCGACGATCCCTCTTTGCCCTTCTTTGCCTCAGCATTGGTGTCTGTCCTCTAGTCCCGTGCATCGTCTACCTTGCTCAGTTATTCCTCCCAGGGTTGCCCTTAAGGCCATATCTGCATAGGCGTGATTTAGAAGGTGAGGCGAATCATAAGCTTTCTATATTAATTTTGTAGGCGATTACTTTTTGCGACTTGAACTATTTCATAGAAACTCTGGCGAATCTTGCCAACGTTAATATGGTAATTGAAATAAATAAATTAGATGTCAATTCACATACAACTTACAGGATTAAGAAAACCTATTATGTTTAGCAAAATTTGAGTAGTTGTTGATTTTTTGAGTATTCTACTATGGTCCAGCAAACAATTACTTCATCTACAATGTTGTTAAGGGAATAATCTATGATCCTAAACACTTAGATCCATGGAAGTGGAGGCGAAACTCTAGATCTGAGCTTAAGAATGCATGGCTAATTTAAGAAAGACGGGCGGACGAAATGGTAAAACTTTGGCGAAAGAATATAATTTATTTTCAATAGTAACCTATTCAGCTTTAGTATCTCATTTTCGAAAATATTCAAAACTAGTAACGGGTGCCCGGCGTTGCCGGGCATAAATACAATTTTATGTAGACATATGTGGAATGGCTAACTATATTTGAAGGCGAACCAAGAGAGGAATGGAAGGAGCAATGCGCAAATATGCTCAATATTAGGCTAGCTGATTTCAACGCTTGCACATAATTCTTTTTGTTGTTAATAATCAACACATACATGTGTTGGCTTGATGGGCTTTAAAGATATTGTTGTCTAATGTTGTACGTCATGCAGATATAGATGGGCATTTAGATAAGAGGTGAGTCAAGAGAAGTTTACATTTTGTGCTTTTTAACCATTATGAGGGGCATAAATTGTGAGTAGAAAATGGAGTTTAGTCGGTGTTTTTGTTGATAGGAGGCGCAGTTAGGAGAAGTTTACATTTTCTCGCTTCTAACCATTATGAAGTGGAGTTGTTTGGAGTTATTTGTTAGGGAGTTCTATTGTTTATGAGAGAGCATAAGATGTTTTCCATGTATATCATGGAAAATGGAGTGATGTGGCATCTACCTTGCTATTCTATGAATTTTCCTAATGCCCCCAAGTGTATACTTACAAAATGTATGGCGATAAACCGGAGTGCTCCAATTGGAGTGCTCCAATTCAAGCAATCGGAATGTAACCCCAAGATAACTTGCAATATATGATTAATTGAATCTAGACTGTTAATGTTAATGTTAATTTGATTCCCCGGTTCCTCACAGGAGCTTTGATGTTGCCTAGATGTAAAAGGGAGAATTGTTTGCGTTGCAATGTGTTGTTTATGCCATAAGATGATGTACTCTTCAAGGTTAGTTTTCTTGTGCTTTACCATAGATTAGTTTTCTTGTGCTTTTTATACCATAGACATCCTTATTTCTCCTTCACCTTGAGTTTTTCTACTTTTCCTTTAACACTCATTTGTAATGCTTAGAATTTGTTTCCCTGTGCTTTCTTTCTGTAGTCCCAACTTGTAGGTTCTACTTGCTTTGAATTATTTGCCATGTATGCCAAATACTGATACAAATCATGTTTCTCATCTATTGGCTTATGGAGACATTTACATTACATCTATTTCTAGGTGCTCTAGCTACCTTTTTATGGAAACATGCGGGTAATAAGAGTTTGCACTACTTGCAACACAAATGTAACTTGCAACACAATAGAGCTGGCCATATTTCTGCAAGAGGCCCTTCAAGGGATCACACAATACCTTTGTTTGCAAATCACAAACAGAATGACATAGGTTTCTCAAACAAATTAGCAATAACAATTGTTTTGGCTTTATAAACAACCTGTGCCCCTTGATTTCCAACTAAAGATTATAAATGCCAAATAATGCAAATTTTTGGAGCAATCTATCAAGCTTCGCGGTGGTTGTTAATGCAACAAAAGGTGTCACACTTAATCATCCGAACCCACTAAACACTATGCAAATAAAATCCAAAGCTCTATATTGTAATATCATTCGTTGCCTATGCCAGGGTAGAAGCATTACGGATCCATGCCACAGATAACGTCCCTGCTATTTCCCTGCATGTGGCACAAATGGAACCATCAAGCATTACGTACCTGTCGTCATGCCCGTCCATATCTATACTATATATTAGACATCATGGTACAAATGTTTGACTGGAATTACATGTATTAGATCCAAATTTGCTCCAAAATATACTTGTAAATTTAAAAAACAAGCAAAATAGTCTCAAATGACTCCGTGGACAATGAAGCCAAGCATGAATAGGATTTTGAAGAAGAGGAAGCATGCAATAAGAATTTAAAGAGTTGTTAGCATGATTCAGATTTAAGGTCACATATTCTTACAATTTTTATTGGCAAATAAATTCATATCTCATACCTCATCTAATAAGCCTAGATTTTGCCGCTTGTTTCATGAAGCTCTCCATTTTGGATAGATGTCACGTTTATCTTTTCGGTATTTTATTTGATCCTTAAGCACAATGTTACATGCATACCAGAAAAATCAGTTATTACGTCCAAGATGCTAACAGTGCACTATCCTTTAAAGACTTGTCGCTAGCCCAATTCATATGAGCAACCTAAATTAGCATCGATGTATCAGATCGCCTTTATCCAATATACCCCGCTTAACTACATGAATATGATTCTCCATCAAGAAAAATGAAATTTTATTCCATGTAGCAAACCTAAGCACCCTATACAAATTTGTTCTATGCATTTTTTTATCCCTAGCATTTCAAAGTGCACATGTCCATCTTATTCTTCTAGAGAAACAATATCACCAAATAAACAAAACCCTGGTATGGTCCTTGCTCAGAGATGTACATGTAGCCCCACCGGTGGGGATGGGTTAGAATCTATGAGATCTATAAGAAGATCTTGCCTTGCATCTTTTTGTCTCCGCTAATATTCGCCAACACATATTGTGCAAAGAGACATCACATGCTTGAGAATAATAATTTGTAAAAAGATAACTTTGTCATTTTTACTTAACAAATGGAAAATAAAACTTGAGTAGCAAACAACTCAATAAAAGATGAAAGCTTACCAATGGCTTGTGATGGCCATGAGATAACGAATGTCATAATTTAAGTGTTGAAGAGGTGAGATTCAGACTCTTGAGTGCAGGCATGCTATATATTTACAGTAAAAAAAACCAGCAAGTCAGCCCCTTTCATGTAGCTAAAGAGATCCATCAAGTAATTATAAATTGACAAATGTTTATTTGGCCTGGAACACTCGCGGTACCTCACAAATCTTGATATTTTCAACGAGAAGTTTGACGCACCTTGCAAGTGCAACTGTGTTTTGCCAAAAGGAGCATCCGTTGAAAAGCCATGCTCAAGGCCGGGAGGTCAATTCTCATGGACACCTCAAGGCCAGGAGGTCAATTCTCATGGACACCTCAACACCGAGGTGAAACAAAATCAAGTGGAAATATTTACGTATATAAGGAGGCAAATGGCCGGAGCAAAAAGCAAGATACATACATGGAAAAAATGCGGCGTTGATGATAATCCTCGCCATATCTGTGTACAAAGGTTTCGCAGAACCGAATCCGCGGGCGCCGCAAGATTTCGATGGGGATCTCGGATCTGCGGTGTAAACGGCTACCCTTGCAGATCGAAGAAGTCTCAGAATAAATGAGGATGATTTTGTATCTACTCGGCTCAAAACTCCGGAAAATGTCACGTAAAAACTGGGCTCCTATGCTAACCTAATAACCGATGTGTTTTAGCATGCAAAACGGAAGCAAAACTAAATCGTGGCATGCATCTTCTTCTTGATATTTGCTAGCGGATAAGAAGAGCCGAAAAGAGGAAAGCTCATCAAAATTGGTCCCCTAATCATACAAAGGGAAATTTTTATTTTTGGGTTATCGTAATATTTTTCCGACCGCCAAACTCTCTATAACCTTAGGCAACCGGCCTGAAAAAAAAAATCCAAAAATTTCCCACTTGCCGGGAAAACCAATATAATTTATTTTCAATAGTAACCTATTCAAATTTTTAGTATCTCATTTTCGAAAATATTCAAAATATAGCCATTTGGCTATAAATAGCCCCTTAAGGGCAACCCCGATTCCTCCACTTTGGCTATCCTTTTCACATCATTGTGCCCCTGCAGCTGATTCTGATTCACACGCCTCCTCCCTACATGTCGCGTTTTTCTCCTCGTTGGTATCGCGCCCATCGCAAATCCTAACTCCATAGGTATCGCGTCTGCCGCTATCGCCTTTTTTCATAGCTTGGTCAACTTCCCTTCTCCTTGCTCTGCGCCCCTTCCTACCTTAGTTCGTCAGGCGGCCCCACGTGTCCATAGCCCTTCACGGGTGCGTCTACCTTTGACTGCGGCTCACGTTCGCCAAATCATTTCGATTACTTGCCGAATCCACGGGCCCATTGGCGTAGTATTATGAAAGCATGCCTTGTCACCATCTGCTTTGCTGGTTTCCTTCGTATCTCTGAGGCTTTGCATCTGAATTGGCGCGATCTTTCTTTTTTTCCCGATCATGTCCAGTTGTTTATCCGCAAATCCAAGTGCGACCAAGCTGCTGCCGGTCAGGAGGTCCTCATTGCTCGCACTTTTTCTCCCTCCTGTCCGGTGATGTTGCTGCAACGTTTATTGTCTGCCTGTGGTTTTCGCACCTTTGACCCACCGTCAGGTGGTCCGCTTTTTCGCTCTTCCTTAGCTTCCTCCGCCCGGTTGTCATATGCCCGCCTCCACGGTGGTTTGAGTCTTTGCGTCTTATCGGCTTGGAGCCTCGGGAGTTTGGCACCCATGCAGGTCGTAGGGGGGGCGCCACCGCCGCTGCTGCTTCTTCCGTCCCTTCGGACATTGTCCGCTTCCATGGGACGCCGGGCTCTGCCTCCTCCCATTCAATTTTATATTCTTCCCAGCGTTCGGGAGCGCCTCATTGTTTCTCGCCACCTTGGTCTTTGAGGTAGGTTCCTCTTCTATCGGCCACTTGTTGTCTTAGAACCCATCCTAGGAATGCTTCGGTTCTATTGCGCTAGCAATAGAACCGCCATTCTTTGGATGGGGACGCCACCTCAGCTCCTTCCCCTTTTTATAGTCCATTTTTTCTCTTCTTTGGTTATCGGCTTTCTCCTTGGGCTTGTTTCCTATTTGCAATCACCTCTACCTGGTTTCCCGCCCCCCCTCCCTCTCTGTCGGTTTGCGTGACTTGATGGTTTATTTTTGGTCTCTTTATTCATTCTCGGTGTGGCCTTTCTCGCCTCCGAGGCGGTACCAACCGGTCAATTCTGTCGTTTGGCTTTTTCTTTTTTCGTACCGGTTAGTCGACCGTGATATTCTCTCGGCGTGGCCCTGCGGCCTCCGAGTTGTTTTTTCCATCATGTCTGGCATCAGTTCTGCCACTGTTTTTTAGTTCTAACTTCTAACGGGTTATGTTGTCCAGGTTCCTTTTTTGTTGACAAGGTTCGCAGTGCACAAGCCGGACGTGGGGGTACTTGTTCCTGGGACCTTGGGCATCGATTGTCTTCTTTTGATTTCGTCTCACCCCTCTTCCGGTACGGGCCCAATGGCAGAAACATCATATTTTTTCTCTTCGTGCTCTCGGTGATTGTCTAGTTTCGGAGCACTCAAATTTTCAAAGTTCTTTTCATAGTTCTACCCCAGTAGGGGAATCAATTGTGTACTCTACGATTTTACAAAGCTCAATGAGAACACCACTTCACTTACTTGTTGTCTTAGGACCCATCCTAGGAATCCTCCAAAGGTAAATGTTCTACTTTGGCAGGTGATTCATCGCTCATTGAGAGTTAATGAGATGGTTCATCGCTTTAAGCCGGGAGTAAGCCCACTTTGCCCAATGTGTGAGCGGTGCATTGAAACATTGAAGCATTGTTTATATTTGTGTGCAGAGCTGAGTAGTCTTAAGTCCTGGCTGCATTCTCTTTTTGGAGTATCTTTGGATAGTCAGCACTTTCTTTTGGGTATTTATCCAAATCAGTGGACTGCTTCTAAAAGGATTGCATTTCACATGGCAAAATATGGAGTGTATGGAAGCGAAGGCGAAGAAAGGTCTTTTATGATAAGCGTATTTCTTGTCAGGTGGTGCTTCAAGAAATTCGTAAGAAGTTGTATAATTGCTTTCAGATCTCTAATTGGCCTGATCGTATTAAAATTCCAATATGGAGTGATCATCTAAAAGTGATTGCTTCAGGGACATTTCTTACTTCTGGAAGTACTTTGTAATATTTTGAGTGTATAATATGAAGTAAAATACGTTCTTCAAAAAAAAAATCACTTAAAAAGAAGTGCTAGGAAAAATGATAGTACCATTGACAAAGGCCTTATTTTTTGGATTTGATAAAACTCCTGCTCAGAATACTAGAAGTAAAAAGAGTAAGAGGAAATCCACAAGAGCCAAAAGGTTAGTCTCTCTACTCTTTGTTTTCCTCCTTCTCTGATCCAATGAAGATTATCTCTTGGAACGTAAGAGGAATTAAAGGTGTCCTAAAAAGAAGACGTGACATAGCTCAGATCATGCTATATAATGCAGATATTATCCTTTTGCAGGAACTGAAACTGCCTACTTTAGAATATGGCAACTTCGGTGATTGGATATATCCTGCTCTGATGCAAGTGGTGACTTAGCTATAATTTGGAAGAGAGAGGTTAGCCATCACCATTTCTACGATAGCCCTTCCAAAACATGGCAATCTGTTATCTTCTTTGTTTCTAATTCGTCTAATGGGATTATCAATGTTTATGCTCCTACTAATTCTAAGGATAGAGAGCCTCTTTGGATGGAAATAAACAATTGGCTAACCTCCCAAAACATTGATAATTGGATTGTGGCTGGGGATTTTAATATTACTCCTTCTTGGGATCTTAAACTGGGGAATAAAATTAATATGACAAGAGCTGAAAAAATGAATTGGGAATCTCTTATCTCTGATAACGGTCTGATTCATATTCCCTCTTCAACTTCAACCTACACTTGGTCTAATAAGCAGAAGGATAATGCTAGAGTTTATTGCACTTTTGATAGATTTTATGTCTCCAATCCCTCCTCTGCTATGTGTGATAACAGCTTTGTCACCAGTGATGAAGGAACCTCAATTTCTGATCATCAATCTCAGTTTCTTCATACTTCTCAAATCACTAAGATTCAGAGAAATAGAAATACTGTTTATAAGTTTAATGCTTTTCTTCATGATAATGAGAAGTTCTGCTCTCAATTCAGGAATTTTTATGAGAATCTAGATGAAAATAGCAGATTGGATGGTGACTGCTTATCTATGAAAAAATTCTATTCAAAGATAAAGAAAATTAACGATTGGATCAAGAATTGATCTAAAACTAAGCATGAAGAATGTTGTAAGGAGAAAGTTCAGCTTTTGATGTATATGAAAGAAATTAGATCTCTGCTACGAAATGATCCTTGTACAACTCACGTCTACAGATGGATGAAGATATCTTAGAGAGGAGAATCAGAAATATAGAAGAATTGGAGGCAAAAAGTGCTGCTATCAGGTACAAAATAAAGTACATTAATGACATGGATTCTGGTAGTACTAAATTCTTCTTCAGGGTTGCTAAAAGCAGAATGCTAAGAAGTTCCATTACTGAGGTCATGGATGAGAATTGCAATACTCATACCTCTCAAAGTGATATTGCTAAAATCTTTCATGACAGATTCAAGGATCTCTTTCAGTGTAATCCTATTCCTTCCAATGATCTCCAAGATGCTAATGCTTTCAGGTCTCTTATTGAGAATATTCTTCCTACTGCTCTTGATATTATGGATGCCTCTATGATTTTGATGCCTTCTCAAGATGAAATTTTTAGCATCCTTAATAGTTTTAGCAAAGGGAAATCCCTTGGTCCTGATGGCCTTTCTGCTGAATTCTATGTTAAATTCTGGAATATTTTAAAAAATGATCTTACTTCTCTTGTGCAAGCTTTTTGGAATGCTAAGCATCTGCATCCTTCTATCTCTAGTGGCTTCATTTCCTTGATTCCCAAGATTGATCATCCTACCAAGCTTCAAGATTGGAGACCTATCTCTCTAACACACACCACTTATAAGCTCTGTGCCAAAATCATTGCTTCCAGGTTTAAAAATTATCTTCAGAAGTATCAGCCTTAATCAATCTGCTTTCCTTCCCAAGAGATATATTCTGGATAATTATGTAGCTGCTATGGAAGGTCTGCATTGGAACAGGATCTCCAAACAGAATTGTGTTATTTTTTTTTTTTTTTGAAGAACGTGTTTTACTTCATATTATACACTCAAAATATTACAAAGTACTTCCAGAAGTAAGAAATGTCCCTGAATCATCAATCACTTTTAGATGATCACTCCATATTGGAAGTTTAATAATGATCGGGCCAATTGGAGATCTCGAAAGCAATTATACAACTTCTTACTTAATTTCTTGAAGTACCACCGAGAAGAAATATGCTTATCATAAAGACCTTTCTTCGCCTTCGCTTCCATACACTCCATATTAGCCAAGACTTTGCCATGTGAAATGCAATCCTTTTAGAAGCAGTCCACTGATTTGGATAAATACCCAAAAGAAAGTGCTGACTATCCAAAGATACTCCAAAAAGAGAATGCGCCCGGGACCTAAGACTACTCAACTCGCACACAAATTTAAACAATGCTCCAATGTTTCAATGCACCGCCACACATTGGGCAAAGTGGGCTTACTCGGCTTAAAGTGATGAACCATCTCATTAACTCTCAAAGAGCGATGAATCAATTGCCAAAGTAAAACATTTACCTTTGGAGGATTATCTTTAGACCAAACAAGGTTCCGGATGGATTGCCATTGAGAAGGCAAAGTCCTAAGTGCCATTTTCGAGAAGGTGATATAAAGTACTTGAGGATGTAAGCAATCAGTAGCATGAACTTACTAGCTTCTTGCCTTCTTTAATACCTTGAACAAAGTTCCAAAGATCTCTCGGTCACCAACCTTCTTAATTAAAGGAAGAGCACTTGCTACATAAGCCCATATACCGATATCTTTATCCAACAACCCATATTTCTCCAAACCATTGCCAAGGAGCAATGTCAATACCAAAATACCAATCGCTCAATAGAAATAATATCCGCTCTCCTCCACCTTGCTTGGGAATGCGATGCATAAATTCTACAACCGGGTGTAGTTGTCTATGAGTATACAAAGGCAACCACGTAAAGGGGGAAGATGCCCAAGACAAGCTTCCCAATCAAATGTAATCACTGGCCGGACTACCTTCCGTGCCCGGCAAGCCTTTCAAGATCGGAGAGGCATGTGAATAAGCTTTCAATGGATATAACAATGCCCAAGGGAGCTCAATTCTCACACCTCGCTTATGAAAAACCATACACTTCTTTACTGATTGTTTAAGTAACTTCATACCTGGTGATGCACAATCATCTTTCAACAAACTGAACAATAACTTAGAAGCTAAGACCTTACCCTGTAAAGAAAGATCCAACATACCAAGTCCTCCTTGTTGTTTAAACAACATACATTTCTTCCACGCCACCTTCACAGTGCTCCATCAACTTCCATAAACCCATGTTGAAAGAGTAACTTCTGCCACTGCTGCCGTTCAAAGTCGCTTACAATCTATCCACCACCTAATCTGTCTTGTGCTGATTCGACCATATTGAAATCCCCTACTAAAAGCCAAGCCACATTTTCTCCCCATTTTTATTACATAAAGAAGCCCATAAAGTTGCTCTTTTTCTAGGAATATTAGATGCATATACATTAATGATACCACATTCTTGAAGTCCTTGCTTCCATTTAATAACTGTCCACCTTCCAAATTTATCTTTTGCTGTAAATGTGACATGAACATCCATACTCCAGGCTATCATTGTACCACCCCGAGCCTTGCCTGAAGTACTTATTAGAGCAGATGTTTGCTTCCCAAACAAATTCATCATTGGAACGACCCTGCCTCTATCATATTTATGCTCTTGAATACATAAAATATCTGGATTAATGTGCTTAATTAAATTAGCCAACCTCTGCCGTTTTTGGGGAGATGAACGTGCACCTCTCATATTCCAGGACATGACATTAGGGTTTTTTTGAGATTAAAAAAGGGCCTTCAAAACATGCCAACTAAGCCAAATGAAGATAAATGAACCACCAATCAGAAATCAGAGCCTGACGGGTCCAGTCAACAAAACTGTTATAACTAACTTACTGAATCACATTTTCTAGCATAACTGTTGATAGAAAAGTCCAAATGAGCTCTCGTTTAGTGCAATAGATAGATCTCGTTGAGATCTTTCCAACCTTAGGTGCTTTACACATATTTTAACCACTTATGATTGTCAAAACTCCAAAAAATATGGTTTTTACCATTTTTTACAATCCTACGGGCTAAAAGATATGCAAACCATCCAAGGTTGGAAAGATCAATGAGATCTATCTATTGCACCAAACAAGAGCCCATTTGGACTTTTCTATCAACATTTATGCTAGAAAATGTGATCCAGTGAGTTAGTTATAACTGTTTTGCTGACTGGATTACCAGTTCTGTTTTTTGATTGGTAGTTCATATAGCTTACTCAGCAGTTCTTAAAAGGCCCTTTTATGATCTCAAGAAGTCCCTAATGATCTTAAGCATGAGGTATTTTGGATTTCTTCTTCCTCCTCTTTTTTAATGAGACTTTTCTCACTTTTAACTCAGTTTCCTGTGGCTTATATAAAACCAAGGCCTGGTCCATGTTATGCTCACTAATATCACCAGTATCCTTGTGCCTATCTTCCTCCTCAGATGAATCGTCACCAGCCCCTGACTCTATGATATCACCGTTATCCAGGTTATGTGTCACCCTTGCTTTACTTTTACGCTTTCTAGGACTTTGCCATGCCAACTCATCATTGGAACATTTTACCATCTCTTCATCTGGTGATGAATCATGAACATCCTCACCAACCACCATTGGAACTGCTTCTATAGCTTTTCCACATTCTTGCAAACCAGATACCTGCTTTTCATCCAGATTCTCTGGAACAACTTCTGGAGGAGTTGCAGACATATCCATATTTTGCTGTTGACCACCAATGGGATATTCCTTCTGCACATCTACATCCAATATCTTCAAAGAAGGAAACCAACACTTCAACTCACTGCCATTCAAAAGCTCTAAGTTAAAGCGTGAGAAAAACTCCCCACTCTTCACTATTACCTCCTTAGGAAGACTCTGATCCATTGGTAATGCTACACAGACACGAGCACCTCTGAGAATTGAATGAGATATATGCTTACCAATACCATTAGCAATAGAGATAAGGAACTTTGGAAGCAATAGATCCGGTGGCAAACCATGAATTTGAAACCAGCAAGGCAGCATTGCTTTATAAGGATTATCAGCAGAAAAGCCTGGTGAATAATGCTGAAAAATGACACATGAGCCTCCTATTGAGAAAACACCTCTTGAAGTCAATCTATTAACAGGCGCTTCGTCGTCAAACCCCAGCAAAAAGAAATTATTGCCTAACACTTTGAAAGAATTAAAAGGTGCAATAGACATCCTTCTGAGCATAGAACCAATCCATCCAGTAATTTTAGTAGAATTAAAATAATTTCCAGCATAGTACCCAATTACAGAATGTGCCACCAGTTTAGCCACACACTTTCGATGCTCCAATTGATCCACTTCTATAACTGGCGGTGCCACAAACTTTGTTTCCAACAATGTAACCATTAATGCCTTGAACAAAGTCCTCCACACAAACGTAATGCTTAAAACTCCCCTTTCCTCTCTTTCAACACTTCAAAAAATCCCCGCTTATTACCCCTCGATCCAAGAAAGTAAGCTTCCCCGCACATGTGAACTCGATAATTATGAGCAAGATCTTTTACGCACCCAACTACTGAAATGAGCATTCCTCAATCTGTTAACGGTGTCATTTGATCTCCAAGCATTTGGAGGATCTTGGTAACAGATTAGACCTCAAATCTGCAAACCCACCATTATTACTTTCAAGTAGCTTTAGGTGCCTCAAAGATCTCCGTTCTCCACCTGAAAAGCCTCAAAGACATGGCAAATCCTCCGAAACATTGGCTAGTACCTCCATACTTGTTTTGCCCACTATTTTATCATTTGTCATTTTAGTTACTTCCTCAGTCACTGTAAACAGAGATTTCAAGGGTTGCAATGCCTTTGCAATTGAAACAGTTGATGTATTTACCTGCTTATGCATCTTTGCTACTTCACCTGCATGGCTTGAGCCTAAAGGAGTATAAGAGCAAAAATTTTCTGGAAACCCACCAGCCTTCTCCATTTGACTCATAGACCATAAGTCAGACTTTCGTGCTATATCCTTCCACCGAACATTATCCTTGATAGAAGATTCAGACATTGAGACATCTGAAGTGAAAACCCCTTCACCAAAACCTACGCCACGCCCTGTTGTGGAAAACCCCCGCTACAACAAAACCCCTAAGACACAGAGATCCACCCAAGAGAATAGTGCAGGTTGCTCCACTGAGCTTAATCAACCCTGCTACTACCTCCAATCCTCAGAGGATTTCAGGCAAGATTCTGGAATATGGCCGAAACTGAAAGACCCTTGACTTGCACCAGTAATCTTCTGTAAAAGCATTCATAAAATATACCAATGGAAAGGGCTCGAAGAGAGCTTTCCAACGGTGTAAAGAACACTGAATTCTGACTTCGAACGCCAAAGTTATGGCCGCTCAAAGTTTGCTCCGGCAAAGTACTGCGCCCTACCTGCGACTTTTTCCTCCTATTTTGTCTGGCATTTTTGCAAACAGAATTGTGTTCTTCTTAAGCTGGATTTCAAAGGTGCCTTTGATTCAATTAGATGGGATTTTCTCAACTTTACTATGTTCAAACTTGGCTTTCTTCCCAAGCTAAGAAATCTCATTTTTTGTCTTCATTCTAGATCCAATTCCTTATCAATGGCTCTCCATCTGGCTTCTTTCCCCTTACATGTGGTGTTAGGCAAGGTTGTCCTCTTGCTCCTTATCTTTTTCTAGTTGCAGCTGAGTTGCTTACTAAAGCTATTTCTCATTATCAGAATCTTGGTCTTATTGATGGTCTTAAGCTTCTTAAATCTGTTGAATCTCTTAGTATTCTTCAATATGCTGATGACTCTTTCTCCTTTCTTGATGCTGATATTTTAAATATTCAGTTCTTTCTGAAAACTGTTAAGCAATTCTCATCTGCTTCTGGTATCCATCTGAACATTAACAAGAGCTTGATTGTGGGAGATACTTCTCATCAAAGTCTGGCTGGTATTAAAGTTCTTTCTTCTATGCAAGCTACTAAATTGTTGGGTATGCCTCTTTCTCTGAATCACAATACCAAAGGTCTTTGGAATTCTATTCTTTCCAAAATCAAGAAGAAGCTGAACAATTACAGGACTTCTCTTTCCCTTGCTCCATTGCTTTGGTTGCTCCTAAACTTATCTATCTTGAACTGGAGAAAATCATTAGAAACTTCATCTGGAATGGTAATCACCTAGTCAATTGGGGCTCTATTTGTAAATCTAAGAAATTAGGAGGACTTGGCTGCAAGAATTTATTTCTTCAAGTTCAATCCTTAGCATGTAAGTTCGTTTGGAAGGCTATTCATGGCAATCAGTCTTCTGCCTCCAAGTTCATCAGATTCTGGATTAATAAAAGCCATCCTTATGGTCATCCCTCTATTCCGAATCTGCTTTCTCAATCTGCCTTTATTCACATGAAACCTGCCAATAATATCTCTCCTATGATGTGCAATTTAATTAAAGCTTGGAATTCCATCTCTCCAAACTTTGATTTTATGTCTAGAGACAAACTTCATAGTGATTTGCCTATTCTTTGGAATCCAATTCTTGCAGATCATAAATTCCACTATGCTAGCTATTCGACACCCAAAGAATTGCAAAAAATGGTCTGGTGCAGGTCTCATTTACATCAAAGATCTTTTCTTAAGGGACAGGATTATCTCATGAACCAAGCTGAAAGAGCTCATCAAAGGAACTTCCTCTGATAAAAAAATCTTCTTCCATAATAAAAATTTCTTGTGTAATCTATCTCCAAATCCAGGGAATGGAGATTGGATTATTGATGGTAAGTTGGAATACAAGGTTAAAACTGTGTATAATGCTCTTTTTGCTAATGGTGGAGAGTGTAAAGCTGTGACAAAATGGTCAATTAATTCTGACCAGCTCAGGGCCACATATCTTGACTTAGCTGGCTTGACAACCAACACGACAAAATTGCCCAATCGATGAGTTCATCTAGCTCCCCATCATCCAGTCTGATGCTAGATAAAAGGACCCAATGCATCCAATTGTGAATCTGAGTATAAAAAACGGATTATCTGGCATAAAAATTGAGCTCCTTTGGTAGGAAGATATCTAGAGCACTTCGGCCAGTATTAAATGGGAGAATTAATGGGCAATTTTTTGTTCTATGAATTAGGACTTATGTTGCCCACAATGCCTCCGGTTTGCATCAATTTTGCCGCCAGATTCGCAATTCCCATTCATATCCAAGGAGGTTGTTCTGGGGATTAAACCCTTCGTACTGATCTCCAAAAGGGATTCCATCTGCTGAAGCATCTGGCAGAGGTTATTATAGCTAAAAACCCTGTATCATCAAGCATAGCGAGTCTGCCCATTAACACAGTAGAATGAAGCTTAGGTTTACCAAGCTAAAAAGGATTTTTAATCCACGACGCTAAGAGTTTTGTAGCAATAAAATTTGTACAGGACATCTTCATTGCCGGTAGCAGCATCTGTATGGTCCCAATTCATACCGTCTGGATTTTGTATAAAGGGTCATCCACTCCACTAGAAGCAATAGCAGACGTTCTAAACCCAAATGTTAGTGCCACTATTTTGCACTTTGAATTGAAACAGAGGTTGGTCAAAGGTTAGTCAATTACTAGTGATCCTTACTCTATTGTATTTCTTACAGCAGATTTGCCAAGAAGGCAATTACCGGAATACATCCAGCAAGCACAGGCTTCTTCTCGCCGAATCCAAATATCGCAGCCCCCCGCTTAATTCAGAATTAATTTTTGAATTGCTCTTCCCTTTCTAGATTGAGTATGCGGGCTTCCCAGTTCGCCTCTTCTCTCTCTGTGTCTCTCCCCGAAATCCCTGTAACGGGCATGCCACGTGGCGATTCGGCCAATGGTGGGCCTCGCAGGAAAATCGGAAACAGTCGAGTCGTTTCAGCACCTTTTGCTGCACCTGCCGATTACCACACCCTGATTTACTAGTAATGGTGCCCAGCGTTGCTGGGCATAAGTTGGGTGCATGTAGATGATCAGAGAGAAGAAAAGAGCCAGACATAAACTAACTTTGTAGTCTTGAGATAAGTTTCACTTGAAATGTATTATAAACTTTAGAACTTCTTCATTCTAATATGGAAATTCATGGGCAAAGTTGGAGATATGTCATTATATGTGATAGTCGCTAATTTTACACCTTGTCTCTGTATATTGGAGGAACGGGTCTTACCATAAAGGATTTTAACGTTTCTCTTCTTTTTGCATTTATACACTTGTATTAAGAGATTGGGCACCCAAACTGGTGAATATAAACATTGAGAAATAGAAAACCAAGTACAACGTTGTTGGGCTATATATGGTTCGTGTTTATATGGCTTGTGTTTATGTGGTACTATATATGGTTCGTGTTTATATGGCTTGTGTTTATGTGGTATACTTTCACCTTTTTAATATAAAGAACTCTTGTGAGCTCATGCATTGTACTTGATCCATGCCGATAGATTAGAATTCTCTGTCACTCATTTACAATTGTATGACGTGACAATTATGGAAACATTAAATTGTTTGATTTTGTAATGCAATTTCCTAACTTTTCTATGCATACACAACCTCAAATTCATGACATCTCCAAGGCCACAAATAAAGAGCATAATGGCATTATTTTTGTGTGGTGTTCATGCACATGGTTTGGGGTACAAAAATGATTGGTTGTTGTAACTTCCTATTTTGCAGATTGCAACTGCCTTCACAGTATCGTTGATTATGCTTGACCTTCATAATATAATGTTATAAGAAAAATACATATTTTATTGAAGTTGTATTGTCCATTGCCCCATTTTTTTCCGCTTTCCTTGCAAAATGCAATAAAATTAAGCAAATGCTTGCAAACTGCAATAAAATTAAGCAAATGCGCTGATCTTTTATTGTGTTAGATCAATGCTTACCAAAACTAAAATACGATTGATTACATCCCAATTAGTTGGGCCTCTATCACATTACATACAAAAGGCATAGGTGATATTTGGTCTTTAAGTTGCTTACTAAGATTAGACTATTAAGATTCTGATGATGCACAACCTAAAATGGTATTGTCCTTTTGCAGCAGGCTCCAATTATAATCCTGAGAGATGCTCCATTTATAATCATGGAACACGCATAGTATACGAAGCAACAAATGTAGGCTATCTAAAAAGCGTTTCTAGTAGTTACTTTACCATGTGCAGGCAAGATTGAAGATACTCCTTCCTCTTTTTAAATACGTCTAGAGCCATACTTTAAATTCTTTTAAGAAATGCTGAATATTGAAATAGATTCTGCAGATCTGAGCACATGTTGGTTAACATGATGCAAATATACAACACAACTGAAGAGATAAAGGATTTGAAGCATCTACTGATCAATCCTTTTGATCAATCCTTTTGGTCTGCAATTACTCTGCAAAGTTTTTCTATAGGTTTTTCCAATCAAAGTTTAAAAGCATGCATTTGAAGTCTTTAAATACACTTGTGTTCTTGACAAAGCCTAAAGTTCAAGAAAGACTTTTAGAAAAGCATGGCTGAAGCGTTGCATGTTGCAGAGGCAACATCAAATTGATTTTGGCTGGTGAGCTCCCTCTGTAAGTGATCCCTGAATGACGGTAATCTCCTGCACCATAAAAGAGGAGAAAATGTAGCTAAGGTCTTAAGGATATATAAACTATGGAAGTTTCTCTTTTCTTCATAGTGAGTACAACTTTCTCAAGGCAGTTAATAACTTGATCTGAATAAGAGACATTCAAAAAATGTGGTAGAAGAAAATATGAATATCTTAGTCAATCCTGAACTCATACAGTTCACCTTCATAACCTCTCTTTTCAAAAACAGTCTCAATTTGCAAGCTTTAAAATGTATTTAACTGCAAACAAAAGAACAGAATAAATTCCAACTAAATTGCTAAACAGCTCCGTCTTTACAATATTTTAGCTCGACCAAACTACAATGCCATCATTGGGCTTTCATATCCTTCTCCTTGTTTAAAGACTTTCTTCATAACCTTCTTGTCATCTGTGACTTTTTCAACTACTTTCTAGGATAATAACTCAAGATCTAGTAGCATAGAATGTACATATGCATCAATTTCTATGGCATCTAAAAACTTAAAAATCTGTCTTTGTGAACTACAACAATTCAAATAGATTTACAGATTGTCATATCAGAAGTCCAACTAATTTCGTTTATTTGCATACCTTCGTGAGGTCGTTTATATGCCATAGACCCAAGCCATATGTACTGAAATGCTAGAGGATGATTGAAGGAAAAGGCATCATACATATCGTGACTTGGAGATATAGTCGCACATACTGAGATCACTTGCTCTTCAAAGCCATCTGCAAAAACAATCTAAATATCATAAAATTGCTGACCAACCATTCATAGCCATGCGCGAGACATTTTGGTCGTAGCCGGGTTCATCTTGCATTATGAATGCAGAGATACTTGGCCCAAGACAATATTGAAAGAAATAAAATAAAGATGGCAAAAGCTGACTAAAATAACAAAGCCCAATGCGGGCATGATTTAACCTTATGAACTTAGTTCTATAAATGAAGAGCTTAGCCTAAATCAAGCAAAAACTCACCTCCTTGCTCGGCGGGACACGCCATAAGTGCCTTAGAATGCTCTCCACCTAAAAAAATTAATGGAAGCACTCGATGGAATTCGCAATCAAGGCGAAAAGCCCCGAGCTGCGGCCCTTGTTTTATCTGGCTTTTCCAAACAAACACAGTCGCTATAGCCTTGCTTGTGCTAAGGAAATGTTCATCCTCTCTGTAGCCTAAACACACACTACCTATTACGTCTACAAATTTAACTAAGCAACCCCTGAAACCCGCAAATTTATCCTTAGTGCAGCTTTGTGCTCTTTAGATTTAGAGTTCAAAGGGATTTATACAGTTTTGTGCTCTCTAGAATTACAGTCAATTCAATTTAACGATGGAAGCGTACCTGGGTTTACCTGGGTCGTCTTTTTGGGTTGCCCCTAGGGGGGCAAACCCTCGTTTGTATGGGGTTGTGGCATATCCTGAGTATATGCTGGAATATACTCAGAATATGTTGATGACTGCTAAAAACCGATTATAGGCTGTAAATGCCAGGTAGCTTTTGTCGCTAAACAGCCACTCACGAAACCGGCTAACCGGACACCTATTAAATGGCATAAAGCTTCATCGCCAAAGCTTTGTTCCTGTTTTTGTTGGATTATTGCAGTTCGTTGCAGATCGTGTAGGTTATGCGGAGCTAAATGTGGTTCTAACAAAATCAAGAACTCAGAAAATTCTTCCTCGGTAAGTTCATGGCAAAGAGCTGCAAGATTTATGTCAAAACTGCTTTGCAAGATGCAGATCCAGTTTTATATTCATTAGGGTATGGAGCTCATGGATATTTGGAAGTCCGGTTGTTTCCATGGGAACGTAGCCTAAATCCTGCAGCAACATGACCCCTGCACCTAGGCAATAGTGGTGGAGGCACAACCGCTAGTGGCAGCTCCATTTCCGACGCCATTGATAGGGAAGCCATTTCTACACCTCCGCCCATTTTGTTCTAATTCATCCTCCAATTTAAAGCTCCCCGGCTCACGTATTAGCACCTCCCACATTACGGATTGTGTGTTGAGTCTTCAAAACCTACAAAAGACCCCACTTTCTCTCAATAATATGTCCTGCCTTCACCGATTTGATCTTTGAAGAGTCCCCAGCATTGTTTCTGACAGAGCCATTCTTGCCATAGCCGTTCTTGAAGGGCATAAGCGTAGTCGTTCTTCCCATAACTGTTCTTGAAGGGTAGAGCAGAGCGGTTATGCCATCGTCGTTCTGCCAAAGCAATGGAAAAACTCGGCTTTCTTTATCTCTTATGGAGTGGCTTTCTTTATCTCTTTGAAGAGTCCGCTAAGCATTGTTTTACGGCGAGCCGTTCTTGCCATAGCCATTCTTGTGAAGGGCATATGAAGCCGTTCTTCCATAGCTGTTCTTGAAAAACAAAATCAAGAACTTCGGTTGATAAATTGCGGGTTATCGAGAAAATTCTTCCTCGGCAAGTTCATGGCAAAGAGCTGCAAGATTTATGTCAAATTTGAAGAGAGAGAAAAACAAGTATCTTTGGAATTGTAATGCTCCCTCGCAGCTCCATTTTGCATCTATTGGGGTTTTTTCGCTTTCTCGTTCGTCTTGCAAGGCTATTCAACCACCGACTCTGTTGATCTTTGAAATCGACTTTTTTCGAGATTCTTGGCCTCGTAAGTTTTTTGAATGCTCTGGTTTTAAACTTTGTGACTGAAATAAAAGTATCTTATATATGTAGAATGCATGGAAGATGTGCACCTTTTAGCAACCTCAAGCGTTTCACGCGAGATCATAGATGCGGCAATGTTAATGCCATTCCATGAAAGCGTTTACTTAAGATGCATTTGATCAATAGCTTTACCACTAAATAAACGGACCTACTTTTCGTCTACATAAAACGTTTGACAAGATAGATAGCAAGGGCTACCTTTTGAGATTTATTGGATCGGTTGTCATGAAGTTACATATGTGCTATAGTGGATTAAGCGTCATGATTTTGGACACTATGCTTTGTGGCGCCCCTACTGTGATATCGGGGCACTCTCAGGTATACAAACGGGAGTTCTTCCCACACCAGCTCCATCTTGTCGTCGGGGCCCTCCACATATCACTACACCCGTGCGAGAGTCCCAGTGGGAAGAGTGAAGGTGTCATTCTGTCTCCCTCGGGGCCTACCTATTTTAAGGCGTAAACATACATGTCGATGAAATGCGTTACATCGGGTCATCATATGACCATCACGAAGGATGGTCCTCCACATATCTGCATAGACAAAGATCAGCACATCACATGGGAATCCTACCCAAGGCTCGAGACTCAAGGGGATGACCGACGGTGGGGTCTCCGGGAGTTCATTGCGAGGCGAGAATTCATGGCAATGGATTGGGCTGGCATAAGAACACCGGCATAGGGTTGTCCACTCCATCCGCCCCTCCCTGTGCACACTTTGTAGAGTAGGCTGAAAAGTGTTGGGACTGATCAGCCCGCCCGGATGCATAGCCAAGGGGGCTATATCATCCCCGGGTTGCATCTCCCGGTTCCGGTGGGGCGGTGGGGGATCTCCCTCCGGAGATCTACATGCCGACTCAAGGTGACTAGAGGGCCAACGCCCGTGATGACTTGAACTCAATGGAAGGTCATATTCACCACCTCACGTGTGGAGCCCATGCCTTGCCCACACGCAGTGGCAAGCCATTAGACCTAGTCACAATGATCCCCGGCAGTACTAACACACCATAGGGATCGTTCAAGAGTCAGAACACGAGCCTCCTTATAAGCCAGTCTGGCCCCTCCACCTACAACCAGGTGGGGCTCTTGTGCACAGGCCGCATCTACAGTGTGCTAGAGAGGCTACTCTAGGAGCATCAACTACAAGCTTTAGGGCCTCTACCCCCCTTCCCAATACAAGGAGTTCACAGAGAGACATCATCCAAATACATCACAGCAGAACTAAAGAACTAGATCTAATCATAGAGTTAGGTTCTTTAGTTAGTGTCCGAGATCTAAGATCTAGATAGCTACTATGGGCAATTTAATAGTCTAAACCTACTGATTCTATGACTAGAAGACGGTTTAAGCTATTAAATTGACCAAATACCTGATCCTTGAGTGGCTCCTCTCGACTGAAGTTCAACCATCCTCCTGAAATGGCGGAGGGAACCGATGGTGCAACCGCTGGCGTAGATGGGAGGCGGTTTTGGCTCCTAGGGCAGCCAAAAGCCGAGCTCTAAAACCCTAAGGGGCGAAAACTAGCAAGCTAGGGTTTTCCTACCCTAAATAGACATGGGGTTTAGGCTAGGGTTTCCAATTACCCAATTTGGCATGTGGGATATTGGAAAGGCCCCACTTGCCTTTAATGGCTAGGTGGCAAAATATGCCAACATGGAAAGGTGTGCCCTCATTAATGTGCACATGTGCACATTAATAATATATGAACACTCTAGCAAGTTGCCCCTAGGGCTACTTACCGGGCTATCCGTGAGGCATTACACGCCGGGGTCGGATTGGGCGTGTATGCGTGTGGGCAAGCGATTATCGATCCCGGGACCGGTATCTCGCGTCCGGAACGTCACATTCTCCCCTTACCTTTGAAATGATCTTTGTCGGCAGACATCGTGGGTCTCCCCACCTTGGGCTCTTCCTAACACGCAACTTTTGCATTCAACGTGATGCCTACAATATAATACTTATACATTTACCAAGATTACCCTAAAGCAATATTTTTAGAACATTATTACGTCATTATACTATGGAATACTTATCAATTCACAACATCATTAAACAAGGTATTCACTATCTTAAGTTTAGACAAAATTTCAACATTTCATATCTATAATTTATTGTCCAGAGGTACTCTTCATTCCTTGCAACACATTCCAACAAAACTTGTGTTGCAAGTCTTCGTCTTCGACCTCCTTGCTCTCGGGGCTCTCCGGCTGCGCAGTCGACACTCACGTTAGTACCGTTTTTAATTATTTAATAAATTTTGGTTATATGGTGACCACCCACCTATCTACATGAATGCATGGCTAATCTCCGGCGTGGGAAGAGGATGAATCTTCCATAATGGCCGTGGAGACGGCCTATATGCCTATATGCCGCTCATGCCTACACCTCTAGTTGCCCAGCGTGGAGGATATCCTTCTGGCGTGGGGGGCGTGAAGGATGGATTCCTCCTATCAAAGCATATATGGGGCTAAAGGTGCTTTCCCTATCAATGCATTCCTTAATGACCTCTTTTCTCTCGAGGTCGTCTCCTTCCGTGGGACAGAAGTAGACTTTCTAATCTACCTTCCACTTTCGCCCAATCGGAAACGCGGTCATGCCTACATTGACATTACACCAGCCTAGAGATCACCGTAGTGGTCTCATCATCGGTAACAACGCATGCGACCCATACCAAGCATAGGTTGCATCGTGGATTAATCTATACAAGAATTAACCTACACAAATCGACATGCCCGGAGGCGATTTCTTGGGAGATGACCTTGCCGCCCCATTGCTCCATAAAGCGTAGGTGCTTTGCTTTACTAAATCCTTCTTAAGTAGTACCCGTCGCGTCTTTCCGGCGGCAAGTGTTTCCACTTGACCAAGTATTGGAGGAATTCGACCTTCTTGTCTTCTTGAAGGCTTTATCAAGAATCATTTCGGAACTATTTCCAGCCGCTCCTCGGTCATTTCCAACAACGTTGAGTGTCCAAGACTTAAATGCGGGTTTGGAGTATGCTTCTTCAACAAACTCACGTGGAAGACCTTATGAATCTTTAGGTGTCGGCAAATCCAACTTGTAGGATTGATTACCTACTCTCTCGACTATTCTCGAAGGTCCAGCCCACCTTGGAGCAAGCTTCTTGCAATTGCCAATTGCTTCACCTTTATCTTGAGCCATACATCATCTCCAACTTTGAACTCTCGACTGTTCGATGCTTGTCGGCGATGCTCTTCCGACGACTTCTTGCTGCTGGAGATAACCTCGAACTTCCTCCACGAGCTGCCGCATATCGGCCAACATCTGGCTGCGAAACTTCTACTTTTGACACGGGGTTGTGCCAAGTGTGCGGAGTTAGGCATCGATAGCCATAATTGATCATAAATGGCGACATTTGGGGCCGATTCCCGCTTGGTGCTATTGTATGCAAACTCCACCAAGTGAATAAATTCTTC
The DNA here is from genome assembly GCA_021234155.1 of Isoetes taiwanensis. Taxonomy (NCBI): domain Eukaryota; kingdom Viridiplantae; phylum Streptophyta; class Lycopodiopsida; order Isoetales; family Isoetaceae; genus Isoetes; species Isoetes taiwanensis. The sequence continues at coordinate 18,515,027 of JAJEKV010000026.1, forward strand.
CCACATACTTTGCTTATTCGGACATAGTTTCTTAGCATGTCTTCTAAGATCTGTTGGTCCGCTCCGTCGGCCATCCGTCGAGGAGGATGATAGGTGCTCATGGATAGCTTGGTCTGAATCGCCGCAAAGAGGTCTTGCCAAAAGGCACTCATGAACCGGATCCACAGCCGGAGATAATCTCCCTTGGCATGCCATGAAGCTTTGAAGATCTCTTTGGTGAAGAGCTTTCTTTGTATCCATAGTGTATCGTGGTCCCGCAAGGCACGAAATGTGCCATCTTCGACAACTTGTCGACCACTACCATCAAGGCATCCTTGCCTCTCATTTGTTCTTGGGAGTCACGTGATGAAATCCATCTTGATGACCTCCCACTTAGCGTTTGGCACCGCTAATGGCTCTAATGCCCCCGGAATTGAAGCTGCTCCGCTTTCGTCTGCTGGCATAGGTGACATTCCTTGATGTAGCGAGCTATTTGCTTCTTCATTCGGCCAATAATAGGCTGCTGCGACTTTGAAATATGTTTTCATGAATCGCATGGCCAGCTATTGAACATTGTTGTGCGTGTCATGGAGGATCAACTTCCTCACACGATGATTCGGTGCGCACAACTTGTTCTTATGGTATAACAGGTTGCCTTCCTTCTTATAATGCTTGAAGGCCTCCCGCTCTTTATCTGTTCTAGCCTCCTTAGAGAGGCTTGCCCATACTTCCCTGAAATCCACATCCGTTGGCAAGGACTCTTCAATCTTCTTGCCAAAGTCGCTGGAGAGCGTCGAAATTGCGTTGCAATGCACTCTAGTTGTCAGGGGATGCCTTGAAAGCGCATCTGCTACCACATTGAGCTTCCCCGGCTTGTAGACTATATCAAAGTCATATTCCTCGAGGAACTCCATCCATCTCCGCTGCCTCAGATTGAGGTGTGGTTGCGTGAATACATATTGGAGGCTCTGATGGTCGGTATCCAATTGGAACTTCCTTCCCAAAAGGTAGTGCCTCCAAATTCTTAATGCCCTGACAACCGCAAGCAATTCCTGATCGTGCGTTGGGTAGCGCGTCTCGGCGTCGTTCATCTTCCTGGAATCATACGCTACCACACGCTCTTCTTGCATAAGCACTGCACCTGTAGCTATCTTACTCGCATCTGTTGCTACAAGCTTATCTTTCTCCGGGTCCGGCAAGGTCAAGACAGGGGCTGTCGTCAGAGCTTCTTTCAACAATTCAAACCCCTTTTGGGCTTTCTTGTGCCAATGCTCTACCCAATCTTTCACCTTCTCTGCCCTTGTCAGGTCTGTTAACGGGGCTGCTATCTTAGCAAAGTTCTTTCGCGAACTTCCCCTGTAGTACCACGCTAGGCAGAAAACTTCGACCTCGTGCACATTCTTGGCGGACGCCGGGCCGAATCACTGCCTCAATCTTGGCGGGGTCCGTCGAGATGCCTTCGCCGAGATCACGTGACCAAGGTATTCCACCTTCTGCATTGCGCAGTGGCGCCGACAACTTGGCATAACGGTGCCTCTTCAACTTCTCTAGCACCCTTCTCAAGTGTTGCCGCGTGCTCTTCAAAGGGATCTGCTATACACCAAAATGTCATCAAAGAAAACAATCACAAAGGTGTCGGGGAACTCCACGAAGATATCGTTCATGAGCCTCATGAGCGTTAGGGGCATTTGATAAGCCGAAAGGCATCTTTGTGAACTTATAATGCCCATACCGCGTCCGGCGGTCTTGTGGATATCCTCCTCCTTTATCCGTATCGATGATAACGACCTTAAGTCGATTTTGGAGAAGATCTTTACTCCTTGAAGCTGATCCATCAAGTCGTCGATCTTGGAAGCATACTTGTTCTTAATGGTGTGCTTATTCAAGCTGTCTATAGTCTATGCACATCCTCAAAGATCCATCCTTCTTCTTGACAAAAGAATGGGGCTCCAAAGCGTGAGACACTAGGTCTAATGAAACCTAGGTCGAGCAGCTCACTAGCTGCTTCTTCTTGGTTCCGACAACTCTGCGTTGTCATTCTATATGGAGCCTTGCTTGTTGGCTTTGTTCGGTTCGAGTGCTATCTCGCACTCGACTCCCCTATAAGGAGGAGCTGCTTGATCTCATCCGGGAAGAGATCGTGGAACTCCGTGATCAACTTAGCTATTTGCCTCGGCAACTTGGCGAGCATCTTGTCTTCTTTGCTTCCTTCGATTCCGGTTCACTAATCTCAAGCTTGAAAAATGTATGCCACTTGCTCACTCTTGAAATAACTTGAGCAGTCGTTTAGAAGACATACTTTGCATGATGGAAACAACTTCTTTACCTGTTATCTCAATGATCTTGCCGTCGGGTCTTTGGGAAGGTCACCTTCCGCTTTCCACAATCAATAATGGCCCCTGCTGGTCCAAGGTACTCCATACCTATTATCAAGTCATATTTGCCGATGCCCATTACCTCTGCCCCCCATCTGGATCTTAATCCACGGCAAAGTCGATGTCAAAGTTGATTCTTTTACTGCAGATGCGCCTTCTTTGCTCCACTTGCTAAGACAACGGGCCTTGGCTTTGACTTTAATGGTTTCAACTTCAACATTTGAACCATACGGGAGATGCAAAGTTATGGCTACTTCCCGAATCTATCGGGACTATAAATGACTTGGCCTTGGCCTTTCCTTTAATGGAAATTACTTTATCTTGGCTTTACGCTTTTCGTATCTATTGCGGCAAGGATATGACACTCACCTGAATGTAGTCGCGGGCCTCCCCCGCCGTCGTCGTCGGGGCGAGAGTGTCCCAATCTCCCAACTTCTGCTGGCGCTGCACTCATGACATATGGGCGGTTTCATTTGTCCTATGGCTGGCTTTGGGCACGGAAACAAAATTTGCTTTTCTATGCACTCTGTCTCTTTTCCTTGGGCATGGCCTGAGAAAGGATCGCCTTTGCTTTGGAGTAGTTTGACCCTTCTTGTTTGTCTTTGAAGGACACCCTGCTTCTTCTCCTGCTGTTTCCTTGATTGCCACTATATGGGGCTCTAGCTGGTCTGGCGGGCGTCCTCGGGCTAAAAGCGCTTTCTTGCCTTGCCTTTATCTTGGTATCTTGTTGCCTCGCCCGCTATTCGGGGGTCCTGTCCCTTGCAAGCTTATTGCCTTGGACTCAAAAAACCGATCTTGTTCTAGGGTTTATTGCCCTTACAAGCTTGCGGATCTCCTCATTCGGACCTTCAATGTAGCTTTTCCTTTGCATGCTTCTCACCTAACTTTTGCACATATCTGACCTTAGCCTCATAAATTCCTCCGTGTATTTCTGTGACTTGTTGCCTTCTTTGCCTGGCCGCCCAGAACTTTGCATCATCTTTGGACTTGTGCTCTCTTGGAGCGTAATGGCTTGAAGGCTTTAGCAAACTTCTTGAACCCGCAAGCATCCCCGCCAAGCCATGAGCCTTGGCATAGCCCTTCCACCAAATGCGTCTTTGCTCCCTTGGGTTATCTGTTGCCACCCTGCCTTTATCCTTATCCTTCATACCATAGGCATTGCCGTATTCGCTCATCTCGTCAAGCCAAGCCTCTGCCTCCATGCCTGACCTGTTCTCGCCTGAGAATTGCTCGAGCTTCCTGGCCTTCCAAACATTTCCCAATGCAGAGTCTACTTTCTTCTGGTAGTCAGAGGTTCTTGTGTCCCTTTGTCGTCCCTCCGGGTGGTTCCTCTGCCTTTCGTCTGCTCGGACTTGGTTCTGCTCTTCTTCTTCCTCAGAATCGGAGTCTGAATCTGAGCTTGAGTCGGAGGAGTCCGAGCTGGGGGACCTTCCTCTCTTGCTCCTCTTCTTGTCTCTACCTGTTCTCCGAGCTGATGCTTGCGGCAGTTGAGCGTTACCCACCGAACCTGCTCCTGCTTGTGCGGCTAGCAAGGCCTTTATCTGTTCGAGGTCCGTCCTCATTTGCGATATTTCTTCTTCTGGGGTCATTTGTCCAAATTCTTCAAGCAGGTTCCTTGCCGGGCGTGGCCTGGGCGGGCTCTGTTCCCCTGTAAGTTCCCGCAGTTGTCGTTCTCCTGCGCTTAGGCCTCTAGCTGCATACACAAGTGGTTCATATCTACATGGTTAGTTTTCCTTGCTTTCTTGCATTATTTATGTTTGTTGGCATGGTTGAGGGGACACAAAATATATCAACAAAACATTTATAGTGCAAGAGAATGTTATATTTATATTTTATATTACACTAATACAAGAACTTGCAACTCACCGCTAATCATTTACGTTGGTGTCGGTAAGATGGATTATCCTCGGGAACTTTTTCACTTGGGCTGTTCCCCTTTGAATGGCCCAAGTTCCTAAGAACATTGGCTGGAGATCCACCTTGTAATGCCCTTGCCAAATCTTCTATTCCTGCGATTGGGAGGTATAAGGCTGCATCGCGGCAGTCTTACTGCCGCTTTGTGGGTATGGCGAAGTCGAAGGCGTCGAGTGCTACCGCTCTTTTCACCGGGATTGCATACTTTTCGGTGTTAAGGGGTAGCCCGTGCATGCCGGCGAATCACGAGAGTGCAATCAGCGGCGATACTCCTTCCTGCGCCTGCGGGGGTGAACTTGCGGTGGATAACGCTATTCTTCCATCCATCGGCAATGGCGGGTAATGGCGTAGTGACACTGTCGTTACGAGGCGGGTCCTCGGCCCTTTCGGTATCCGGGCTCACATTAATGCGCTTCGAAATCATCAACCTCCACCGTGGTGAGCTCCTGTAGTCTCATTTGCTGAAGCCCCTCGAGGTCGAATTACGCTGTCCTATCGGGGAGGTCTTTGCGGACGAGCTTGCCGTTAGGATGTTTGAGGTCGCATAGCGGATCCCCATCGTTCTGGAGAGCAAGGAACTCTTCCTCCGTCGGTAGCTTGTTCTCGGCCTTGTGCGCCTCCATAATCTGCGATGTTCTTTGTAGGCTTGGATGTGGGAGGTAAACTCTCCGTGTAAGTGTCGGCTTCCCTTACTTGGAGGGAAGTGGGGACTCTCCTCGGACGATGAAGTCGTCCAAGTCCGTTCTTCGGAGTTGGTGCGGCAACTCTTGGTCGGTACTCCCTTTCCACACTCCAGGGGAGGTTTTGAATGTCGCTTAGGAGCGAAAACTCCTCACCGGCCCGGCGATAATGGGAGCTAGGCTTGTGATGCCTAACCCGGGGGTGGGTGACGACTCCGAGAGTCTGCCGGCTTCTTTTCGAAGTCTTGCCACTCTGCTCGCTTTCGCCCGCTCCTCTCTTTGGGTCGAGCTTCGACATCGTCTTCCTCCTCCTCGTTTCTGTTCATCCGAGTCTTCTTCCTTCCCTTCTGCTCCTGTTCATCTTGTGTGAGGAGCCGTTGTTCTCTTTGCTTCGGCTAATGGGTCCCCGTCCATGGGGGAATGGAGGTTTCCCCACGGTGTTCTCGCACGGTGGGTGAGAAAGATTGCGGGGCGGTGTTGAAAGAAAGTACTTAGTCTGTTGGCAGTTAGGACCATTGGCTCGGTGTGCGGTGCGCTTTGTTTGTGAGGTATTTGGCGATGTTAGGGACATCGTCTATCTTTGCCTGCGGGGGGCTGTCTAGGAACAAAATATCCTACACAAGGGGGAGTTGCACTAAGTATTTGGTTCTACCTAGCTTGGAACTTCGATCAAGACTCTACTATAAGCTGGGATCGCGTGCAAGGTTGCTTGGACATCTACCTCCTTCACGAAGATCGGAAGATTTGGTCGACGTCGGCCTCGGCGGCATGGCGGTGGCTGTACCATCTACGGAAATCGAGAAGTTGCCATTGATTAATTGCGGAAGAGGGTAACAAGCGGTTGCAAGCGCCTCGGGGAGTTGGGAAATCGGCTAGAAGGGCGGGGAGCTTGATTTGTAGGGTGCTATCGAGAAGTGTGCGGGTTTATTTATAGAAAAAGGGAAAACCCTAATTTTTTGATGACTTGAAAATTTCCTAGGATTGGATAATTCTAACTTATCCGAGGTCAAAATAGGAGTTTGAGGACTATAGGAGATGCTTGAGCAAGGCTAGGTTACCTAAAAGATGCTATGCAGTAGGTTGAAGGTGACTTTGACAAGTCTGGTGAAGAATTGGTAAGAGAGGTCTCACAGCTTGCGCCTCGCTTCAAAACTAACTTTTGTTTTGCGACCGGTAGCGGTGTGAGACATCGATCTCATTCGATCAAAGATGTCCAACTTGGGTAAACTAATCTTTGTAAGGGTAATGGGCTCATCAAATTAAATGAGAATCGACCCTTTATTTGGTCAATTTGGAGCTGTTTTGGTCAAGCTTGGTGAGGTCTCCACGACTTGCGCCTCGCTTCAATCCTAACTTTTTGTTTTCGCGTTTAGGTAGCTGTGAGACATCATGTCTCTCGGCTCCCAAATGTCCTATTTCACTGAAATAAAAGCTAGAACTTATTAATCTGCTCTAATTACCCAAGTTTATGTCATCAAGGTACACAAAATTGCTCTCTATTACAAAATTTTTAATTATTTACAACAAAAGTTTCTAAGGGCGTTCTCCCTTAATGCGGGTCGCAAGACTCATGTCTTGTCGCATTAAGGTTACTCGCTTGGCGTGGATAGTGCAGGCTGTTGAATCTTCAAAATGTTGTACTATCTTTGCCTCAGCCGCCTCTTGCATTGCCCCGGCCTTCGTCTGCGTGACTCTAAAAGTCGTTCTATAGGCTGCATCACTTCTGCACCAGCCGGCGAAGGGGGCGGGGGATTAGGAGGCCGTAGCTCTTATTTGGAAGTGTCTAATCTCCCTTAGCGGCTCTTCTCTCCACCTCCTTTCTATCAGCTTTCTTCTTTGGTGGTGGCTTGGGAACCTTGGGCCGGTGGTGGCGGCTTTAAGGTTTCTTTGCCGTTGGTAAGCCCTCCCTCGATGACCCTAACCTGTTTTTCTTCATAATATTGGTTGTAGGCCTCCCATTTCTTCATGTAGGCCTCGTGCTCCCTCATCTTCCTCTCGTAGATCTTCACCACATCGGTGGCGTAGGCTTCCCGGGCAGGTCTTGGTTGCTTCTTTCTATCCCATGCGGTACTTTCGGGGGTTACGCACTTGGTCTCTTTGGGGTTGCTTTCAGTCTTGGCTGCTTTCAGGTCTTTGGCTGCTTTGGGTGCTTCTGTTCATCGCTGGGTGCTTGGAAGAGCTCCCACCTGCGGCGATAGGGTCGAAGTCCTCCTCGGAAAGAGTCGTCGGAGGGTTTGGGGGTTCGTCGGGTTGCCGCTCCTTGATGATAATATTTGGGTTCGACCTCTTCCTTGGCAGGGGCGGTCCGCCGTTCTCCTTATGCCCGACCACGAACTTCCCTTTCTCTTTCTTCTTTTCTTCCGCTGCCTTTTGTTCCTCTTCCTTCCTTTTCCTCTTTTTGTCTTCCCTTTTCTTCGCCGGCATTTCGTACTTTCGATGAACCTTCTAAGATTACGCGCTACCTCTGGTGGCTCCGGACACATCACTGCTCATCTGCTTTCGAGGATCTCGTGGGTGCGTCTGAGATAGTGCGCTTGTTCCTGCTGCGGATCTCCGCTCTATTTCTTCATACACCTCCCTCGTCTCGTCGTCCATGGAGTTTGGTGATGTGGCCTCGTCTGCTCCACTGGCTGGTTGAAGACATCAATCGGATCGGAGGTGTCTTGCTCTTCCTCGTCAGAAGGCGACCCCCTCTTCGCGAGCCTCTCACGAAGCATCTTCGAGAATGATCTCGCCTCCGGTGGCTGGTGGTTTTCGCTGGCGGCGCTTCCTTCTTGCGATCCGTTTGGTTCGGGCCATGCTTTACGGATCGTCAATCGGATAAAAGCCGAAAGATCGCCTAAATTGGGAAAGCGGATTTCTAGGGCTTGGACGAAAAAAATGAGGGGGTTCTACATCTATTTATAGCTTGTGGAATTTTAGGTCAAAACTCAAGTTGCTCTGTTTAACATGCTAAGGCACCAACTTATCTAAAATTTATGCTTATTTCGGACTTTTCCTACCTATTGGTCTCACGACTTTAGCCTCGTTCCAATACTAATGTTTAGTTTTGCGACCGGTATTTGTGAGATCTCATACATTTCTAGGGGTTTTTAGGTAATTAAAACATGCTATTCTAACTAATTCCTACCTTAGAATTAGCCTTACCACATTATTTTTCTCAAATTCATCATGTTTTGGTGTTCTTGGCTCAATGTCTCATAGCTTTAGCCTCGCTTCAAAACAAAAGTTAGTTTTTTGCGACCGGTATGACTGTGAGACCACCTCACTTGGAAAATTTTGGCTCATTCTTTTTAATCTTGTTAAATTCAATTCACTTAATTGTTACTAGCTTAGCATAACTACAAAGGTGAGAAAAAATTTTCCCACTTTTAGGGGAGGCTTGAGGACCCTATGGGTTAGTACTATCGGGAACATGGTCGGTGCTTTGCTCTTGGTCTCCAAGAACATTGCTCGATACCCTGTGGCGTCCCCTACTCGTATACGGGGCACTCTCAGGTATACAAGCGGGAGTTCTTCCCCACACCAGCTCCATACCGATCACGGGGCCCTCCACATATCCCGCACCCGTGGCGAGTCCCGGTGGGAAGAGTGAAGGTGTCATTCTACCCCGTCCCTCGGGGCCTACCTAGCTGCTGAAGCGTAAACATACATGTCGTTAGTGCGTACATCGGCGTCATATGACCATCACGAAGGATGGTCCTCCACATATCTGCATAGACAAAGATCGGCACATCACATAGGAATCCTACCCAAGGCTCGGACTCAAGGGGATGGTGGACCGGTCAGGGGTCTCGGAGGAGTTCATTGCAGACAGAATTCATGGCAATGGATTGGGCTGGCATAAGAACATGGCATAGGGTTGTCCACTCCATCCGCCCCTCCCGTGCACACTTTGCAGAGTAGGCTGAAAAGTGTTGGGACCTGACTGTAGCCCGCCGGATGCATAGCCAAGGGGGCTATATCCTGGGTTGCATCTCCCCGTTCGGTGGGCAGGTAGGGATCTCTCCCTCGAGATCTACATTGACTCAAGGTGACTAGAGGGCCACTGCCCGTATTCGACTTGAACTCAATGGAAGGTCATATTCACCACCTCACGAGTGTCGAGCCCATGCCTTGCCCACACGCAGTGGCAAGCCATTAGACCTAGTCACAATGATCCCCGGCAGTACTAACACACCATAGGGATCGTTCAAGAGTCAGAACACGAGCCTCCTTATAAGCCAGTCTGGCCCCTCCACCTACAACCAGGTGGGGCTCTTGTGCACAGGCCGCATCTACAGTGTGCTAGAGAGGCTACTCTAGGAGCATCAACTACAAGCTTTAGGGCCTCTACCCCCCTTCCCAATACAAGGAGTTCACAGAGAGACATCATCCAAATACATCACAGCAGAACTAAAGAACTAGATCTAATCATAGAGTTAGGTTCTTTAGTTAGTGTCCGAGATCTAAGATCTAGATAGCTACTATGGGCAATTTAATAGTCTAAACCTACTGATTCTATGACTAGAAGACGGGTTTAAGCTATTAAATTGACCAAATACTCTGATCCTTGAGTGGCTCCTCGACCCGAAGTTCAACCATCTGGCGAAATGGCTTAATTCGGGGAGGCCCGATGGTGCAATTAGCTTGCCGTCGATGCAGGGCGGTTTTGGCTCTAGGGTAGCCAAACCGAGCTCTAAAACCCTAAGGATCTAAAACTAGCAAGCTAGGGTTTTCCTACCCTAAATAGACATGGGGGTTTAGGCTAGGGTTTCCAATTACCCAATTTGGCATGTGGGATAATTGGAAAGGCCCCACTTGCCTTTAATGGCTAGGTGGCAAAATATGCCAACATGGAAAGGTGTGCCCTCATTAATGTGCACATGTGCACATTAATAATATATGAACACTCCTAGCAAGTTGCCCCCTAGGGCTACTTACCTGGCTATCCGTGGCATTACCGCGTCGGTCGATTGGCGTGTATCGTGGCGGAGCAAGATAAAGATATCGATCCGGGACCGTGATATCTTGGCCGAAACGTCACATGCTTTCTGTTTAAATTCCCTTTCATTCAGGAAAAAGGAATTTGATATAGATATCAAAGATTTGGAGAAACGCTATAAGGATCTGCAGAAGAAACTTCCCATTTCCAAGGTGCTTCCCATTTTTATTTCCTCTCTGTTAGCATGTAGTATTTTCATGGCAGTGCTTATGATTACGTTTGTGCTTGCCATTATTAAGGTGATAATTTTATGTGTAGAGAGAGCAAAATTATTGACAATCGATCTGCGCGATGTTATCGAGGGCATATCGGACACTATTGAAGCCCTGCGTCGAGCTACATATCCGGGTACACCTTTGTTGGTCTATTTTCAGATATTTTAGAGTAAATATAGTAGATGAGTGGACATAGTTATTGTTTATGGTAATCTGCGTTATATTGATCTATGTAATACCACGGGCATATTAAATTGTGGTCTCTAGCTTTGCGGTTCTTACTGCAATCGTATCATAGTTTGTTGCAGTTGGAGCTTCATGGATGTGACACGGAAGGAGAGGGAAGTGTCGATGATCGAGTTCTTGATGGAGGTATGCTACCCTTGCCTCTCCGTGTATCAATCGAGAGGTGCTCCATTGTCTTCCCAACTTGCCGTTAAGAAGGTTCTATAAACTTTTTCTACTGAAAAAAATGCAGGGATCATGAGTACATGGCTTATTTAGGCTACCTTGATTTGATGTAGCCATGTCATTTGGAGAGACTGTCAAATATTTCTGAGGCCATCACAGAAAAGCTCGCCATCAAGCGCATTAGGCGCTTATTTTTTGCAGATTTAGATGGACTATGGACAGTAGTGGACTATGTGGAGATTGAAGATGGATTCTGCTTAGGACAAAACATTATGTGAAAGTTCTGAGGGTTATGCTAGCATTCAAAGTCTTAAAACGTTGCAAGTTTGATGGAAAGAATAGTGAAAGATTTCACAACAGGTACAAGTTACAGGCTGGACCATAGCAGTTATAAAAGATCGAAAAACAAACGTACAAGTTCACTTTTTTATCAGAGGATTATCCAAGTATACAAAACAGTGCACAAAATATTGGCTTTTACCCTGATTTAAATGTGGTAATTCAGCATGGATCAAGTATGTTCTACAATTGAGATTTGGCTCTTTTGTTTTGGGAACAACAGATATCTATAAAATTTGTGAAGGTTCAGGCAAGGAGGAAATTTTACCGTTAATTTGTCACAAATTTAATAAAACCTTTACAAATAACGGAAGGCTTTTCAAAGTCACAATTTGCTATTAAAATATATTTTAAACAATGGACAAAATGACACATTCTTTGTCTAGATATTTTGTGCAGCCTTTCTAAATTTAATTTAGACAATGAATTTGTCAGTTATGTAATATGTAAATGCAGCCTTTCTAAGCTTAACTTAACCAGCGAATTTGTCAAGTTCGTAGCCAATGTATTTGGCCAATTTGTGTAGTATGTAAATTCTTTACACATCAATGAGAATTAGATGTTACAACATGTGATTGCATTGTTAGAATATTTACTTTAAACATTGTAAATAGCATGTGTACAATTCAATATTTCTATTTCCACTTCTTGATTATGAAATAAAAAAAGGCAATGTCGAAGAAAGGCAATGACAACAGACCCAACTTACAGGTTCCCCCAACTTATGCCCAACAACGCTGGGCACCGTAACCAGTAAAATATATAGATGGCCTATATTTGGCTTACAAGTTATTTCGACGGTCCAGATAGTCCATGGTCATCTTGCCCGTTTCTTTTTCCTTTCTTTTGTTCGAGCAACTTCGTTACCTGGAGCCGATCACGTCTGCTACAATGCCAAGCTTCAGATTATGGTGGAAGCTAGCAGAGCACATTGCAGATTTGCTTGCTTATTCATAAGGTTTTTAATAAGGTATTCCGTTATTTACTTTGAAGAGTGGATGATGGAAGTAGAAGCAGAAGACTGGCTTTGAAGATAGCAAATTGTTAATAAGTTCACATGTGTGAGAAATGACTTCATATCAATAAAGACCACATATCCTTGACAGGTTCCCAACATTTGCCCAAGGGGGCGTCACCTTGTGGAACCTGTCAAAACCACGTGCATCAATGGGAGGGGGCAAATATTTTACCCTTTTCCGTACGTATACTAGGGGTCATAGGGGTTTTGGGGTTTTGGCTATAAAGTATTGTTACCATTTTGCCACCATCACTGTTGGCATCCCCTATACCTGCAACTTACCTGAACCAGTGGTCCCAGTTCTAAACCTAATCATGCAATGGGAAGCATTGGGGTTCCTAAATTATGGATTATGATCATGATGAGGCTACAATGTCTCTCGAAGCAGAGGTAATAAACTCAAACTTCTTTCTTGAACATTAATTTTAAGGAATAGGTCAAATTCAGCCTCACAGTCAAATTTATGGCGGATGGACAGGGCATGTAACAAGTCGGCTTTAGTCTTGAAGCACTGGCAACATGCGGTAAACCAGGTCATCTCTCTTCAATGAATCATGCAAAGAATGAGTCAATATACGTGATTTCTATTTCTTATGTCACAGTTAAACCACAACTGGTCTGTTACTTCCAGATATGCAGAGAATGAACCAACATACACAAATTCTGGTTTCTTATGCCACAAAAAAGCCACTAACTTACTACAGCTTCATTGACTCGCTTCTTCCACCCATCTTCTATGTAGTTGCAAATAAAATTCTTTTTGCCGAGATAGAACAAGAAGCTGAGACTCCATGGCGTTGGCAACAAGATTCTGAAGGATTGTTTAACATCATAAAGATCCAACAAAGACAGTAACATGATAAGGATTTTGTGTCCAAATATGTATGTAAAACGGACTCTTCTTCCAAAATATGGACCACTCTATATTACTAAAAAGCGCTATTAGGCATAAGTGTCACATACTAACAATGCGACTCAAAATCACCATTTCAACAACAACAACGTGATACGCTAGTTCTTCCAAGACATCCTCTCGTAGGCAGGTTAAAAAGATCTGATGTATCACCTGCGGTGATCATCGCATGGTCTCAACCATTTTTTAATGCAAATGAGAAATGTATTAAACTGTTGGCATTCCATCTCTTTTTTAGTTGTGTTAGAAAGGCATTAACCTTCTCCACTTTTTTGTAATTTCTTCAATTTCCAATATGATTTGAGGGATTTGAGAGACATATGTCGCTTAAGAACGAGCCTTGCTAGGCATCTCGAGGTGAAGGTGCGCATATAAAGGAACCAATTGTTTCCATAAATCATGCCATAAATTTAACTATAAAGCCAGTCCTATATTGCATGCTTGAAGGTATGGGACAACAATAACTAGCATTGTCCCCACCCCTAAGGTTTGCATCCCTGCACTCCCACACATCGGTGAGATCCGAGACATTACCGTAATGTGTGATTAGAACTGTAAGGTCTCAAGGGCAGATCTTAGATTTGTCTAGCTTGAGTACTACCCATCATAAATATTCTAACTTACAAGCACCAAAATGGTGGTGATACAATATGAAGCAACATGGTAGGATGTGCCTCGACTCTTTGAGATGAAGGTAGGTTTTGGTAGCTATGTGGTAGAGCACTTGGTTGGCCATAGCGGGTTTGATTTGCTACTCCCGGAAGTTAAGGTCGCCTCACTATTTTTACATTCATGACATCTTTGGGATTTTGGCATCAATGGAACAGCCATTAGAGTTAAAGGCATCACTCCTTGACACGAAAGTGTGCAAAGGCCATACATAAATATAATGTAGGAAGTTCTAATACATGCGGTATGTTTGCGACACCTGTGTCATTATTCTTGTTGCAATATTCAGTTGGGACCTCTTGCCTTTTGACCCTTGTTCTGAAACTTGATGGGAACTAAGCAGGTAAACTAGTTCTGGAAGGAAAGATTGAGCACTCCTTTAACATAAATGCCAAGCAAGATCGACATTGGCGACCCGAAAACTTCTGGATGTGATGAATAAATCCATGGTGAAGACAAGAACCTTACAGGTATGCGGCATATATGAGCTTAGTTCGTACTTCACTCGTTGTATTGGCTTTTTGATGGATTAGGCTCCCAATGGTGTCTCATCTGGCAGGTGTTACAAAATGACCGAGGGATGATAACGCCTCCCGGTATTACATGGTCTATTCAAAAGGTTAGTTCAAAAGCTTATTAGTGTTATGTCATAATATCCAATGGTTGTTTAAACTTCAGGACAAAAAAAAAATTTGCTGCGGCTGCAGCGAAAGGGCCTGAAGGAAAACGAACACGCAGAGAGCGTGGTGAGCTGGAGGATATTGTGTTCAAATTGTTTGAGAGGCAAACCAGTTGGGCGTTGAAACAACTTGTGCGAGAAGCAGAACCAACCGGTTGTAAGCTTCTTCAGCACAAATTAACGTCTACAATAATAATCTTGCATCTTTGAAGAACCTCTCATCTACAGAAATTTGTTGCCATTGTTCAAGTGGAAGTTCTTCCCTTGGCCCAATTTTTGCTTAGGCATGCGACTAAAAGCGTCTCTTAGTAGTCCGAAAGCTAATTGTATTTTTGTACAGGGCTTTCTTGAAAGAAATTTTGAATGACTTATGCATTTACAATGGCGAGGAACCAAGCAAGGCACATCTGAGCTCAAGCCCGAGTTTGTGAGCATCTAATGCAGGAAGAAGCGGAGAGAGCTTGAGAATAGGTTAGAGGCGTACATAGATGGAACTTTTGTATGCTATCAAAAGGTGGAAGCGGCCTCTTGTACATGTTTTTTGATTGACATTTGTACCATATAAAGTGAACAATGCATTTTGGAATAAGATCAGCCTATTTGTTGTTTTCTAACTAGTGGCATATTGGTTCGACTATTTGTTCCATTGTGTTCTTGCTTGGTGAGTAAAATTTGCATTGAACTGAAAATACTCACTCCTTTGGGGGATTATGACAAAGATTATCATGGTCCATTTGGGCAAATGGAAATTATTTCAATTATTTTATTGCTCAAGCCGAGCATTCTTATTACATCGACCCATCGTACTTCGATGCGGTGCTACATAATTCGGGTTGTTTTTATCATTGGGTGGGAGACTAAAATATTTCCATGAGGAATAGAATGCTTAAAGTTATGGTCTGCAATATCTATATGCTTATTTACCTTGGTCTTTGCATCATAGGTCCGTATTTTGCAAGAAGTGAAAGAAATCTATCAAGCTAGGTTAGATGTTCTCAGGGTTTGTTGTTGGGACTCTCGTCTTGCGGGTAAGTTGTGCTATTATTCTGTGTCTTTCTGCATAGCTAGTTATTTGGATGACATTTACATTGGGAATCTTCAGGTAAGAAATGGTGCAAATGAACAAAGCATCCTAAACCATGTGCATCTTATCCTATATTATAAAGTTATTCTGTAAGTGTTGGACCCAGCCCTAATTTGGGCGGTCCAGATTTTACCTTCGATTTGACGGTCGAGATCAAGCCCTCGATCGGGGGTTTTGCTTCCTCCCCAATTCATTCCAATCCGGCAGGAACAGCAGCTTCGTCACGAATAGGAACCCAAATATGCCCAAGCTTTCTTTACTTTGACGGCAGCAAGAGCAGCTCCTTCTAATGAATTAGCTTTTGCTATGGCTGGACAATTGGAGCTTAGAATTCAGAGGTGTGGAAGAATTTAATCCTAATGAACGATGGGGATTAACACAAAAAACGCCACGATTTGTTAGCTAAGAAGCCCGTGGGTTGAGAGTAGAGATGCCTGGCCATGGCGGATGTCGTAGCTAAAGAGGAGCTTTTTGCTCCCAGTAGCCACATCATTGAGGAAGACGATGCCTATTGGGAAGTATTTTGCGGTGGCGTTGACGCCGAAATGATGATGGCGAAGCTGTGCAAATGCAATGGTTAGGGTAGGGCTAGATGCGGAAAGGAGTAGTTTTGGCGAGGTTAAGTAATCTCGCGATTCATGTACCACGTTAATGGGCGGAGAAACTCATCCGCACAAATAAGATCCGCTTAAGAAAGCAAGGCGGCACTTTTCCTTCTTTTGTGGGTGATCCATTCTCTTTATTGGATCTCGAGTTAATATCCCGAAATTCTATAGGAATAATATCGTGGCATGAAGCATGAAATAAGTTCTATTCTTCTATGAGTTATTTTAGCATAAGGAAGATGAGCTTCTTTAGTGTACCCATACATAATCCAACCATATTCAAAATTGGGGAAGATAGCGATTTTTGTTGGCGTCTCGGGCATAGTAAGCTCAATGACTTGGCAAATGATTCTTGATGTACATGCTTTCCGTGACATGGTATGCTTGGAAGACACATGGTTGCAAGAAACAAGGGCCTGATGAGCCTCGGCCCTTTGCGCAATATCTTTGTTAGTTTGTAGTTGTGAAAGCATGCTAAGTAATAAGTAGCCTTCAGCTTCTTGATCTTTGCTTTAGGTTTTAGGTAATTATTTTTTATCTGGTAGCCAATATATTATCTAAATCAGTGCCATATTCTGTTCTCATTTTTGTGTTAATTGTATAAAGTGCTCATTACATATCTACTTGCAGGAGTTCATGGGACAATTTTCATTCGTAGAAAGTGAGAAGCAGAAAAAGCTTTACGCGCTGTATGGAAAGGTACCGCTTGATGGATTACAAGCTTATTTTACTTTCTAAATATACAGTACTTGATTGTCTAATGTCCACTATACTCCGTTGCCAAAGGTGGTTGCAGCGGTTCACAAATCAGTACATGTAACTTTGTTTGAATTTAAGCATATATAGAGTGAGCAACCGCGTTTTTGGAAATCTTAATGTTCTCTATTGGCTTCAGATTGAGTTTGAAACGATATGCAGAGAAAGGAAGGTAATGCAAGTTTTGCTAATTATCATTATTTGGTTTATCATCATTTCGCATTATTTCATGACTAGCATTAATTTAGCTTCCAGCATAGGCATGGGTCTCGCTAGCACTAGATGGAAAATCGTTAGCTGATTAGTGTTTTACTTATTCTTCTACTGTTAGACTCATGTGCATGGCTTTTCTTTGTTGCAGCTTATGATTTGAGAACCATGCTAGAAACAATGTCAGAGATGTGCAGAGTGCAGAAAATATACGCAGAATGTCATAAATAGATGGTGGAGATAACGAGGTAACTGGATTGGAAGGCTGAGATAAGACACAAAAAAAAGGATCCCATTCCCCCACTTACTTTCTATATTGAGTTGCAGTTGATATCCTTTGAAGAAAACAGATTGTAGCGGATAGATTGTAGAACAGATTGCATAGGATATGAACAGATAGCATTGGATATGAACAGATTTCATCAAATTGTAGCAGATAGATTGAACAGATTGTAGCAGCTTGCATCAGGAAGCTCCACACAGCGCAGTGCAGCCTCGGATGTTCCGACTGTGGATTCGTACATGCATGTGATTTGAAGCATAAGATACTGCGGTTTGTTTCTTTGATTTCGCTTCTTTGATGCATCTGGTTTCTTTTGTAAATATGCTGGTTTCTTTCTTTTACATCATTGATGTTGCAAGCAGCAAATATTTAACCCAGGTTTCCAGTAATGTTTCTCAAAATTCACATGGTTATTGAATACTTGAAGCATGTTCTGTCAGTTGATTAGTTACTCAAGTTAATTCATCTGTGTTATTCGTTCGTGATGATTCTTCTATTGCCTTTCTTAATCCTGGAATATGTTAAATGCTTGCAGAACATGCCTTATGTGTTTGTTCTCTCCAAGCAAGCTCTAGGGGCCTGTGATTTCTTGCTCAGTGACGACTAATGAAGGTAGTCAGTTGAAGATCCAAGTTGAGCAGTTGAAGGTAGAAGGTATGTAATTTATCAATCTCATTGATGTTGCAAGCAGCGAAAATGAATTAATACTCATGTTCTCTTTTATTTTCCCCTTGCAGACTTCCTGCTTAAGTTTGATATAAATGTGATTTGTTTGTATAAATGTGATAATCTATTAATATTGATTTTGTTCGCATATTCCTTCAATTACTGTTTTAAAGCGCATGTGGAGTGCGCATGTAGTGCAAAAACATAAAGAACAATGTTTAAATCTTCGTTATTTTTTAGTATAATAACCAACACATAACTACCATTGACATTAATTAATATAACCATTGAATCCAACACAATTAAATTAAAATCCCCCTTAAACCCCCTTTGGTTTGGGTGCATATTCACACGGGGGGTGACTCCGGGCATCGAGAGCTGTCGGATTGGCATATTCGCCCCTTATTCCTTAATCTACACCATACGTAAAGTTCCTCATTTGTGGGGTATGCAAGTACAAGATTTGCTATACTGTATAACAAGATTTGCAAAATACTATAAGATTTCAACCGGAATACTATATGGTGTTGATTTCGTACGTGCAAAATACAATTATGAGGGCTCTCGCTGCCCTCGTCACTTTTGGGTGTGAATATGCACCCAAACCAAAGGGGTTTAAGGGGATTTTAATTTAATTGTGTTGATTCAATGGTTATATTAATTAATGTCAATGGTAGTTATGTGTTGGTTATTATACTAAAAGCCACAACCCTTCGGGCCATAAAAAAAAAAACGGACGTGAGAATATAAAAGACATCTAAAACATGTAGCAATATGTGTTATGTAATATGCAGCATTAAGAAAAAAAAGGGAATATAGTAAAATGAAACATGACTAACTATAATATCAAAGCATAATGTAATATAATTATATATGCTATAAAAGCATTTTATTTAGAAATTTATTGAGTTATTGAAAATAGCCAAGGTATTATAATAGTTTTGGAGCACTTAAAGTGGATAGTGGTTTAAGATACGATACAAATCTTGGTTGATTTGCCTATCAAATAGTCTACCAGAGAGCGATTAGCACATTTTATTTGCGCACGTAATTGCCTTTGCTGATCTATGTCCAAACGGATATGTGCATCAAGCATGAAGTTCTCAATTGAGCTCAAACGCGTTCGTTGATTTGTGCCTCTTGAGCTTCAGCGACATCTTCTTGTGCAGGATGGTTTACCTCGTACGTGATGCCTTCTGCTTGTATAACTCCCATTCGTGATGTTGAGGTTGAGCCTCGTCTGTTTCGTGCCATTCGTCTCATTGTAATAGCTGCGATCATTAAAAAAACAACACAAGGTTAAAAGTTTCATATAGCATTATAATAAGAATAACACAAGCTTGTAATTGCAATTGTACGCGCACACCCGAGCCATTTTGATGGCCCGAAAATTTTTTTTGAAGTAACACCCTCGGCCCAGGGCGTTATCTACTCCATAAAAACTAATATAGTAGATGTTATGATGTTAGATATTGTAGCATTTTATTTTTACATAGAAACTTAAACAATGGCCATAATGTTGAAGCCTAGGCTCAACATGAATGGGCAGTAGATAATGCTAGATATTGAAAGAAAGGCGACATTTTTAATTTTAAAGGGAAATAGTTAAAGGAAAGAATAGGATATTCGAGATTAGGTCCTTGGTTAGGGTTAGGGTTTTACGCAATGGATCGATGATGGCGGTGCTTGCTTGAACACATGGAAATCAATTGAATAGAAAGATGTGAGGGTCGAATCTAAGCGTGGTCTTTGCGAGATGTTGAAAACAGAGTTATCTTACCATGCTACACCTTTGGTTCCGGTGGGCTTACGAGGGAAAGCTCAGCCAGATATGGCTATGGCGGCTAGTGGCTCCGGTTTTGACCTATGGGCTTAATTGGTTTTCGAGTTTTGTAGCTTGATATGAGCGGTAGCTAGTTAAGCGATGGAATCGGCAGCAAGCAATCACTTATATGGAGAAATCGGCAAGCGATTACATTGTTTACTCGGCTTTTTATGTACGATTCTGATCGTCCACCCGGCCCGGAGCCATTTTACAACAGATGTTTGATCTGGCGCGCACCCAATACAATACCTTGGATAAAACTTGAAGATGTGGCTATGGCGATCCAATTTATGTCGGGCATATTACGGCTATGGCGAGCTAGATATTCATGGCTCGGGCCAGCACTAAGTGGCCATTGCTTTTTGAGCTAAAGCTAAAGTTGAGGGAAGAAAAAAGATAGGAAAAAGCGCAAGATCTGTCTCCATCTCCAATTTTGCATGCTAGGTACTTTTCGCTCTCCGGATTGGGCGGCATGCAGATTCTAATGCTAGGTGTATTGCTAGGTTTGGATTTGGCCTGCCATGCGTTTGTTTTCGGATTAAACAAATTAACAGCAGGTTTGGGTTTGGCATGCGGTCCGGGCTTGATTCCGTACTAAGGCACGGATGCTAAGCGGAGGGGAAGTTGCGGTTGTTATAGCCCGATCTTTTCCATCTCCACTTCACCATGCTAGAAATCTCACGCGCGTTACAATCTTGAGAACCAAAACCAAGTAACACAACACTTTCTGCGGAATGTTTAAAAAGATGAATGCAATATGTAGCATAAAAAGCAAAAACGACAAAAAAGAAAAAAACACCGTATCATGCATTGTTCCAATCTGGTCATGGAAGATTTATCGTCAAAAAAAGCACAAACTTCCATACCACAACTGTTGGATGAGGATAGAGGGAGACGGATCGGCGCGACGGCACGACGGATAAAACCACCACAAGAGCTTCTGAGAGAACAGAGCTTTGCTGGGTTCATGCATATGAATAAGGAGCTCGGCATAAGAACCGTTAGATTGTTAAAGCTAATCCACATCAACGCTCCAGAAAAGCTGCACTCTAGAAATACTATTTAGTATGGCCCAATGAATACAGCACCGAAATCATAGGAAAACCATGCCAAAAAGCGTACAAAAACACAAAAAAAACCCCCTGTTATAATGCTACATATTCCTTCAATTCTGTTTAAACTGCATGTGGGTCTGCGTGTAGTGCAGCCAAAATGCAAGAACAATGTTTAAATCTTCGTTACGTATACTATAGAAAATTCAGCTGACATAAAGATTTGTTCATCCCTGTCAATATAGTCTACTGCCAATTCAACAGCAAATCATAAGTGGCCAACAACACCATATGGTGCATTGGATGTATTCAACTGTACACAATGCATGTCACAAGATAAAGACATTTGCATGTCACAAGATAAACATTTAAAATTAAGAAGTTGCTAGAACCAAATTCTATGCCATAACAATGACATAGCAATTCAGGTCCAATCCTACAAATGCCAGGACACTAACCACCTTATAGCCCAACGATGCTAGGCAGCATCATTTTACAATGCAACCTTATTATTTCTAGGCCTCCAATATTACCAGTTCCAACCAACCTTATTATTTCTACGTCTCCAACATTGCCAGCAGGGTTCGAAATTAGAATTTGCCCTAACCATTAAAAATGCCTGCTTATATTTAAGGCTACCGGAAATACATGAAATTATAGTGTACTTTCCCGGAAATCCTTAGAAACGTCCCCAAAAATAGCCTGAAAAAACGCCGGGAATTTTTTTTGGCTATCGGAAATTTTTTGGAATGACCGGATTTTTAAGGGTCGAACCCCCCCAATTTCGAACCCTCCAGTTCCAACCTGTGCCCAGCCCTAATTTGGATGGCCCAGATTAGGCCAATCAACGTCCCAGATTACGCTAAACTAAAAACAAAAGGGTCTTGGGAATATTAGGGTTTTAGGGACTTTTTGCACAGACGGCGATCCTTGAAGCCTGCTTCATAGAAGAGCCACGAACACCAAAAATGTCGTGGTTGTATATGCAGCTCCAGCCATGGTGACCATGGAGCAAATTTACAAACCAGTTCCGCCGCTTCCACTACCGCCAGTTCCCTCTGAGCCACTATTTTTCCTTTGAACTTAGGCGCTCTTCAAAATCTACAAAACAAAACGCCCTCGAGCTAGGGCATCTTCAGGTTGCGGCAGTGGCACTCAAGCCCATTTTTTCTACTCCTCCAAGAGGTTGGCTATGGCATTTCTTTTCCTTCTACTCACCTATGGCACATAAGAAGCCATCGGCTTTCAAAATGCAAGCTCTGAAGTTTTCAACCGCATCTGAAGCGCCCATTTCGCTCTAGATCTAGGGCAAATCTTGCTCCAACTATCGCATCCTCGATATTATCGATTCGGATTAGAAGGTACTTTGGATTGATCATTCTATTTTAGGGCAACGAAATATTATCCGGAAGATCAAATAAGCGGGCGAAACAAGAATAGCTTGGGCAAAGCCATTGTGCTGGATAATGAGCACGATCCACGATCTCAGAGAAGAGTAGGAAGTACGGTAATATGTTTTTTAAAACTATGATACCTAGAGCAAGCAGAATAGAGTCATTGTGTTTTTATGAAACTATAAAGCAGATATCAGCTTATGCATCATATTATTTCATTTCTGAAATCCATAATAGACTAGAAACGTGTGCCCGGCGATGCCGGGCATTAGTCCTGGATGTGTGGAATGGCTAGACATAATGGACTTTATAGGTGCAATAAAGAGCTATGAAATGTAATTATGCCTATAGATGTAATAGAGTGCCAAGTGCGGAGGGTTGTAGATGAGATGTAATCGTGTATGTAGATGTAATGGAGTGTCAGGGTCTCTAAGAAATATAGAACTTTGTAAGTCACCATGTTGGACTCCATCTTTAAGAGTTGTAATTTACTTAGACACATAATCATGATATCTTAAACCCTAAACATAAGCACTAAATACTAAATTTGTGGTAATGATGACATGGTTGATAGCAATGCATGATCCATCTAAGAGATGCTCTATATTCATTGACATTCATGATGTAATAAATTCTCAAACCCTAAATGCTCAAATCCTTAAACCTGTAGCTTAACACTAAACCCTAAATGAGTGATTTATCCAACATGTTTGACATGTTCAATTATTTAGTACCATTACCTTAAGGCTAGACAGTGCGACCGGTGATGCCCGGCATTAATCTTGAGCATGTGCAGGGTAGTCATGTAATGGAATTCACATGTGGAATAGATGGTTGTAGATCTTTGAGAAAGGAATGGAGTGCTTAGATCACGAAGGACATTAGCATAATATTTGGAGTGGGATGAGTCAAATGGCTTTTAAATAGGAACATAGCATTAAGATGGATGGATGGATGGATGGATGGATGGATGGATGGATGGATGGATGGATGGATGGATGGATGGATACAATTTTAATGTCTACGGGAAGTTTATGAAGCTTATGAGCAACAAAGAGAGCTCACATTTGCTCAAATAGTGCAACAAAGAGCTGTTTGCAAGCTCACGTAGATTATAATTTGTAGTTGTCTATGAACAAATCTTAGTTCCACACATACACAAAAAACAGAAAACACATGAAGCCTTATGTACAGCAAGTTGGTCGCAAGGGATTGTAGCAATTTATTTTCTACTAATAGCCTACAAAGTAGATTGAAGTTCCTCTAAAATTGCATATACAGTCTATAGAAACACAAATTCATGCTGAACTGCAAAACAATTCAACTTCAAATAATCTCCATAGCATTTACAAAGATATTAGCTTTTTTCCACATATCTGAGCAACGAAATATCAATGTCATCATGTGTAGTTCAAGATGCATGATTAATCAAACTACAATCTTGTGCATGTCTTAGGCAATATAGCGAGATTGAGAAATTGCTTGACAAAGCATCAATAAGAAAACTATGAAGTGCACAACAGAAGATGAAATCAATATTCTGCCCAGGCATAAGGTACAACTGTATTGAAAAGTCGTAATTGCCACTTCTACTGCAACCACAACAAATCATTAATCCATACAATATTGCGCTGGAGATTTGACTCTCAAACGCATGTCTTAATAGCATGCATTAACCACCTTAGTTCTTATCCCCAAATAGAAAAGAGCCACAAAGAAAGAAATCTGATTAAAATCACGATGAGCTCTAGAATATTAAATTAAATTAATTGATTTAAAATTAAGGGAAAAACTACAAAATGCCCTTATGTTTTGACGAATTTCACCAGATGCCCCTAAGTTTTTATAATTTTACTAAATGCCCATGTCAACGTATACCCTTCTGTAACATTTCAAGTTTCACAAAATGCCCTTCAGTTTTTCGTATTTAATAGAATGCCCTTTTTCAACGGATACTTTTTGGCGTCATTTTTGGATCAACGTCCAGTTTCGTGCATGGTTCCTCAAAAGAAAAAGGAAGGCACAGGAGACTCCATTGAATTTGCTTCTGATCAAATCTCATTTTGCTCCATCAGTTTTTGCTTGTTCCATCATTTTTTGCTCAAGCATCACTCTCACAATTCTGGGGGCACAGGATGTCATGGTTCTGGAGGCTCACCAAACTTTTCTACTCACTTCTTACTCCGCAACCTATAGGGAGATCATGCACCATGTTATTGTTCCTATTGTTCTAGATACAATGTTGCCTGCAACGACAATACGACGTTGTTCAAGGGAATTTCAATAATTTTCTTAAAACTTAAAAGGTATTTTGTGAATTTGCAACTTTTAAAATTTGAAAAAAAAAACACATGTTATAGGTCTCAAGGGCATTTTGAAAATTTATAAGAAACATAAGGGCATTTGATGAATTAACGTAAATCTTAAGGGTATTTGAATAATTTTTGAAAATACAAAAATACATTATATGTTGACCAGGGGCATTTGGTGAAATTATAAAAGTTAGGGGCATCTGGTGAAATTCGTCAAAACATAAGGACATTTTATAGTTTTTCCCTTTAAATTAAACCATTAACAGAGATCGTAAGTTAGGCAAAAGCATTACAATGCTCAATAGTAGAGGAACTAAAGGAACGCAATAAGCAATCATCGTTTCTTTGAGAGACATTGTTAAAATACA
The DNA here is from genome assembly GCA_021234155.1 of Isoetes taiwanensis. Lineage (NCBI taxonomy): Eukaryota > Viridiplantae > Streptophyta > Lycopodiopsida > Isoetales > Isoetaceae > Isoetes > Isoetes taiwanensis. The sequence goes on from JAJEKV010000026.1 coordinate 18,539,758, forward strand.
CCCACTTTTTTTCGTAAGAGAAAAAGGCTACTTACTTAATGTTCCCAAAGCTCTACAACTATAACACAAAGCATCACTACCGGTAAGACAAATATATTTCTTAGCCAAATTAAGCACATTTATTTCTTAGTCAATTTGTTTGCATGTCCGGGGCCCCTTTCCTCTATCTTTGGAACACATGTCTTGTTAAATTAATGACCAACATAGAAGCAAAAACATTTTTCCGAGGCTTATTAAGGTCTGTTGATGGAAGAAAAATAAGAACCTCAAATTATTAAGGGATACAAATGGTGAAAAAACCAAAGATCATTTAATATTGTTGCCTAGAACCGCACAACCATTACATCAAATACAATTTCAAGGATATCCTTATTGAGTTCCTCCGTTTAATTTGCATTGACAATGTCACATGAGATGTCTATAAGATGTATATATTGAACTGGAATCTTGGTTGACTGAAATTGAAAATTAGACCATATTAAATTGGCTAGAGTGAACCTCGCTAAAGTGCTCGCATGAGAAGCTCTAATAAAATAAACTCAATTCTCCAACCATAAGCACAATAAAATTTCCCCCGATGAAACCTATTCTAAATTGTTTAGTCTTAAATATTTTTCTACATTTGAGGCTTTCTTGCCTTCCATATATAGACATCTAATTCGGAAACCATTAAAAAGAATATGCATTTATAAATTTGGGAACGTTTGGAAAAAATTATGTCGCACATTTGTTGCATGTGATTGGACACTGAAGAGACATGATGCAAAATAGGCAAAGATAATATACCAACAAATGAACACATGTGAAATTTTGTTTGCAATAAACGGATGGGCGTTAAAACTTCTACCGCACATTTGCTTGTCGTGATAGAGCTTCTAAGCAAATTATCTAAGCATGTTAAGGAATATAAGCTTCTCGACGGGGTTTCATTGCTTGTTTACAGAGTACTAAAAGGAAAGCATCAAAGCAAAAGGCAAGTTAGAGGTCAAATTCAAAGATAGAAATGGTCAATGCAAAGGGAACTGAAATTTTTTGTAATTGTTAAGTTCCAAACGACGAAACCAAGACATGAAAATACTTACTTTACATGGTGAGAATGCGGGTGGTAAAGGGGCATAAAACAGAACTCATAAAGCTTTTATATCCAACTTTCAAAAACGATTTGTACCACCTTAGTATTTACAAATAATGGTAGGCAGAGGAGCAAAATCTTTATGTGCAACTACTCATAATGCAAAATCTTCATGTATAGCTACATGATGCATAGCTATTCATGTATCTACAACTGAAAATGTAACATGTATCTAACCATAAAAACGTATTTCAAAATGTGTCGACGTTTAAGTCGAAGGAAGCAAGAATGAATGACAACCCGAAATGGCCGAGGATAGCTGATAATGAAGGATAAATCTACGTGACTGCATGAAGAAATGTAAGCATCGAGAAAATGTAAACTTAGAATGGATTAGAGGAGAGCAATAAGCATACTGATTAGACGCTAGTTGCAGCTTCCTCACGCAACTTGCTTGCTAAGGAATTCAAAAATAGCATTGCCCCCGCATCGTGCTTTCAATACTTAAACACTTTAACTTGGAAATTCCAAGCTCTTGTCTTACTTTTAAGCACATCAAGATATTTTCCTTACTTGTGACTAAATCCTTATGAGCATCAAAGATTCAACTTGGCAATCACAATGTCTTCCTCTAGCTTATAAGCCGCCGCAAGCCGCCTCATAAACCCGACAACAAATCATGACATGGCATCCACGATAACACGTAAAGAAATCCAAAGAAATAAAAAAGATGGCCAACAAAGAAAGATCGGCAAATGCTAAGTGATTAACATCTATATGCTACTGATCCTCGTAGCGAAGTAAGTGTTGCAATATTATCCGCAATAATATTCTATTTAATGCTCGATATATGCCCATCTCACATTTTCTTCGCAGCTTTTAAGAATGTCAAGGTGCAAAAGGTTTGCGAGGATATCAAATACAATGTGGGATGACAAAGAATAAAGCTTTACACGAACTTACTGCCAGACACATCGTAAAACTACAAATCATGAAAGTTTCAACCAAAGACTAATGGGTTTACCTCGTCTTCTTATGAGCATTCTCGTCTTTTTCTTCATCTCTTGAATGTTGCATCATCTTGTTTTTCTGATCTCCAAGCTCTCGGCCGTAGTCTCCATCATAGGAGTGGTTTTATTCTACTATTATAAACTACACAATGCTCTTGAGTTGCTATTTTATCAAGAATGGCACCGTCCTTCTGTGGAAATCGAGGAAAATAATCTCCTTTTGAAGATCCCGAGAAATTTAAAGCTCCAAAAGCAGGCATGAATGGGGTTTGATATTGAGACTTCAGACGTGTCCTAGAATTTCCAAATCGATCATAACCATAGCCGCAAAACCGAACAAAAGGATTAGAATAAGTCTGAAAAAAAAAGAACCGGAGATGCAAAAACGTGAAAAAAAAAAGAATATGGCAAAGCAGAAAAGACACGCATCTTGCGACCGCTCTTCGCGACCGCTCCCCGAATCTGCGTTTGCCATAGAAACGTAGAAAAGCGGAGCAATATCTTGAAATGGCGGCCTTCCTTGCGTTACCTACCTATCGACGCCCAAACGTAAAACGAGAAAATCTTTAGGGAAAATTTATTGGACCACGATATTCGGTTTTGTCAAAAGAGATGTGAAGCTTTGTCAAAAAGAGATGACTTCAAATATGGGGCTCCTCTGGCAAACCGATCTCAACCGGGCTCCACGGATATATGCTTCCCGGAGTTAAAACAAATAAATCGGTTGGCCATGAAAAAAATGACAAACGGGCTTAGATCGACCTCCAATGTGGCAATACTGGAGCTCAACTGTAGTAGGACAAAAAGTTGAACATAAGCTCGAAAATCCGTTTGCTTCCTTCTTGTTAGAACCTTGACCGACGCCTCGCTACCGTAAAGGAAAACGCTAACGCTAGAAGAGAATCAGAACCGACGCACTGCTACCGTGAAAGGAAAACGCAACGCAGAAGAGAACCTGTGAGCTTAAAAACTCCGCCTGCCGCAGGAAAACTCCCCGCAAGCCGGAGAGGGAACGCCCAGATGCGGAGGGAACGCCGCGATGCGCGCCGCAAGACCGCCATGCCTGTGCACAAAAATCCAACACGCTCCCATTTTAATAAAGAAGATAAACAATTACTTCTTAAGAATTGAGCTAAGGAAGAAGCATATGAAGAAAATTAGCTTAATTGATTGTAGGATATATGAATTTGTGTACTTTGATTAAACTCTTTCATTTCTGAAGCAAATGCTTGGACAATGTCTTTTAACGCAGGAACAAGCTTTATTAGAGTCTGTTGTGGAAGAGGTGGAGACAATTTACCTTCGCAATATAAAGTAGCTCAATTACTCCATGCCAAGACGATTCACAAGGTCAGATTGTTCAATCTAGATGTAAATGTTCTAAAAATATTCACAAAAACAGAAGTCATCAAAATATATTGCCATGTTCATTCTATTTGGCTCAATTTTCCCATAGAACTTTCGTTTTTTGTGATATGACTCCAAGTAGCTCTTTTGGTTTCTGGCATGTAGCTCTTTTGCTATTCAGATTCCTTTTGGCTTATTCAAAAGTGGTATTTATAAACCATAAAATACTTTGAGATATGGAATCTGGAAAGGGATTATCTCTAAATGTTTGGGGATGTATGATAGACTCAACATGAAATTTCTGTAACTCCTCCTCTCCATATAGCTTTTATTGTATATAACAGTGGATCATCATTGACCTTTATTTGCTGTATTTGACAAATGCAACTATGCTGAACGAAGACACAATCTTATGGAAATCTCAAACTGGCAGGATTGCCGCTGTATGGCTTCCAATCCTTACCTTCGGAGGCAACAATACAGATGCAGAAAGCTTTGGAATTATATTGCTTGCATTGCCTAAAGATTTAACGAAGCCTTTCTCTACACATGATGTTGAGTTGATTATTAATGTTATGGTAAGACATATCTTTGTCATCTTCTATTTGCAGCTTATAAAATTTATTAATTGATATCTGAATCTTTTGCGTCTCTAGCAGTCCAATTAGAATGTACATTTTGCAGGACGTTGTTGCCCTTTCACATGCAGTTGTAGTGGAGGCAGCAACAAGGAGCAGAGATAAGCTGATGGATCAGAATATCGCCGCAGGTTGGCACCAGTTGTAATGTTTTCATTAATAACTGCTTTGATGCGAAATAATGGACCGGGTTACACGGCACAATGAGAAGTGTTTGATACAGAGGATTCAATCATAAACCGCTTTGTTTTTGCAGTTTCACTCGAGTTATGGCATTTCACAGCCAATGGAAGTTGTGAAATTATATGGAACTTTCAATTCATTTTTTGGTTGTGAAAGATTAGAATTCCAGTAAAAGAACTGCCAGGGGACACATCAACTCTAATCTACCATGCAGAACTTTCGCATTGCCTTCATTGATAGTCAATGTTCTTCCTCCCAAGATGCTAATGAATATGACTTCCATGTAAAATGGCATGGGCTTAGATTTCTGCTCTGGTTCTTAATAGATACCAACGCAGCCTCCGCTCTACGACTTTAGAGTTTTTTCTAACACATGGATTTGATAGGGTCTAAGTTTAATAGCCTTGCTCTGTGCAGCTTCTTGTGAATTCAGAGGATGACCAATGCTAAGTCTGATGGGGATATCAGGGCTCCAGATTTGGGGGGTTCCTCCCCAGAATTTCCGGTTGAAGTTGTTAAAATCCGGTTTCTTTAATAGATGCCGGCAAATTTCCGGTCAAAATTTTGTAAAATGCTTGTTAAATCCGGCAAATTAGAGGATATTTTCTGAAAAATCCGGTAAGTAGCAACAAAGCACGGCATTTTGCCAGTTTAAGCAAAATCTACTCTGGAGGCCTGGGGGATATGCAGGCCGCTCTATGACGTTAGAGTTTTTTCTAACACATGGATTTGGTGGGGTCTATGTCAGCAACCCTGCAGCTTTTTGTGAATCTGGAGGATGACCAATGTTAATTCTAATGGAGATATGAAGAAAGATCATTAATGCTTAACTGTTGGATTTGTTGTTGTTGCTTACTCTACTGTCAATTGAAATAGTTCTAACATGAAGGTAAAATATAGATAGATAGCACTACTCGCATATATATGAAGGTAGAGATGTTACATCGCACTGCCTACAAGCACTCATTCTAGGCAAACCAACCACAATGTAACAATGAAAGATATTGTACAATGGATCCTCAGAAGGATTTTATCTAACGCTATGGCCAATTTGAGGAATGAAATTTGTTTTATCCAATTTGAGGAATGTCATTTGTTCCATAGTGAATGTAGTCTCCTCCCTTAGAATGTCTTTCGTATTGTGAATGATCAATTGAATAGTGTCTTTCCTATGGATTCTCACCAATTCAAGATGTGTCTCTGCAAAGGAGCTTGCACTAACCTGCATAACCCACTTTACATGCCAGGTCACAGAACATCATTCATTTACATGCCAGGTCGCAGAACATCATTCATTACAAAGTCTTTGATCAATACATGTGCAGTCTGGAATATTTATGACAGTTAGTTTTGGTACTTCATGCTATCATCACACTGTGCCTATTGTTGCTATTTAGTTGTTGGACAAATCAACACCTTCAAATGTGTTCTTCTATTGTGGTAAATGTATTTCAAGCATATTTGCAGTGGGCAATACGAATGTATTGTAACATTGTAGCAAGAGTCTTGAGGTGGAAAAATTATATCAATGGACAATGATTATCTTCTTCATCTAGCTTTCTAAATTCTTCATCTAGCTTTGCAAATTTTTATATTAAGGGTTAACTTCATCTAGTGCATATCTCAACTATGATTGTTGCTAAATATAGCAAATTCAAATCATTATGCAGACAATTGCAAAATCATCTACGTAAATCTGGACAAGCAAACTGAACTTTTGGTAAGGGAGTTGAACTCATACTTTTACTTTGAATGTACAGGTGATAAAATGGATGAGAAAATGGATTGAAGATTTTCATGACCAAATCATTTGGTTTGATAGCGAGTTTGCCTATGACCAAATCACTTACAACCAACAGGCTAGGGTTTGAAAATGCGGACGATAGAAAATATCATGATTTTCCAACGAAATCGTTGTAAGATCTAGAACTTATAGTGTCTGGTGCCATGCCAACTTATTCATCATCAAACCCATTTGAACATGGTGGCTCATGATAAGATATTTTTATGTACTACAACAAACAATGTTCTTCCCTATTGTATTGTCAGGTTGCACCTAAAGGCTTTGAATTGTGACTTTTCTAAACGCATTTCTAATATTAGTGCCACTACCCTCCGTACAAATAAAGAGAATGGACATGATCCAATTGGTTGTACAATGGAAAGAGAAAAAGAAAAGAAAGGGGAAGAGAAAGGGGAAAAAAGAAAAAGGCGGAGAAAGGATGAAAAAGGAAGGAAAAGGAAAAGGGAGATGTAAAGGAAGGGAGGGAAAGGAAAAATGGTACAAGAAAAAAGGGAAAGAGAAATGGGAAAATGGAGGGCATGGGATAAAGGGGAATAGGGTGGGAAAATGAAGAAAAGGGGTACATGAAAAAGACGAGAAAAAGGAAGAAACAAAAAGGGCATGGGAAAAGAGAAAGGGAAAGGGAAAGAGAAAAGGAAAAGGAAGAGAAAAGGGAAAGGGAAAAAAGGCACGGGAAAATTAGGAAGAAATGGGAAAGACTGAAAAGGGAAGGGAAAAGTCCACAAAAAAAGGGAAAGAAAAAAAATGAAAAGGGGAAAGGGAAGGGAATGGAATGGAAGGGGAGGGAAAAGAGGATTAAAAAAACGAAAAAAGGCAGAAGGAAAAAAGAAGACGTGTAAGGAAAAAGGAAAAAAGAAAAAAAAAAGTGCATAAGAGAATGATGAAAAAAGGGAAACACAGGATATAACAAAAGATAAAGGAAAGGGGAAGGGTGTCAAATACAAAAAACCTATTATAGCCCAAAGAATGTTGGACTTGGTTTTTATTATATTAAATTTATGAAAAGGAGTCCGAGATGAACATGTTTCTCATTCCACGGTTCCTTAACTTATGCCAAAGAACGCTGGGTACCATTACTAGTAGCATATATAATGAGATTGGGGTTCAGGATATTACAGTGCAAATTGAGGTTGATCAAACATAAAAGTTGTTAGATTGATGTGATTGATTACAAGTAATCTTAAAAGTAAGTTGTAAGGTGGATATATTTTTCGAATTGGTTCATGTCCTGTTAGCTGGCAAAAGTACTAGTTTATGCTTGCAAAGATGCCAATTTTCGACTATCACAGCTCATGCATGGTGGGATCATTTAGACCGTGTATAAGATATTGTGTGATATCTTTAGTCTATAGTGCAATGGAGATGCATTGAACTGAGATTTCATTCAAATCATACATGCATAACACGAGTCAGCTTTTTAAAGAAGCAAATCGTCCTTAACTGGCAAATTCTCCTTGTAAGGGCCTAATGAGCTGTTAGGGTGGGCCAAGGGCGCGCAAGGAGAAAATGCTTGTTGAAAGCAACTGTGCAGGCGGCAATTCCTAGTTGTAATTGCAGGCTGAAAGTAGGCATTGTGATAGGGATCAAGAGACAGGTTTCTTAGAGAGAGATGCAAGGGTTGCATTACTTTTATGCTACATGCTCGTGATCTTCCCTCAAACTTCCTAGTGTTTGTTGATTGTTTGATCAATATACGTAGGGGAGGGTGCCTATGATGAAATTGAAAGGAAACAAACTTTATTACGATGGGTTTAACTTTTTTTTAACCTCCCCTTTTGACATTACCTTTGGGTCTTTCAGTTTATGACAAATTTGAACATTGCTACCAAGGTTGTATGTTAAGAGGCTAATTTTAATCCAATAAGTTCTTCAACGGACCATTAACTGCCCATCAAATGCCCACATGGACCTTTAATAGCCTGCCTACTTTGGTGAGATGACAACATTTTAACAACAATTCAATATACCATTAAGTGCCCATCAAGTGCCCACATGGACCTTTAATGGCCTCCTTGCTTGGTGAGGTGACAACAGTTTAACAACAATTGGATGAGGTAATAACAATTTAACAACAATTTTTGTGTAGAAAAATCATCAACATGTAATTTGAACCCTTGATAACATTTGCTATTGGTCCAATACGAATTTCGGAATCAACACAAATGTTGAAAATAAAATTTTTTATTTGAATATGGCTCCACAGCATTTGCACCTATTTGGACTCACTATGAGGAGATCGTCAGCCTTTGAATATGCCTCCACAGCATTTGCACCTATTTGGACTCACTATGAGGAGTTCGTCAGCCTAATCAATCGTTGTATGTGATGATGAACATAACTGCAGTGGGAGTGCTAGTATCTTACATTCAAGAAATATTGAATATGCAGGCTCAATTATGCCCATGATCATCACTCAGCAATGTACAATATATATACAAGTTATTTAATACGTCTACGACGCACATTTCAAAACATTCTATTTTGGATTTTTTGCAACACTTCTAAGAAAAAAATTATTTTTAGAGTGAGGTCTCCTTTTCAATTGATTTTCCTTTTTTATAACAAGAAAAAAAAAGACAAAACAAAGAGACTCAAAGTTCAGAAAACAAGATCTTTACAGCAGAAGGAGGTACACTAAGGGAGATTGAAGATTCTGGTTCTCAGGAAGAGATGCTGACAACTGGGCCTTCTTTGTCATATATATTGCCTCAAGAACCTTCTATTGTTCTGAAAGAAAACCCATATGGTTCCCAGTTGCATAACTCCATTGATGAACTGTTTCCAAACCAAAGTACATTTGAGAAGATCTACGTGGAAGCAACGCTAGTACTGAAGAATGATGATAAGCCATCAAGGTGTATTTATTGCAGCCCTCTCTCCTACTTATGAGTCGATGGCTGAACTTGTGTCCAATTTTCTCGTGAAAAGGGAGGTCTTGCCAATTCACTTCGTAAAAGTCCGATTTTAATAATTTGTGGAAAAACAACTTTTGGGTACCGTGGTGGCAGGGTGTGGTTGCTTTCCTAGGAGCACCTTTGCCAGCCTAATCCAAGGTAACTCTCAAGGCAAGATGAGACCTTGCCCGGTAGAACTAAAGTGACACATGATTCAATGTATTTTCGTGGCACCATCATGTTATGAAGTTAGAGAAGGAGATATATTATCAAAGATTTACCGGATTTAACCGGGAAGAGCGGGTGGAAGGAATTAGCTCAACTCAATCCCCAGTTGAAGAATCCAGATCTTATATATCCAAGTGAGAGGCTGAAGCTATGTAATTAACATATCTTGAGCTGCATCAAAATGATTCTATGGAAAAGCTCAACATGTGTTTTCAGTAACACATGCTTGCAAGAATATAGTAGTATATATGTTTACATAATGAAGGAATCCAGTCATGCCAAAATATGACTTTGAACTATGATTTAAGCCACTTCACCCTCTGGCCATGGAGGGCAACCCTCCGTGCGCAGCACCTTGTTTATTCTTGGCCTAGCCTCGGCAAAGAAGGCATTAATCTGCAACGCTCAAATCGTAAGGGTAATTTTACAAATTCTTGTCGACTTGAATTCTTCGCAACATCGGCTGTGAATTGCCTTCTCACAGTTATTGCCTGTAGGTTCCAGGCTCCAGGTTCCCAATTTATGAATTTGCACAGCCTCCAGGTTACAGGCGCACCAGGCAAAAGCATCTGTGCTTGCCTTTGAAAACCGAAGCAAAGGCTATATGCCCAAAGCACTCAAAGCAGAGGTCGCCAAATCTGTAAAAATACAGAGCTATGGAATAGAACAACCACAAAGAAACTCCAAGCTCGGCTATAGAAGAGGGCAACCTGCAGATAGATGGAGGAAACTCTGGCTATGGTCACGGCTCACAACTCTGCACAAAACCGGTCTACATGCCCTTTGCACACCGGACTATTAGAGCCGCCTTTTTTCTTGAAGTAGAACTGGGAGTGGTGCCCAAGAATCTAGGCACTCAGAGATTACCACAGGAAAGAACTGCAAAGAAGACTCGGTTTTAGAGGAAGGACATACATGAATCGTTATGCATAGTGCCACTTACGTTGCTTTCAGAAGAAGTTACCTTAAGCCATCCTTGCAAAAACAAAGAGAGCGGTGAGGAGAGCAAAAGAATAGAGTGACTGAGAACAGATCATTAAACTACCATTGGCTGGAGTGGCTGGAGGAGGTTCGTCCTATCCTGGAAACGAAGTCACTCTGGCCTCTATAACCTCACTTCGACAAAGGGCGAAAGGCCGGAAGGGCGAACGGCCCCCTTTTTTTTTCCTTAAATGCAGGAAAAATATTCTCGGCCGTTGGATTTCATCGGATCATCTCAGCCCTCCAAATTAGGGCGTGGTCCATTACTTGCACTAAAACATTATAATATAAGATGGCTGCTCACATTTTCTTTAATGGTCTAAAACCATTATACATTCTTCGGAAGATCTATTCCCGTTTGCGGCCAAAGTTGCTGCCCTTTGTTAATGGTTCTTGCCAACAGGGTGACACCACATGGCAATGACTAGCAGCAGGCTTGGCAACCCAATTGGCAGTAGCCAATGCTAGCTCTTGTTGCCTATTCTACTCGATGGTGAGACACCCGACTCACAGGTGCTTACCTTTTCCAAATGGTTTAATGAATGATCGTTTTATTGTCTCAACACATTTTTACCCATGGTGTTATACCTAATGCTTTAGATCTATTTATCAATGCCCTTAGGCATAAAATACGACATCCCACACTGGTACCCCTAGCCTAAGGCATACCAAGATGCACCATAACCTTAGAACTAGGGAAACATATTAGTGCAGCATTAATGTAATATACAATATCTCCGTGTACATGGCAAGCATTGCAAATTGTTTACCAGAATTTGGGGTTGTTCATATTCAACAAGTAAGCTCATATTATATCTAATGCATATCTATTATATTTTAGAGAGTTCATTTGGTCTGATAGAGCAAGCATCAAGACATGAAAAACGTGTTGTGCACATCTAAATAGCATTACATGGTCCCAAGATCTCCTATGGGCCACCCTTGGCATTCCTTATACAATTCACTATGATATACGGCCAACGAGCGGCAAAAATTAGAATTTCAACTTGCACAGCACAAATTGACACATATAAATTCCTCTCCACTCCATGCAAGAAATTTTAAGTAGCATAGCCATTGTTATGCACCACAATCATTCAATCTAACTACCAATCTCTTATGTCGCCACTCAACATTCTCGATTTCAAAGGAAAAATGGCAAACCATGTCACTGTATAATTATCAAGCTTTGAATTTTTTCTCAGATATTGCCATTTAAATTTTGAGATATCCAACAACAAAATGAGTTTGAGCAAATTCATATCCTAATTCTACGTTGAGATTTAATCATCTCTAACATATCATTCTACCAATAAAGCAACCCATTATTCTCACAAAATCATAGGCAAACACGCATATTTTCCAAGGTGCCCATAGCAACATCTTTAAGTTGCCAACCTAGGACACACAAGTGGTTAATTACAACTTGGGAATTTGACCATAGGTTGGCCATTTAAGTGCGAAAAATGTAAAATCAAGCACCAAGCTGATCTAGTTGAAGAAAAATTCCTTCTCGCGATAAATTATTGAAAATGAGTTTGCCTTACACGTTGAATATCATCACTAATAATGCTCTATCTATTCAAACTTTGATCCTGTTGTGCAACTATTACAAAACTGAAATTAATTTTTAGTATTCCTTAAAAAACTAGGTATGGATTTCTTGGTTGAATTCGATAAAGAACAACATTTCTCTACTTCTATAAGATCATCATTGATGCACTACTCTAAACAACAGTGATTTTAAAATATTTACAACCACGGGTTTGCGAGGCATTTCACCAAAGCTTGAACGAGAGTTTGCCTCGGGGTAGGGTGTTCGATAATGTTCTGACGCCCCATAAATAAGCACCTTTATCGAAAATAAACGAATTACAGCCAATTCATAGGTATCAAAGCTCCCTCTACACGTCGCATGCTAGGGTTCGATCCCTAAGGGTACATAGGGCGCCGGCTCCGCCGGCGTTTAATTCTTGTATATGTTTGACTGACTATATCCTTCTTTCTAGACTTTGGATTGGAACAAGGTTTTTTGTGTATTCATCTTTATCTCGTATAGAAAAATATCATTATAATGAAAAAAATAAAAAAAATCCTTTTATTGAGACAGGTTTACATTATGTAAACATGAAGCAAACTGGACTTGACCCCCCTTGATTCACCTAAGTATAACTTTCAATTTTAGGGGTATACGCATTTTTAACTATTTTTTCTGTGCAATATAACTGCCATATATTAACGTGTAGAAAGAGTTTAACTGAATTTTATGCCATTGATTTTATATGAATTTTAAAACGAATAGTACAAAGGAACCATTTATGGTCCATCAAGGGACAACTCTAGTGTTAAAGACTTCAAGAAGGAAAAGGATGGGAGAAAAGTAAATGGGATAGCTGCAGGCCTGAATATAGAAGGAATTGGCATACTAACTTGCCACTTTGCAGATTGTTCCAAAGATTTGAAGCAAGCTTTATATGTTCCAGGCCTTTCAAGAAATCTGATGTCAGACATAGGGATTTCTGCCTGCATCAAAAGGGATGAATTATTATTACTAAATGCACGACAGCGTGTGGTGGCCAGGGCAAGCAGATGTGGGCACCTTTGTAAGCTAACTAGTAATGGTGCCCAGCGTTGCTGGGCAATAAGGCAATTATTGGGTTCAATGTTGGGTGTTTTTTTGCTGGTGGTGTACAAAAAAACGAAATTCAAGCACTAAATCAGCACCTTCATAGATAACGTGTGTGATTGGGGCTTCACATTACTAATATGCTCATTATGTTATACATAACTAAAGAACATCCTAATATTTTTTGAAGGGCAATGAAGGGCAAGGGAAGGGCAATGAAGGGTAGCTTGAAGGGCAATCAGCACCCGTTAAGCACCCTATGTCCTGGACTGCTTTATTGTACACCACCAATAAAAAAAGACCCTGTATATAGATTCGTGCATCATTACTGCTGTGCAATTTCCGCTTAATTTGTGTGTAGTGTTTTATATCATGAAGACCCTAATGCGTTTTAAACATTGTTGGCATACCTATAATTGTCTTGCTTTTACATTAAAACAAATAGTTACAGTGCCCAGCAATGATTGCTGGGCATAGCTTGGGACTTCCATATTGTAGTGTGGGACTTTCCATATTTACTTTCCATGCATTCAAGACTTTAGGTTCATTCAATTGTTGGGCATAGCTTGGGACTTCCATATTGTAGTGTGGGACTTTCCATATTTATTTTCCATTCTCCGCAACATTTAGTTAAGATTAGAATATGATTACTGTAGAGTATCGATTGAAGTGATAATTTCTCTAAGTTTATTGATCCATTCTCCACAATTAGAACTGCAATGTAACTAAAGCCATAATATTGGCTAGGAGTCACAATGCAACATTTGGCTTCCATTATTTCATTGCTAAGTGTAAGGGTCCTTATAAAACAATTTGTGATTGCAATAAACAAAACCATGCAATATAGATGCGACTATGGGTGCACTGTAAAAAACTCAATGGAGGGAGTTAAAGAGGGCACTTTTATTGGTCTACATAAGAGACGTATATAAAAAGCTAAGTGTGGGGTGAATAAATTATTGCCAATGCCTTGTTGTTTAAAGTGGTTACCAAGCTTTTGAACAATTCTCAACTGCTGGTCCTCAGCGCCATCTCTCTGTTTTGCCTCTAGATCTAAATCAGAGATAAAATGGACAAAGACTTGCCATGGCAATGCAATGGTGTGACCAATCCCTTGGATTTGGAATACACTTATCCACAAATTCATACAGCATGTTCCTCTTTCCTCCATTACATTTTGTACCAATATCGTGGTTGTCCTTGGACTTCTAAATATTGCTACAACTTATACCAGACCTGACCTATCTAAGCCAATACCATGTTGATCCGAAGCAATTACATTGTTCTTAAACTGTCTCCTTTGCTATCTTGCTGGAACAACTCTTCATGGCTTATTTTATCAGAGCAAAGACACTCCTTTCTTTGTACGGATCCTTTGGTGCTGACCGAAGGGAATACGAGATGATCAAAAATCCACTCTTGAATTTATTTCACGCTTGAAATGCACCAACTCAACCTACAACTCACAAAGTGGCATTTATTCATAGTCGTGGTCAACTGGGTCAAGATAAAAGGAAACATGCCTATTAATAGGCTACCTTATAGCAATATTTGTGTGCTGTCGTCCTAACACCATGGCTTGTGGTGGACTAAAGTAGTTAAAAGGCATGAATCCCATCATTTTCCATTGATACTTTCATTTGAATTTACACCGTTGAAATTCAACACCGCAATTACTCTTTTGATTCAATGCTTGTAAACTCGAAAGATGATTTTACCAGTTTGAGAGTAAATATAAACTTCAGAAACCGCAAGAAAATCCGTAATATGAATGATACCAACCAACGGCCATTCGTGCCTACAATAGAAACACACCCATAAACAATGAAAATAACATATTAATCTTTAAACATTCAATTTGTGCAACTGGGGAAAATTTTCTGCAGTAATACATGGCAATTAATTAAGTAGCATAGCAAATTGCATTGAGCAAAATTGTACCTATTAGGCATTCAAGACATGTCTTCCCTGCAACATGTAGCTGACTGTAACACATGTTAGAAACTGAGATTAGGTTAGTTGTACACAAACTAAGCAGCTGATTTAAGTTCTTTCTTGGAAACGTGGAGCAGCATTAGGAGAATAAGATTTTGAAGCACCCGCAATGAAGCACCCAGTGAAACGCATCATTGTTTCTGACAATGTATTTTGAAGACCACATATTTTGGGCAGTTCTACTTATATGCCAGTTCTGAGAGTGACGAATTGCTGAAGTGCATGCATGTGATAACTTGGGCACTGAGATAAATAAGGAACTTTTAAAAATGGTGTGCAAACTTAAAAGGGATACAATGGATATTGAATGGATGCAGCACCATGTTAATTGTAGCATTGCTCCTAGCCATTTGTTAAGCAAGTCTGCAAAAATGGGAAATCTTGACAACAACAAAATAATATTGTTACTTCAGACAAACGACCATTCCTTGGCACAATGGACCAAGCTTGCAAGGCAGAGTGAAAAATAACATTTGTTACTCTGCCCGTCCTCTCAGATATGTGCTAACTATCTATCTTTTATTATAAAGTTTTAGTGTAAGTAAATATGTAATGGACCACGCCCTAAATCGGACGGTCGAGGATTTGATTGACCAATGGTGGAGATGATGTGTGCGTGTCTTCAACTAAAATTTCATCTTGACTATGGCTTCAATATGAAAGGGAAAAGGGAAAAGGGAAAAGGGAAAAGGGAAAAGGGAAAAGGGAAAAGGAAAAGGGGAAGGGAAGGAAAAGGAAAAACGATGAAAGGGAAAACGGAAAAGGGAAAAGGAAAAGGGGAAGGGAAAAGGAAAACGATGAAAGGGAAAAGGGAAAAGGGAAAACGATGAAAGGAAAAAGGGAAAAGGAAAAGGGAAGGGAAAAGGAAAAAAGATGAAAGGGAAAAGGGAAAATGGAAAAGGGAAAAGGGAAAAGGAAAAGGGGAAGGGAAAAGGAAAACGATGAAAGGGAGGGAAAAGAGAAAAGGAAAAGGGGAAGGGAAAATGAAAAATGATGAAAGGGAAAAGGGAAAAGGGAAAAGGGAAAAGGGAAAAGGAAAAGGGGGAAGGGAAAAGGAAAACGATGAAAGAGAAAAGGGAAAAGGGAAACGGAAAAGGGGAAGGGGAAGGGAACCTATATTCCGCCTGCCTATTCGCCAGCCGGTACCCATTTATACAATCATTACCGCTTTTCGCCTGCTAATGAATGCGACCCACCGCAACTGGAACCACTAGACAAACGAACGAACTTTCGAATTTGTGTTTTTCCAAATCTCTTCCCCAACTTTTCTGTTCGGCCAAGCAACCCGCTGAATTTGTGCTCTCGAATTTCCACATTAAACAAACAGATCAACCATGGTGAAGAAGGTGATTGATCCCTAGCTCAAGCAAAGAATTCCAAAGGAACCCATTTTAGGGTAAGCAAAAAGCAACAAAACAAAATTTCTATGGGTTTAGGGTTCAACCCCTTTAATCTGATTTTCTTGCATTCTTCCGGCCGGAAGAAACGTTCCCTTAAGACCGGACCTGGCTGATTGCCGAACCGAAGAAGACTTCCATGCATATGCGGGTCTGCCAAACGAGGGCGTTCATCCCTCTCAATTTCGAATAGATCTCATATCTGCAGCAGAGTACAATGAAGTTTGGGATACCAACAGGGTCATTCCTCGCAAAACTTCCATTGACAAGGTAAGGCCAGAGTAACGAAGAAGCTCTAATAGAACTTCTGAGCAAAATATACCCGGACGGGTTGAAGAATAGAGAAGTTAGAAAGACAGTATCATACCTATTTGCATTCAATAACTGCCTGAGAGCAAAGCAGGATCCACAGAAGTTCAAGGTTAATTGGGCGCTAGCTTGCAAAGAAAGAGTAGAGCCTACAAAGAAGAAGGTTAAAAGTGAACCCACCAAAGAAGGCTCCCAAAGAACAGAAGGAGGAGAGGTCAAGAATCCCAAAGAAAACCACAAAGACCTAAAAAGCATAGCAGTAAAGGCCGGTTCAGGAGGCAATCGGTATTAAATTAGAAGGGAGGCCGCCCATTAGAGCTTTTGCAATGTGCCCAACAAATTACAAATTTTATGGGGAGAACATATCACGCTGGAAGTCATGTGCAGATTTGCAGAAACCCTAAACACGCTGAAGCAGCTGATTTAGTCTCCAAGAAGGAGCTAGTTGTCCGGCCCTGTGCTAAGGGAGCTTTCTTCTCGGCTTCACAAGAGAAATTGCGTAAAATTAAAGACAACATCTCACGCCTTCAAGGCATGTGTCCCGATGTTTGGTGCCTCTCCGTTGAGCCAATGAGCTTGGAGAGAGAGAAAGACATGGCAGAGTACATGCCGAAAGCCCTTGTTGAAATGGGGGTGGCCCAAAAGAGATGAGGGATAGTTCAACAGTGGCCACTATAGCTGCCGAGGTTGCAGAACAATGAAGTGCAGCTTTGCAAAAGCCAAGCAAAGACTTACGTAATCTCAACAGCTTAGGGAGCTTACAAGGAGAGTTGGCCAAATTTTGTGAGCATCTATCCCGTGACATTGGGTTGCCAATTGAGATGAGGAGAGATGCTCCACATGCGGGCCGGCATTCCGTGATGATTACACCCTAAGTCCCAAGCTAAAATGTGGCCACGATATCATGTCACCGCCTCGAGTTTGCTTATGGAGAAGACACACCGCCTCGAATGCTCGAAAATGCCCAAAGAAGCTTAGTGGAGGAATTGGGGAAGATACCAAGCAGAACCCTTATATGTCTTTGGGGCAGCACACAAACAGCAAGTTGAGACAATTGACTTAGATGAGGTGGTAGCTACAACTCATAAAGAACAGAAAAGGATGCATGTGAAAACACCTCTTAGTAAAGGACCCCTGACACAAGTCTACAAGGACTCGAACTCCACAAGCAAGTGGCGACCAAAAAGGTACATGTTTGTTTCCCGCTAGTGGGTACATTAGAAGCCAGACAACATGAATAAAGATGAGGCAAGCAACAAGCAAAGACAATGCAAAGACCGAAAGCACCGTGCTAAAGACACCAACACGGTCCAAAGCAGTATAAAAAGAGTTTCGACGATGCCGAGAAATACAATATAGTTCCAAATTCTTTGCAAAGAACCTCTACAAAGGCCTCCTCTAACATTTTCATATGGCTTTGGGAAGACAAGGATGTTGAAGACCAATATAGTGGATAAACAGTGCACAAGGTTGTATCACTTTAATCACAAGGCTCACAAGGTCCGGGACCAAAAATGTTATAGAGCCCCAGAGTGAGGGTGAGTCGATGATTCGTTGATGAGGACGTGCCTATCATATTTTGGCACTAGGAAAAAACCCCCAATTCTAATGTAATTTATATGTACTTGTTTCAGGCCCAATTTTGTTTGCACAAGATGTGCCAAAACGATCATATTTAAAAGGTTTTTGTTTAATACCGTAATATATTTATTGGCCCCCATTGTGTCCTTGTAAAATTTGTTTCGAAGTTTCAACCTAGGGATCAATATTATTGTATGAAGGAGAAGGCAGCCACAAGTGGTGCTTAATGACTCAAGTCAAGATAGTGAGAGAACCTGCATGATAATGAAGAAACCAAAGTGCAAAAACAACCTATTACATATAAAAGGTGCAATCCAATATTTAATCCAAGTTATTTTACTTGTCTTATTTCACTTGGCATAATGTTCTCGCAAGTTTCAGCTTGGTAATTGTAGAACCACTTTTGATTTTGCAGAGACCAAGGAAAGTAGTTTCGTGGGATGTGGTTGACAAACCACCTAGTCCCCTAAGCCACCACTTGGTAAGGGTTACCGATAGCCGTGAAACACCCATACATTGGGGACAGGGAGATATGATAAGGATGTATATAACTATGGCTATCAAAGACTCTCCATCATCTTGTTGCAAAGATAAAACCGTGAGTCCAAGCAGGTCGCAAAGAATGTACCAAAGACATCCAGATAGCACTTCCCAAAGACGGCCCAAAGACGCATAAGCACGATCCATGCCAGACATCGATAATTGGTTGCAAACGCCGAGGGATGGAGACCTGACGAAGTGGTGACAAGCCATTAAGCCTAGCCCGCTGGAGACCCCTAGAGGCCTTACACACCGAGGGGTCACCGCGGTAGGGACATGTTCTTCCTTATCACCTGGCCGGATCCCTCCACCCACAACCAAAGCGGGCTCTCGTAGCACGGGCCGCATTAATTAGGAATTAATGGGTTAAAACTAGGATCATCCATCTACTTGGGCTCGGGTCTCTACCCCCTTCCCAATACACAAGAGTGGCGATAGAATGTCAAAACATCAACACAATGTAAATGAAATAATAGAATACATCTATTCTAATCTACCTAATCATACATGGTTAGGTTCCTTTGTTAGTGTTTATCATTCTTAGGTCGTAGGGGTCGCCTATAGCTAAGAATGGATACTAAACCCACCGAAAGAGGCCCGATAACTGGATCTACCTATTGAATCAACCACCCACCCGCATCTTGGCCGGCTCCCACCCTCCGAAAGCATCCATGTCCGCCGATCTCGGTCCGCCGATCTTGGATCGAGCCGCAACCCGAGATCCGACTTCTATGCTCCCGCTCAGCGGAAATGCATCCTCCGGCCGCCTAATCCGAGACTCGTGGGTCGAGAACTAAAAGGGTTTCCCTTTTAGGTTTATGCCCTTTATCCCCACGAATTTAGGGCTGGTCCCTTTGGTCAATGGGTCATTGCCACGTGGCAAGAAGGGATTATATTCACATGTTGCTTTAACATGTGCAATATAATGGTTCACAAGGTTGTACCCTAGGGTACTACCCTTTACTTGCCGTGGTACATGTCGCCCGAGTGATGTACTAGTGACGGTCGCAAGATAATATAACGATTCATACCGTATGTTGCGCCGAACGCCACAATCTATGTAAAACATAAATGCCAATTTGGTAGTTTACATGTTCCGATAGTAGCTACATCTAATTTGCGTGTAAAGAAAATATTGTTTTCTTTTATCGATTTAATTATTATGTCGAAAGTTAGATTTGCATTTATCCTTTTAAAAAAACAAGAATCAAGTTTTACATTAGCAATAATAAAACTCTACTTTATCATATGCATATTTTTCAAGTAACGAAGAAGACACTCTCATTTTACATCAACAAAAAGATAATAACAAACAACAATATATCATTACCTTGAGAGGAAATTCCATGATTCTTCAAGGTTTCCAAGAGCATTTTTATGGTAAACTCTTTCATCACAACTGATACAAGTCTTTAGATTAGCCAAAGATAAGAACATAAATTATGATGACAAGAACATGCTCATGAAAGCAAGAAGGAAAAAAAAGAAAATCTCATCCAAATCAGCCTAAACTCTACTTTCTTGATATATGTGAAGGGGCTTTCTTTGGGAATCTTTGTTTAAGAACACCAAAAATGAAATAGACTCAATCTTCTTCAACCTAAAATATTATAAGCTAAACATTTTTCAATCCTCTTCCCCGTTTCTCCAACTCAACCCCAATCTTCTTCCTCCACCACTCAAAGCAAGGATAGTGTGGTCGTACAGAAGAAGGATTTTTTTTTTTCTTTTTAAATGAATGTCCTCTTCACAATAGCCTCTAAGCTTCCCGATTGCATGCCCAAATAAGAATTTCGTCACATACCCAAGATCCCACGCGCTTTAAGCCTCCTTACCTTTCTCAGATACAAAAACCGATTGTAACCGCCTTCTTGCATAGATCTATCACAAAGAGAGATTAGATTCGGCCGCCCATAAAACCGCCTCTATGTTTTTGCTCCATCCTTGAATCGCTTAGGCATAGATCTGCTTCCATGAAGTCGCTTTGAATCGATTGAGGAAGCAGTGGAATCAATTTGGAGGTAGGATCGATTTCAAAATCGTGAATCCAGATGGCCTAAGCATGAACTGATTGGGGGAAGCAGGTTCCTTGAATTGATTTTTGGGAGATCTGATCAATTTCAAAATCGTGCATCGGTATTGCCGAAAATAAATGAAAAAAATCTCACGTGGACTACGGCATTAATGACTGGCTAACCAATGTATAATTCAAATTGTACATTAGAAATACTATAACCTAGTGTGTTTTTTTACATCATTTTGCAAAAGCACACCCTTTCGTGCTTCTACCCTTTAATAGGTTCGTTTTTCTTGCGGCTTGTTTGAGAGGTTGAAGATGGTTCGGCGATGGCCATGAGGCCGAGATACGACGACGGATTGCCGTCGCGGGCATCTCCGGAAGACCACGCTAACTGGAATTTTCTTTACTTTCTAATTTTCCTAACCGTAGATGCGAAAATAGACAGATCTAACGGCATAGAATCAATTTGGCCTATGTGGCATGACACGTGGCATAGATAAAAACGCAAGAAAGTGGGGGGTTAGGCAACCCTGCTAAAAAAAAGCCTTTATACACTGCTGACGTGGCAGGCCAAAATTTGGCCCTTTACCTTTATTTACCTTTATGTACCTAAGGTAAAGGCCGTTGAGGGCCGCCCAAAGTTTACTAGGCCTATAGGCCTCTTTCACATTCACATCACAGTTGGATAGCAAATATTTTCCAGATGGACTCAGCTCTATCCGAGGGGCAAAATAGTCCGTTAAACAGTGGCGAGGATAGGGCTTTGAGCTTGGGCTTTGCAGGCGGCGAAGGATGGATGGGGACTGAAGCTAAGACCAGTAGACACTCTTCGCCGAGCATCCCAGGTGGGTAACACAGCTGAATGCATTTGTTGATATGCTATCAAATCCCCTTGTTGTATGACGGAAGGAACAGCTCCGGACGTCAGTTTGTTGTTATTCTCGTATTTAGCCATGGACTCCATTCTCACATGGTCATTGTTTCAATAATCACAGACATACCGATCTTGATGGCAGCCATGGTAGGACTTATAGGAAACAGTGAGCAGCCATCCACCCAGCTAGAAAGCAACGTGGCTGTTTTAACCTCGGCACAAAAAAGTATACATGATGAGGAGATAAGCGCAGATAAGAAATGGCCGGGATGGCCCGGAGACAACGTGTTTAGGCTAATCGTGCCATTGCATAAAGTGGGCGGAATCATTGGTCGCAAAGGTGAATTTGTAAAGAAGATGTGTGAAGAGACTAAGTCACGCATTAAGATCCTTGATGGTGTCCCTGGAACCACAGAACGAATTGTAGGTATCAGTTGAAATTGTTGGTCATCATTCAGGTGAGAACTCTGTCTGAGGCAATTTCTTGCAGGTGCTAGTGTCTGCAAAAGAAGACCCTGAAGCACCTATATCCGCAGCAATGGATGGGATTCTAAAAGTTCATTATCGGGTCATTGAAGGCATCGAATCAGATGGCAATGCTGGAAGTGCAGCTTCTAATGGCTCAGTCTCAACACGGCTTCTTGTTGCTGGTACGCAGGCTGGTAGCCTGATTGGAAGGCAAGGATCGACCATCAAGTCTATTCAAGACACCTCGGGAGCCACTGTCAGAGTTTTGCCTCTAGGTAGGTGCCACCAAATCCATTTTTCTTAAGGAAGCAATGATATATTAACATTTTAATGCTGGCAGATGAGCTACCATTATGTGCCTTACAGGATGACAGAGTCGTGGAAATACAAGGTGAAGCTAAAAATGTGCATAAGGCCATGGAGCTTATTGTGGCTCATTTGCGCAAATTCTTAGTGGATCGATCGGTATTACCACTTTTTGAATATAATGTGAGTGTGTAGCCTTTGGTATTTATCACTTGTATGAGATTTTGGAAAACAACTTACCATGCATCTTGCAGTCCTCATGCTTTTACCTAATATACAATTGGAAGCTAATACAAAACTGTCTTTGTCAGCGTTCAATGGCGCCCCCAGCTCAGGGGCAACCAAATATCGGTAATGTTCAATGGGGATCTTCTAACACAGCTCTCTCGAGTAGTGGGGGAAACATGAGCACTTCATCGCAGTTCGGGTCTTCTGGTTTACCAGCAGACAACTATTATCAGGCATCTGATGTTCGTTCAGATGCAAATCTTCACCATGGATTGTCACTTTACGGGAGAGACCCAAGTGGAGGAGTAATGCAGAGTTCTTTGGCTCCTTTGCCACCAGCTCCGGTTATCACACAGGTATTGTTTTCTGGCTTGATATGTATAAATCCTTATAGTTCCAGACGGTCATGGATGCTTTATGTGCAGGTTACGCAGCATATGCAAGTTCCGTTGTCGTATGCAGATGCTATTATTGGAACTGGTGGTGCAAATATAAGTTACATGCGTAGAACCAGTGGTGCCACAATTACAATTCAGGAAACACCAAATGTGCCAGGGGAGATGACTGTTGAAATACATGGGAGCGCTCAGCAAGTACAGAGTGCTCAACAGTTGATACAGGTATATTACAAACATGGTTGTTCGCTTGTCATATTCTACTTAGTTATTATTGCAGCAACCTTCTTCTTCTTACCCATGCGACTCGATTCTCAATAATACCTTTAAATTTGAAAACTAGAATATTTCATAAACCCTTGAAAGCTATTTGTCATCTGATATAAGTAAAGTTATTACGAATACAACTCTACTTAAGGAAAAGTAGGATCAAAGTTGCAGATTTCTTGGTATCATGAGTTGAACTGTTTATACCAGTTACCTGCTCCTTTTATACTCAGGCAGTACACACCATGATCCGTCCCATCTTGAAAGTTGTGCTTAAACTCTTTTGTATCTCAGATATCAGAATCTAACAACTATATCGGAATGTGGTACAGAATTTTATGGCTGGTGCATCGAATGTGTCAGCATCTTCTTATAGTTCTATGGATTCCAGTTACAATTCATACAACGCCCAAAATTCATTGTACCCTCCAGTACCTGTGGCTAGTTCAAGCTATCCTTGTGCTCCATATCCTTCTGGATCATATGGAACTCACTATGGTAGCAGTTATAATTATTAACAATTATGTTGCGCCTTGGTGAACCGTCAAAATTTTACTTGTAAATTTTCTTTTTTGTAAAGAAGTTATTGAGATCAAATTATTTTTTTGGCAACGTCTTAGCAAGTGCAACCCAGAAAGACAAACTCTGAAGCCCTGCCATAGAGTTGTCTTACATTATTTTAAGGGGAAAAAGGGATTCTACTAAATTGTAATTAAATAATATCCTTCCATTTGTATTAAGAATGCTTATTGACTATAAGTAGGCGGAGCTTGGCAGCAACAAGTCAATGCATTAATCAAGTAGCCGTAAAGCTGAACTTGCAATCACAAGGTTACGAGCAAATGTGTTCTCGGTTATTCTGAGCATATACGCATATGTTTTTGATATGCTCAGTAAACCAGTATTCACATACCTGCTATTGGGTTGATGTAAATGAAGTTTTGTGTCAAATCAAATAGAATAGATCCATCAAAATGTTTTGACGAGAATCTTCATTATGTTGTTTGGATTGATCTTTGTTGAGGTGCAATTCGTTAGGAAAAGAACAGCCAAACAAGAATTTAACACAGGAAAATAGAAATGTTCAATTTTTCTTTCCAACACAAAAAATTGAGTAGAGTAGATAGATAAAATAGAATAATTTTTCTTTTAACACAAAATAGAAATGTTCAATTTTTCTTTCCAACACAAAAAATTGAGTAGAATAGATAGATAGAATAGAGTAATTTTTCTTTTCACATCATGCACCATATACTTTTTCACATTAGCATCATGAATGCCATTCTTTCAAAGAATTTTTTTCTCACTTTAACAAAATGAATGGTAAACTAAGTGAATATGAAGATGAAGTTTCTCCAGAAACCGCCGATCCGTAGGCCGGCCAATCATATAACTTATACATGGTCTGTTCACATTAGCATGATCGCCTAAATATGTTTCTAGAACATCCATCACGGTTGCATACCATGGGATTATCTCTAGGAACCTAGTCATGAAGAAAGGTGCAGTTTCTGGTAGATTAAGCACGCCTTGAATGAAAAGTGCAAGCTTCATGCTAGCTACTTTTTTCAGCCATAATTTTTTAGGACATTCTGCTATCAATATATAGCACCTATCTCATCAAACAGATTTTGTTGCCTGAATATTGTATTGACCTTCTGCCATACTGCATTAACCTTCTGCCAACGTCCCACAGCTTTTCTAATATCGAACCTTGACAAGGATAATCTATGAAAGTCATGCGCAGTTGAGGGGCTGGAGATCACTTAGCTATATCACGAATAAAAGGAGGCCACTGGAATAAGTTGTTTCAAATTCTAGTATATATATCTTATCATATCCCTGGCATGCACTGAAACAAAATGAGAAGCCTCTTGAATCCACAAAATTGGATGATCACCAAACGGGCCATCCCTCCTTTTAATCTCCTCCTTTGATGATTACAACAATGCCTATTTATGGCATACACCCAATTCTGTTACAACTTAAAGAAACAGAACTATCTTTGTATGATCTATTTTAACACACCCCCTATTCTGCTTATAATTCTGAAGCTACACCTAAAGTACTTCTATTTCTATGCTGCTGAAACCTTTCTATACATAATGGCTTTGTCAGCATATCTGCAGGCAGCTCATCTATGGGAATGTATTCCATAAGGATCGATCCATCCACTACCTTCTCCCTTGTGAAATGATGGTGAATTGATATGTGTTTGGACCTCCTATGATGAATAGGACTTTCTGTCATTGCAATGCTGTTTTTGTTATCATTATACACCACTGTAGGTATGGTCTGATCATATCCTATCTCTGTCATAAATTATCTTAGCCATATTGTCTCCCTAACTATAGCCGAAGTTGCTACACATGAAGACAATGCCACTGAAGTTTGCTTGGAAATCGTCCAAGTAATTGCAGCATAATCGAAAAACCTGTGGTCGATCTTCTAGAATACTGATTATCAGCCCAATCTGCATCTATAAATGATACTAACGTGACAGCCTGGTAATTTGAATCTAGTCCATATCTCGGTCCTAAATTCGAAGTACCCTACAAGTACCTGATGATTCTCTTGACCGCTTTCCAATGAGTCAATCCTGGATTTTGTATAAATCGACTTACTGCTCCAACTGCTTGAGCAAGATCAGATCTTCACATGCATAAGACACCCTACGACATTCCTATATGGAATTCGATCCATCTCTAGTTGTTCCTTTCTTGTCTGTGGCTCCATTGCTTTGCTAAGTTCCAGATTTGATGATGCTGGAGTCTCCTTCATTCCAAATTTGCTACATAGCTTTGTAATAGCAGATTGTGGGGTTCTACTGTCTCCATCTCTTTTAACATGTAATACTAAGCACGTTTGAGTTTCTCTCCAGATCTGTCATGCGAAATTCAGACTTCAACACATGTTTGGTTGAATTAATTTCCTTCATGCCTTTGCGGACAATGATGAGATCATCAACATAAACAATGACCCGTAATATTTTTTGGTCAATCCATCTAATATACACGTTCCATTATGTCACGCCATCTAGCAAACCGTGATTGTTGCAAAAATTGATCAATTCTCTTGTACCACATTCTTGGGCTCTATTTTAATCCACAAAGTGCTCAATTGAGCCTGCATACTTTACCCTTTTCTTGATCAAAACCTTCAGGCTGATACATATATATTTCCTCATCTAAATATCCATTTAAGAACGCTGATTTCACATCCATCTGATGTATCTCAAGATCCTCTTTTGCTGCAATTGCCAAGATTGCTCTAATTGAAGTCATTTTTGCCACGTGTGAAAAAGTCTAATCAAAGTCTACACCTTGTCGCTACTAAAAACCTTGAACTATGCACTATATCTTTCAATTGAACCGGCCACTTGCTTGGTTTAATTTTTAAAACACATTTGCATCCCAACGCCTTCTTCCCTTTGGTATTCTACAAGATCCCATGCATTGGTTATCGGTGATGGCCTCTATTTCCTCTTGCATGGCTTTAAGACACTGCTCCAATTCTGTCCCAGCCATGGCCTCCTTTATCGATGGGGTTCTAACAATTTTGCCTTAAAACATTCTCATGCGCAGTTCTCTTCCATATTTGTGTCTCACCAAGTGCCATGAACACTTTTGAAGTATTGTTCATACCTTCGAGCTTGTACTAATGCTGCTGATCCCTCTGATTTCTTCCACTATAGCCATCTTGCTATTGGATGATGCCCTCTAGCACTTCTGCATAGCTACCTGTCATGCCCTTGAATCTGACTCCCATAAAGATTGTCTGGGCTCCTATGGTTCTATATGCTCCCCTTGAGTTCCCTGTGGTATTTCTGTTAAAGCATGCCCTTCTTGAAGTTCCCTGGCATTATGGCGCTCACTTTCATCTTGAATCTCCAGCAGCAGCTTAGTATGTTCCTAAAAACAATCAATAACTTGTAATTCATGAGGGACAGTTTTACCTCAGATTCAATGAAGACAAGAATCAGAGCCTTTTTTCCGGCCCGCATAATAACCCACAAAAATGCACTTTCTGGCACGATCATCAAGCTTGTGTTTTCTGAGGTCTTTCGGTTTGAAAGCCTAGGCCACACACCCAAACACTTTAAAATGAGATACATCTGGTTTTTGCCCACTCCATAATTCTTCCAGAGTTACACGAATTAAGGTCTTTTTGGTATAGTCATCTACAATTACCAGAAGATATTCAGCATTTCCAAATGTGGGAATAGGCATTCTCCCACTCAGGTCCGTGTGTATCAACTCCAAAGGTCTTGTAGCTCTTGTGCCTTTCCTTTTGATTTTCTTCTGCTGCAACTTGCTAACAATACACCCTTCACATATGCCTACATTTCCTTGAGAAGAAATCTCCATCCTATAACCATGCTACCCTTTTGTAATTGATGTAATCTGACCTGATTGATGTGCCCAAAGCGCCGATGCCACAATTGAATGTCTTTGTCTAGTCCAGCAGCTACTAGTGCATGAATTTCTTCATGTTCACCTTCAATCTTTATTATAATGTTTTGGCGTGTGTCTTCCATGGAGACCTAATTTCGACGGCCCGGATTTAATCAAATCGATGGAAGATATGGTGCCACGTAAGAAGCCTTTTTAGTTTCTGTCTAGGGTATCGACGGCAGCTATGGCGACTTCGAGCATGGCGGGCTACCTGCTTTCAAGCAAGATGCAAACAGATGCAAGGTGCAAACAGATGCAAGGTGCTTGAGCTTCAGATTAGAGCAAGCTTTGGCGGTACCTGGCAAAAAAGGCAAGATCGCGGAATGTGATAATCGATCCATGCATGCATGTGTTCCATGCATGTGTTTCAAATGCGGATCCATGCAAAGATGTGTCCCGCCTTTGCAAAATCGCGGGCTGAAAATCGTGGTAGTGCGGTGGTCTTGCATTCCAATAAAGCTTCAGATTAGAGCAAGGCAAGCTTCAGATTAGAGCAAGCTTTGGCAGTGCCTGGCTAAAAAGGACAAGATTGTGAACATGATAATTGATCCCAAATGCGGATCCATGCAAAGACATGTGTTCCGCCTTTGCAAAATCGTGGGTGGAAATCGGTAATGCAGGTGTTGCATTCCAACATGTTTTTTCTATGGCCCGACCGGCAAAAACCCAGAGCTCAAAGATTTCGCATGTAGATTATCCGCCCATCGAAAAAACAGTTTGCCGATCAAGTTCTATTTATTCTTTTGCTTAAAGCCACAACTCTTTTGCTTAAAGCCACAGAAATGTCAACAATGCTGAATCTATGTGCAGCTATATAAAGATAGAGCAAAATCCTGATAGGGATCAACTGCAACAATATGTTAAAGATCAATGACACTATGGATGGCAAGGACGACTCTATTCAGGTTTTTGAATACATTCCAATTTTATATAGAATCATTTTGTTGCATATGATGGGATATGATTTATATGTGAATAGTCTACCTCTGTTTGTGCTATGCTGGTATGAGGATGGACATATATGCTTGCTTATGTTCTTATAGAATAACTAGTAATGGTACCCAGCCTTGCTGGGCATAAATTAGGAACCTTTAATTTCTTTCTTTTTTTATTCTCCCTTTTTTTTTTTTTTTCTAACCCCTTCTCCCTCCCTTTGCCTTCCCCTTTCCCTTCCCCTTTTTTTTCTTCTTTTTCTTATCAGTTTTTTTCCTTCCTTTTTTATCTTTCCCGCTTCTTCCCATTTTTCCACTACTTTTTCCCTTTCCTTTTCCCCTTCCTCTTCCTTTTCTCTTTCCCTGCTTCTCATGCATTTTTTTTCGCTCTCTTTTGCTTACCTTTTCATATGCCCTTTTCTTCCTTTCCCCACCCTCTTCCTCTTGATCACGTGCCTTTTCCCCATCACTTTTCCCATTTCTCTCCCCTTTTCCTCATGCTCTTTTGCTTTCCTTCTCCTTTTTCCGCTTTCCTTTTCCTTTCAACTTTCCATTCCCTTTTTTTCCTTTCCCCTCGCCTATTCTATTCTTTTTCTATTTCCTTTTATCTTTCCCTTTTTTCCTTTTCTCCTTCTCTTTCTTTTTTCCTCTTACCTTTTTTTTTATTCCTTTTCCTTTTCCCTTTCCCCTTTCATCGCTTTTTTCCTTTTCCCTTCCCTTTTTCCTTTTCCCTTTTTCCCCTTTCCTTTCATCGCTTTTCCTTTTCCCTTCCCTCTCTTCCTTTCCCTTTTCCTTTTTCCCTTTCATCGCTTTTTTTTTTTCCCTTCCCCTCTTCCTTTTCCCTTTTCCTTTTGGGTGAAAGTATGCTAGTGGGTATCAAAAGACAAGCGTCCGAAAGCATGCTTTCCGGACGATGCTTATAGCGGTTTTTGCCCGCTTAAAGCACCCCGCTTTTGCTTAATCCTGGGTGCTGATAGGTGTAATCGCATTATTTTTTTTTTTACGCCTTCATATAATGACACCCGCCCACCTCACCTAACTTAACCATTAGGAAAATGATTATGGATTGGCTGGATTTTCGCCAGTGGTGTGTGGTAGTACGCTAAAATTGGATTACTCTTGCCATGGCCCGCGAAAAATTCCCTCCCTCCAATTCACTTATAGCAATACGTATGATAGTCAATGTTCTTCCCGCATAATGAATATGACTTCCATGAAACGGCAGGGCTTGACGCCTGCTCTTAATAGATACCAACGCAGCCCTCCGCTTGTACGATCACTTTAGAAGTTTTTTCAACACATGGATTTGATAGTGGTCTTCAGTTTAATAGCTTTGCTCGCGGCGCCTTCTCGGAACGAGATGGACCAATGCTAAGTCCGGATGGGGACATTGTGGCTCATTTGGGGGGTTCCTCCTGCACTTTGTAATAAGTTAGTAAACTGCTTTAATAGACGAATTTCCAAAATTTTGTAAAATGCTTGTTAAACCCGCAAATTGCAGGATATTTTCCTAAAACCGGAGTAGCAACAAAGGGCCTGTGACGGCCGCCACAAAATTCACTGAGGCCCTGGGATATGCAGCCTAAGACGTTAGAGTTTTTTCTAACACATGATTTGGTGGTCTATGTCACAACCCCGCAGTTTTTGTGAACTGAGGATACCAATGTTAATTCTAATGAGATATGTAGAAAGATCACACGCTTAACTGGATTTGTTGTTGTTGCTTACTCTACCGCCAATTGGGAAATAGTCAACATGAAGGTAAAATATAGATAGATAAGACCACTGCATATATGAATGCAGAGATGTTACATCGCACGCCCATGCACTATTCTAGGCAACCAACCACAATGTAACAATGAAAGATATTGCACAATGGATCCTCGTATGATTTTATCTAACGCTATGGCCAATTTGAGGAATGAATTTGTTTTTATCCAATTTGAGGAATACTGTCCCATAGTGAATGTAGTCCTCCCGAATGTCTTCAGACAGAATGATCAATTGAATAGTGTCTTTCTATGGATTCTCACCCACCCAAAGGACGTGGTTCTCGCAAAGGAGCTTGCACTAACCGCATAACCCACTTTTACATGCCAGTCAGCTGTAACATCATTCATTTACATGCCAGCGTCACAGTAACATCATTCATTACAAAAAGTCTTGATCAATACATGCAACCGGAATATTTAATACAGTTAGTTTTGTACTATGCCATCATCATTAATCGCGCCTATTATTGTTGCTATTTAGTTGCTGGAAATCAACACCTTCAAAATGTGTTCTTCATTGTGGTAATGTATTTCAAGCATATTTGGTAAAGGGTGTCATTTAATGTATTGTAACATTGTAGCAAGAGTCTTGAGGTGGAAAAATTATATCAATGGACAATGATTATCTTCTTCATCTAGCTTTCAAATTCTTCATCTTAGCTTTGCAAATTTTTACATTAAGGGTTAACTTCATCTAGTGTATATCCTTAACTATGATTGTTGCTAAATATATAGCAATTCAAGTCATTGCGCATAATTGCAAAATCAATTCACGAATCGACAAGCAACCTAACTTTTGGTAAGGGAGTTGAACTCATACTTACTGAATGTACAGTGATAAAATGATGACAGTGGATTGAAGATTTTCATGACTAAATCATTTGGTTATTTGGATAGCGAGTTTTACCATGACCAAATCACTTACAACCAATGTGTTAGGGTTTGAAAATGCTGACGAGTAGAAAATATCATGGGTTTAAGATGATTTTCTTCAACGAAATCGCTAGTAAGATCTAGGAACGAGAAGTCCGGTGCCATGCCAACTTATTCATCATCAAACCCATTTGAACATGGTGGCTCATGATAAGATATTTTGTACTACAACAAACAATGTTCTTCCTCCTTATTGTATTGTCGTTGCACCTAAAGGCTTTGAATTGTGACTTTTCTAAAGGCATTTCTAATAGTACACACTGCATAAATAAAGAGAATGGACATGATCCAAATTTATTGTATAATGGAAAGAGAAAAGAAAAGAAAGGGAAGAGAAAGAGGAAAAAGAAAAGGGCGAGGAAAGGATGAAAAGGAAGGAAAAGGAAAAGGAGATGAAGTGAAGGAAAGGAAAATGGTACAAGAAAAAGGGAAAGAGAAATGGAAATGGAGGGCAAGGGATAAAGGGAAGAGGTGCTAAAATGAAGAAAAGGGGTACAAGGAAAGACGTAGAAAAAGGAAACAAAAAAAAAAAGGGCATAGAAAAGAGAAAGGGAGAAAAGAGTAGTGAAAAGGAAGAGAAAAGGGAAAGGGAAAAAGGCCTGGAAAATTATTAGGAAGAAATGGAAAGACCGGAAAAGGGAAGGAAAAAGTCCACCAAAAAGGGAAAGAAAAATGAAAAGGGGAAAGGGAAGGGAATGGAATGGAAGGAGGGAAAGAGGATTAAAAACGTAAAAAGCGCGTAAGGAAAAGAAGACGGTAAGGAAAAAAGGAAAAAAAGGAAAAGAAAGGAAAAAAGGAAAAGGAAAAGGAAAAGAAAAGAAAGTAAGAGAATGAAAAGGAAACAGGATATAACAAAAGATAAAGGAAAGGGGAAGGGTGTCGTCATATAAAACCTATTATAGCCCAAAAGAATGTTGACTTGGTTTTTATTATATTAAATTTATGAAAAGGATCTGAGATGAACATTGTTTCGGCCCACCCGCCTCTAATTCTATACAACGCTCGGTACCATTACTAGTAGCATATATAATGAGATTAGTTCGTGATATTGCTGTTGCAAATTGAGTTGGAACAAACATAAAGTTGTTAGATTGATGTGATTGATTACAAGTAATCTTAAAAGTAAGCTGTAAGGTGGATATATTTTCGAATTGGTTCATGTGTCCTGTTAGTCATAAAAGTACTAGTTTATGCTTGCAAAGATGCCAATTTCCTCGACTATCACAGCTCATGGCCGGTGGGACTATTTAGACCGTGTATAAGATATTGTGTGATATCTTTAGTCTATAGGTGCAATGGAGATGTATTGAACCGAGATTTCATTCAAATCATACATGCATAACACGAGTCACCTTTTTAAAGAAGCAATCAATTCTTAACCGCAAATTCTCCTGGGCGGTCAATGGTCGCTAGGGTGGGGCCAAGGGCGCCGCAAGGAGAAAATGCTTGCCGAGCAATCGCAGTGCAATCCCTAGTTGTACTGGCAGCCTAGTGAAATATGTGATGTGGATCAAGAGACAAAGTTTCTAGAGAGATGCAAGGGTTGCATTACTTTGGCGTTATATGCTCAGATCTCTTCCTCAAACTTCCTAGTGTTTGCTGATTGTTTGATCAATACAATGTGAGGGGAGGGGTGCCTATGATGAAATTGAAAGGAAAACAAACTTTATTACGAAGGGTTTAACTTTTAACCTCCCTTTGACATTACTCGGGGTCTTCATTTTATGACAAATTTAACATTGCTACTATTGTATGTTAAGAGGCTAATTTTAATCCAATAAGTTCTTCAACGATTCATTAATCGCCCATCAAATGCCCATATGGACCTTTAATAGCCCGCCTACTTTGGTGAGATGACAATATTTTAACAACAATTAATATACTATTAAGTGCCCATCATGCCCATATGGACCTTTAATGGCCCTTGCTCGCGTGAGGTGACAACAGTTCAACAACAACGGATGAGGTAATAATTTAACAACAATTTTGTAGAAAAATCATCAACATGTAATTTGAACTCCTTGATAACATTTGCTATTGGTCCAATACGAATTTTAATCAACACTGTTGAAAATAAATTTTTATTTGAATATGGCTCACAAAGATTTGCAACTTCATTTGACCTTCACGGTGATAGAGATCGTCACCTTTGAATATGCCCACAAAGATTTGCATTCTATTTGGACTCACTATGAGGAGTTCGTCACCAATCAATCGCTAGTGTGATGATGAACACAATCAGCAGTTGGGAGTGCTAGTATTCACATTTCAAGAAATATTTAATATGGCACTAATTATGCCCATGATCATCACTCAAAGAATGTACAATATATATATGTTATTTAATACGCCTACGACGACATTTCAAAAACATTCATTTTGGATTTTTGCAACACTTCTAAGAAAAAATTACTTGCAGTGAGGTCTTCAATTGATTTTCCTTTTGCACAAGAAAAAAAGACAAAACAAAGAGACTCAAAGTTCGTGAAACAAGATCTTTACAGCAGTATGAGGTACACTAAGGGAGATTGAAGATTCCGGTTCTCGTGAAGAGACAGCTCATAACCTGGCCTTCTTTTGTCATATATATTGCCTCGAACCTCTATTGTTCGGAAGAAAACCCATATGGTTCCCAAAGCCAGCATAACTCCCGTTTATGAACCGTTTTCCAAACCAAAGTACATTCGAGAAGATTCAATGCGGAAGCAACGCTTAGTACCAAGAACGATGATAAGCCATCATCGCTGGGTGCATTTATTGCACCCTCCTACTTTATGAGTCGATGATTTAACCAGGTCCAAGAAATCAGAAAAGGAGGCCCGCTAATCAAATTTCCCTAAAGTCCGAGATTTTAATAATTTGTGGAAAAACAGCTAGTACCATGCAGCAGGGTTGCTTTCCTAGGAGCACTGCCGAATCCAAGGTAACTCGCGGCAAGATGAGGATCTTTGCCCGTAGAACTAAAGGACACATGATTCAATGTATTTTCAGCACCACTATGAAGTTAGAGAAGGAGATATATTATCGCGATTTACCTCGACGAACCGGGAAGAGCGTGTGGAAGGAATTAGCTCAACTCAATCCCCGGGGCTTGAAGAATCCGCATCTTATATCCAAGTGAGGCTGAAGCTATGTAATTAATATATTCGAAAGCTGCATCAAAATGATTCTATGAAAAGCTCAACATGTAGTTTTCGCAATACATGCTTGCAAGAATATAGTATATATGTTTACATAATGAAGGAATCCAACATGCCAAAAATATGACTTTGAACTATGATTTGGGCCACTCACCCTCCGCTGGAGGGCAACCCTCCGTATGCAGCAATCTTGTTTATTATTCTTGGCCTGCCTTTATAGCAAGAAGGCATTAACTGCAACGCTCAAATCAGAAGGGTAATTTTACAAATTCTTGTCGACACTTGAATTTTCTTTGAACACTCCACGAATTGCCTTCTCGATGTTTACGCCCGGGAGGTTCCGTGCCCGTGTTCCCAATTTATGAATTTGCACAATTTCCAAGTCATAAAGCATGTGCAAAAGTATCCGTGCTTGCCTTTTGAAATCAAGCAAAGGCTATATGTGCCCAAAGATCAAAGCGTAGGTCGCTAAACTGTAAAAATAGCGGCAGTCAGAACAACCACAAAGAAACTCCAAGCTCGCTTATAGAAGAGGGTAACCCGCAGATAGATGGAGGAAACTTCCTCGCTATGGCTACTGCCTCACATCTCTCAAGACAAAACCTATTTACATGCTCCTTGCACACCTGTGACTATTAGAGCCGCCTTTTTCTTGAAGTAGATCCGAGGAAAGCCCAAGAATTTACTATAAAAATTTAGTACCTATGATTCTAGGCACTCATGAGATTACCACAGGAAAGAATCAAGAAAGAAGACCTTGCTTAGAGGAAGGACACATGAATCATATGGCAGTGCCACTTACGCTGTTTAAGAAGTTAAGCCATCCTCGCAAAACAAAGAGAGAGCTGAGGAGAGCAAAAGAATAGAGTGATCGGGAGAATGGGGATTTGTTAAACTACCATTGGCTGGGAGGGCTGGAGGAGGTTCGCCCTATCCACGAAAACAGAAGTCACTCACGCCTCTATAACCTCACGCCGACAAAGGGCGAAAAGGCCTAAGGGCTTAACCCCCCTTTTTTTTCCCTTTTAAATGCGGAAAAAATATTCTCAGTAGATTGGAGTTTCATCGGATCATCATCTCCTCTCCAAATTAGGGTATGGGTCCATTACTTGCACTAAAACATTGTTAATATAAGATGGTTGCTCACATTTTTCTTTAATGGTCAAAACCATTATACATTCTTCTAAGATCTATTCCTTCGTTTGCGCCAAAGTTGCCGCCTTTGTTAATGGTTCGCCAACAGTGGTGACACCACCATGGCAATGACTAGCGCAGCAGTTTAGCAACCCAATTGGCGATGTGTGCTAGCTCTTGTTGCCTATTCTACTCGATGGTGAGACACCCGACTCTGTGTGCTTACCTTTTTCCAAATGGTTTAATGAATGATCGTTTTATTGTCTCAACATTTTTACCCATGGTGTTATACCTAATGCTTTAGAATCTATTTATCAATGCCCTTGGGCATAAAATCGACATCCTGCGGGTACCCCCAGCCTAAGGCATACCAAGATGCACCATAACCTTAGAACTAGGAAATATATTATGCAAAGATTAATGTAATATACAATATCTCTGTACATGGCAAGCATTGCAAATTGTTTACCAGAATTTTGGGGTTGATCATATTCAACAAGTAAGCTCATATTATATCTAATGCATATCTATTATATTTTTAGAGAGTTCATTTTGGTGCGATAGAGCAAGCATCAAGACATGAAAAACGTGTTGTGCACATCTAAATAGCATTACATGGTCCCAAGATCTCCTATGGGCCACCTTGGCACTCCTTATACAATTCACTATGATATACTACCAACGGCAAAAATTAGAATTTCAACTTGCAGGCGCAAATTGACACATATAAATTCCTCTCCACTCCATGCAAGAAATTTTTAAGTAGCATAGCCATTTGTTATGCACCACAATCATTCAATCTAACTACCAATCTTTTATGTCGCCACTCAACATTCTCGATTTCAAAGGAAAAAATGGCAAACCATGTCACCGTATAATTATCAAGCTTTTGAATTTTTTCGAGATATTGCCATTTAAATTTTGAGATATCCAACAACAAAATGAGTTTGAGCAAATTCATATCCAATTCTACGTTGAGATTTAATCATCTCTAACATGTCATTCTACCAATAAAGCAACCTATTATTCTCACAAAATCATAAAACACGCGATATTTTCCAAGGTGCCTATACCAATATTTTAAGTTATGACCCTAGGACACAAGTGGTTAATTACAACTTGGAATTTGACCATAGGTTGGCCATTTAATCTTGAAAATGTAAATCAAGCACCAAGCTGATCTAGTTGAAGAAAATTCCTTTCGCGATAAATTATTGAAAATGAGTTTTGCCTTACACGTTGAATATCATCACTAATAATGCTCTATCTATTCAAACTTTGATCCTCACAGTGCAACTATTACAAAACTGAAATTAATTTTAGTATTCCTTAAAAAACTAGGTATGGATTTCTTGGTTGAATTCGGATGAAACAACATTTCTCTACTTCTATAAGATCATCCATTGATGCACTACTCTAAACAATGATGATTTTAAAAATATTTACAACGGGTTTACGAGGCATTTCACCAAAGCTTGAGCGAGAGTTTGCCTCGGGGTAGGGTGTTATAAATGTTCTCACGCCCCTAAATAAGCACCTTTATCGAAAATAAACGACCAGTAATTCACCATAGGTATCAAAGCTCCCTCTACCGTCATGCTAGGGTTCGGGATCCTAAAATTTACAGAAAAGCTTAGGCTCCACGGCTTAAGTCTCAGGGAGTATGTTTGGTGACTATATCCTTCTTTCTAGACTTTGGATTGGAACAACAAGGTTTTTGTGTATTCATCTTTATCTCGTATAGAAAAAATCATTATAATGAAAAAAATCAAAAAAAATCCTTTTTATTAAAGACAGGTTTACATTATGTAAACATGAAGCAAACTGGACTTGACCCCGCCATGATTCACCTAAGTATAACTTTCAATTTTAGGGGTATCACGCATTTTTAACTATTTTTTACGTGCAATATTTGCCATATATTAGCGTGTAGAAAGAGGTTTAATCAATTTTATGCCATTGATTTTTTATGAATTTTAAACAGATAGTACAAAGGAACCATTTATGGTCCATCAAGGGACAACTCTAGTGTTAAAGACTTCCAGAAGGAAAAGGATGGGAAAAGTAAATGGGATAGTCAGCAGGGCTGAATATAGAAGGAATTGGCATACTAACTTGCCACTTTGATTGTTCCAAGATTTGAAGCAAGCTTTATATGTTCCAGACCTTTCAAGAAATGGATGTCAGGACATAGGGTTTCACCGCATCAAAAGGGATGAATTATTACTAAATGCACGACGGTGGTGGCAGGGCAAGCGGATGTGGGCACCTTTGTAAGCTAACTAGGTGGAATAGTTACTTCAAACAATAAGGCAAATTAGGTTCAATGTTGGGTTTTTTCTCGGGTGGTGTACAAAAAAACCAAATTAAGCATAAATCAGCACCTTCATAGATAGCGTGTGTGATTGGGGCTTCACATACTAATATGCTCATTATATTTATACATAACTAAAGAACATCCTAATATTTTTTGAGGGCAATGAAGGGCAAGGGAAGGGGCAATGAAGGGTAGCTTGAAGGGCAATCACACAGATTAATTCTATGTCCTGGAACGCTTTATTGTACACCACCAATAAAAAAGACCCTCAGATATAGATTCGCATCATTACTGCTGGCAATTTCCGCAAATTTGTGTAGTGTTTTTTTATATCATGAAGACCCTAATGCGTTTAAACATTGTTGGCATTTCTATAATTGTCTTGCTTTTACATTAAAACATTCTGATTACTTGACAATGATTTGGGGCATAGCTTGGGACTTCCATATTGTAGTGTGGGACTTTCCATATTTACTTTCCATGCATTCAAGACTTTAGGTTCATTCAATTGTTGGGCATAGCTTGGGACTTCCATATTGTAGTGTGGGACTTTCCATATTTATTTTCCATTCTCCAACATTTAGTTAAGATTAGAATATGATTACTGTAGAGTATCGATTGAAGTGATAATTTTCTAAGTTTATTGATCCATTCTCCACAATTAGGCGCAGTATAACTAAAGCCATAATATTGGCTAGGAGTCACAATGCAACATTTGGCTTCCATTATTTCATTGCTAAGTGTAAGGGTCCTTATAAAACAATTTGTGATTGCAATAAACAAAACCATGCAATATAGATGCGACTATGGGAAACTTTGTAAAAACTCAATGGAGGGAGTTAAAGAGGGCACTTTTATTGGTCTACATAAAGAGACGTATATATAAAAGCTAAGTGTGGGGTGAATAAATTATTGCCAATGCCTTGTTGTTTAAAGTGGTTACCAAGCTTTTGAACAATTCTCATTCTTGGTCCTTTGCCATCTCTGATTTTTGCCTCTAGATCTAAATCGGAGATAAAATGGACAAAGACTTGCCATGGCAATGCAATGGTGTGACCAATCCCTTGGATTTGGAATACACTTATCCACAAATTCATCTGACATGTTCCTCTTTCCTCCATTACATTTTTTAATCTTTGTGTTGTCCTTGGACTTCTAAATATTGCTACAACTTATACGGACGACCTATCTAAGCCAATACCATGTTGATCCGAAGCAATTACATTGTTCTTAAACTGTCTCCTTTGCTATCTTGCCGGAACAACTCTTCATGGCTTATTTTATCAGAACAAAGACACTCCTTTCTTGTCACAGATCCTTTGGTCTTTGTGGGAAGGGAATCTGAATGATCAAAAATCCACTCTTGAATTTATTTCACGTTTGAAATGCACCAACTCAACCTACAACTCCGGTTGGCATTTATTCATAGTGGTGTCGATGTCATTCCGATTATAAAGGAAACATGCCTATTAATAGGCTACCTTATAGCAATATTTGTGTGCTCATCCCTAACACCATGGCTTGTGGTGGACTAAAGTAGTTAAAAGGCATGAATCCCATCATTTTCCATTGATACTTTCATTTGAATTTACACCGTTGAAATTCAACAGCGCAATTACTCTTTGATTCAATGCTTGTAAACTACGAAAGATGATTTTACCGGTTTGAGAGTAAATATAAACTTGAGCAAGAAAAAAATCGGAATATGAATGATACCAACCAACGGCCATTACGTGCCTACAATAGAAACACACCCATAAACAATGAAAATAACATATTAATCTTAAACATTCAATTTGTGCAATAACTGGGAAAATTTTGCGATAATACATGGCAATTAATTAAGTAGCATAGCAAATTGCATTGAGCAAAATTGTACCTATTAGGCATTCAAGACATGTCTTCCCTGCAACATGTGGCCGATGTAACACATGTTAGGCGAGATTAGGTTAGTTGTACACAAACTAAGCCCAACGATTTAAGTTCTTTCTTGGAAGCGTGGGCGACATTAGGAGAATAAGATTTTGAAGCACCCGCAATGAAGCACCCGGTGGAAACGCATCATTGTTTTCGACAATGTATTTTGAAGACCACATATTTTTGGCGGGTTCTACTTATATGCGATTCCGAGGTGACGCAGTGTGAAGTGCATGCATGTGATAACTTGGGCTTGAGATAAATAAGGGAACTTTTAAAAATGGTGTGCAAACTTAAAAGGGATACAATGGATATTGAATGGATGCAAGACCATGTTAATTGCGCGATTGCTCCTAGCCATTTGTTAAGCAAGTCCGCAAAAATGAAATCTTGACAACAAACAAAATAATATTGTTACCCGGACAACGACCATTCCTTGGCACAATGGACCAAGCTTGCAAGGCGAGTGAAAAATAACATTTGTTACGCCCGATCCTCTCGGATATGTGCTAACTATCTATCTTTTTATTATAAAGTTTTAGTGTAAGTAAATATGTAATGGACCACGCCCTAAATCGGACCCGGTCGAGGATTTGATTGACCAATGGTGGAGATGATGTGTGCGTGTCTTCAACAAAATTTCATCTTGTTGTGGCTTCAATATGAAAGGAAAAGGAAAAGGAAAAGGGAAAAGGGAAAGGGAAAAGGAAAAGGGGGGAAGGGGAAGGAAAAGGAAAAAGCGATGAAAGGGAAAACCGGAAGGGAAAAGGAAAAAGGGGAAGGGGAAAAGGAAAAACGATGAAAGGGAAAAGGGAAAGGGAAAGCGATGAAAGGAAAAAGGGAAAAGGGAAAAGGGGAAGGGAAAAGGAAAAAGATGAAAGGGAAAAAGGGAAAATGGAAAAGGAAAAGGGAAAAGGAAAAGGGAAGGGAAAAGGAAAAAGCGATGAAAGGGAGGGAAAAGAGAAAAGGAAAAGGGAAGGGAAAATGAAAAATGATGAAAGGAAAAGGAAAAGGAAAAGGGAAAAGGGGAAAAGGAAAAGGGGAAGGGAAAAGGAAAAAGCGATGAAAGAGAAAAAGGAAAAAGGGAAGCTAAAAAGGGGAAGGGGAAGGGAACCTATATTCGAGATCTGTTAATTCTGGCAGGTGCCATTTATACAATCATTACTGTTTGCCTTGGTTAATTAATGAACCGACCCTTTAACGGAACCACTAGACAAGCGAAGCAGACTTTCAATTTGTGTTTTCAAATCTCTCACCCCCCAACTTTTCTGTTAAACCAAGCAACCAGCAATTTGTGCTCGAATTTCCCATTAAACAAACGGATCAACCATGGTGAAGAAGGTGATTGATCCGCAGCGCTCAAGATGAATTCCAACGGAACCCATTTCTTGGGTAAGCAAAAAGCAACAAAACAAAAATTTCTATGGGTTTAGGGTTCAACCCTGTTAATTAAATTTTCTTGCATTCTTCGGAGCTGGAAAAACGTTCCCTTAAAGACCCGGACCTGGCTGATTGCCGAACAAGAAGACTTCCATGCATATGCGGGTGCGCCAAACGAGGCGTTCATCCCTCTCAATTTCGAATAGATCTCATATCTGCAGAGTGCAATGAAGTTTGGGATACCAGCGTGGTCATTCGGCAAAACTTCCATTGACAAAGGTAAGGGAGAGCACGAAGAAGCTCTAATAGAACTTACGAGCAAAATATACCGGACGGGTTGAAGAATAGAAGTTAGAAAGGCATTATCATACCTATTTGCATTCAATAGCGCACGAGCAAAGCGGGATCCACAGAAGTTCAAGGTTAATTGGGCAGTGATTGCAGCAAAGTAGAGCCTAACAATGACAAGGTTAAAGTGAACCCCCGGGCCCGGCCCCCGACAAGAACGCAGCAGCGGTCAGGCAAATCCGGCAAAGAAACGACACCTAAAAGCATAGCGAAAGGAGGTTTGGGGAGGCACCGTATTAAATTAGAAGGAGGCCGTCCATTAGGAGCTTTGCAATGTGCCCACTTACCACACGACTTATGGGAGAACATATCACTGGAAGTCATGTGCCGCAGTTCGAGGAAACCCTAAAACGGGCGGTGATTTAGTCTCAAGAAGGAGCTAGTTGTCGATCGAGGCTAAGGGAGCTTTCTTCTCGGCTTCACAAAGAAATTGCGAGAAAATTAAAGACAACATCTCACGTCTTCAAGCATCCACAGGTCACGATCTTTGGTGCC
Organism: Isoetes taiwanensis; assembly: GCA_021234155.1. Classification (NCBI taxonomy): domain Eukaryota; kingdom Viridiplantae; phylum Streptophyta; class Lycopodiopsida; order Isoetales; family Isoetaceae; genus Isoetes; species Isoetes taiwanensis. The sequence continues at coordinate 18,581,743 of JAJEKV010000026.1, forward strand.
TCTGGCGAGCCTCTTGAGCTTGGAGAGAGAAAGACATGGCGAGTACATCTTTGAAAGCCCTTGTTGAAATGGGGGTGGCCCGGTAGATGAGGGGATAGTTCAACGGTGGCCACTATATTTCTTTGAGGTTGCAAACAATGAAGTGCGGCTTGCAAAGCCAAGCGACACTTACGAATCTCAACGGGCTTAGGGAGCTTACAAGGAGAGGCGGCTTGTGAGCATCTATCTGTGACATTCGGGTTGCCAATTGGAGATGAGGAGATGCTCCACATGCGGGTGGCATTCGGGATGATTACACCCTAAGTACGAGAAGCTAAAATGTGGCCCGCGTATATCATGTCATTTTACTGAGTTTGCTTATGGAAGACCTGCTTGCCTCGAATGCTCGGAGAAGCAGTTCCGGCGGAGGGCTTAGTGGAGGAATTGGGGGAAGGCAGGTCAAGCGAGGAACCCTTATATCTTTGAGGGACACACAAGCGACAAGTTGAGACAATTGACTTAGATGAGGTGGTAGCTACAACTCAGGGACAGCAACAGGAAAAGGATGCATGTGAAAACACCTCTTAGTAAAAGGACCCCGGGACACAAGTCTACAAGGACTCGAACTCCACAAGCAAAACGACCAAAAAGGTACATGTTTGTTTCCCGAAGTGGGTACATTAAAGCGCCTTTGTAGCGGTGAAGCGGCATGAGGCAAGCGGTCGGTGACACAATCACGACACACAGAAAGCAACGTGCTAAAAAGACACCAACCGCGGTCCAAAGGATTTCGGTGGTTACGGCGATCTTTGAGAAATACAATATAGTTCCAAATGCTGCGGCAACCTCTACAAAGGCCTCCTCAACCTTTGTTGTTGCGAGGGAAGACAAGGATGTTGAAGACTTAGAATATAGTGGATAAGCGGTGCACAAGGTTGTATCACGAATCACAAGGCTCACAAGGTCCGGGACCAAAAATGTTATAGAGCGAGGTGAGGGTGAGTCGGATGATTCGGTTGATGAGGGCGTGCCTATAGGCGTGGCACTAGGAAAAAAACCCTCGATCTAATGTAATTTATATGTACTTGTTTCGAGGCCCAATTTTGTTTGCACAAGATGTGCCAAAACGATCAGTTAAAAGGTTTTTGTTTAATACCAGAATATATTTATTTTCCCCCATTGTGTCCTTGTAAAATTTGTTTCGAGTTTCAACCTAGGGATCAATATTGCAGAAGGAGAAGGCAGCCACAAGTGGTGCTTAATGACTCTGAAGCTGAAGATAGTGAGAGAACCCAGACAGATAATGAAGAAACCAAAGTGCAAAAACAACCTATTACATATAAAAGGTGCAAGTTATTTTACTTGTCTTATTTCACTTGGCATAATGTTCTGCAAGTTTCAGTTGGTAATTGTAGAACCACTTTTGATTTTGCAGGAGACCAAGGAAAGTAGTTTCTGTGGACAGGGTTGACAAACCACCTAGTCCCCTAAGCCACCACTTGGTAAGGGTTCGCGATAGCGGGGAAACACCCATACATTGGGGACGGGGAGATCTGAGATAAGGATGTATATAACTATGGCTATCGGCACTCTCCATCATCTTGTTGCAAAGATAAACCCGAGTCGGCCAGTGTCGACAGCGGCCCGGCACATCGAGATAGCACTTCCCGGCCTGGTCCGGCCGGACAAGCACGATGCAGCAGACATCGACAGTGGTTGCAAACGTCGAGGGATGGAGACCCAGACGGAAGTGGTGACAAGCCATTAAGCCTAGCGCGGAGACCCCGGTAGGCCTTACACCGGAGGGTCGATCGTGTAGGGACATGTTCTTCCTTATCGGCCCGGTTCGGATCCCTCCACCCACAACAGGCGGGCTCGTGCACGGGCGCATTAATTAGGAATTAATGGGTTAAAACTAGGATCATCCATCTACTTGGGCTGCGGGTCTCTACCCCCTTCCCAATACACAAGAGTGGCGCATAGAATGTCAAAACATCAACACAATGTAATCCGAAATAATAGAATACATCTATTCTAATCTACCTAATCATACATGGTTAGGTTCCTTTGTTAGTGTTTATCATTCTTGAATTTTGTAGGGGTCGCCTATAGCTAAGAATGGATACTAAACCCTCTTGAAAGAGGCGATAACTTCGGATCTACCTATTGAATCAACCACCCACCCGCATCTTGGTTGGCTCCCCACTCCTCGAAAGCATCCATCTTCTTGATCTCCGGTCTGTGATCTTGGATCGGTGCAACACAGGAGATCCGACTTCTATGCTCCGGATTGAAATGCATCTCTGCTGCTCCAATCAAGAGACTCGGTGAGAACTAAAGGGTTTCCCTTTTAGGGTTTATGCCCCTTTATCCCCCCAATTTAGGGCTGGTCCTTTTGGTCAATGGGTCATTGCCGCGTGGCAAGAAGGGATTATATTCACATGTTGCTTTAACATGTGCAATATAATGGTTCACAAGGTTGTACCCTAGGGTACTACCCTTTACGGTCGCCGTGTACATGTAAAATGCAGTCGACATGTACTAGTGGCGATATGTCGATTATAATATCACGTATTCATGCAGGTATGTTATCTTTGGAGCGTCACAATCTATATAAAACATAAATGCCAATTTGGTAGTTTACATATGCGATAGTAGCTACATCTAATTTGCGGGGGTAAAGAAAATATTGTTTTCTTTTCTTGTGAATTATTATGTCAGAGTTAGATTTGCATTTATCCTTTTAAAAAACAGCGCAATCAAGTTTTACATTAGCAATAATAAAACTCTACTTTATCATATGCATATTTTTCGAAGTAACGAAGAAGACACTCTCATTTTACATCAACAAAAAGATAATAACAAACAACAATATATCATTACCTTGAGAGGAAATTCCCATGATTCTTCGCGTTTCCAAGAGCATTTTTATGGTAAACTCTTTCATCACAATCTGATACAAGTCTTTAGATTAGCCAAAGATAAGAACATAAATTATGATGACAAGAACATGCTCATGAAAGCAAGAAGGAAAAAAAGAAAATCTCATCCAAATCAGCTAAACTCTACTTTCTTGATATATGTGAAGGGGCTTTCTTGGGAATCTTTGTTTAAGAACACCAAAAATGAAATAGACTCAATCTTCTTCAACCTAAAATATTATAAGCTAAACATTTTTCAATCCTCTTCCCCCGTTCTCCAACTCAACCCCAATCTTCTTGACCACTAAAGCAAGGATAGTGTGGTCGTGACAACCAATTTCTTTTTCTTTTCTTTTTAAATGAATGTCCTCTTCACAATAGCCTCTAAGCTTCCCGATTGCATGCCCAAATAAAATTTCGTCACATCTAGGCATCCCACAGCGTTTTAAGCCTCCTTACCCTTTACGTATACAAAAAAGCGGTTGTAATCAGGTCTTCTTGCATAGATCTATCACAAAGAGAGATTAGATTAAAATTCGACCATAAAACCGCCTCTATGTTTTTGCTCCATCCTTGAATCGTTTAGGCATAGATCTGTTTCCATGAAATTTGTTTGAATCGATTGGAGGAGGCGGGGAATCAATTTGGAGGTAGGATCGATTTCAAAATCGTGAATCGGTATGGTAGGAAGCATGGCGATTGGGGAAGCGGGTTCCTTGAATTGATTTTTGGGAGATCGATCAATTTCAAAATCGTGCATCGGTATTTAGAAAATAAATGAAAAAAATCTCCGTGGACTCGGCATTAATGGTGGCTAACCAATGTATAATTCAAATTGTACATTAGAAATACTATAACCTAGTGTGTTTTTACATCATTTTGCAAAAGCACACCCTTTCGTGCTTCTACCCTTTAATAGGTTCGTTTTTCTTGCGGCTTGTTTGAGAGGTTGAAGATGGTTCGGCGATGGCCATGAGGGTAGAGATCTGACGACAGTTGCCGTCGCGGGCATCTCCGGGAAGACCACGCTTCTTTGGAATTTTCTTTACTTTCTAATTTTCCTAGCAGTAGATGCGAAAATAAGCCGGATCTATGACATAGAATCAATTTGGCCTATGTGGCATGACACGTGGCATAGATAAAAAGCAAGAAAGTGGGGGTTAGGCAACCCTGCTAAAAAAAGCCTTTATACACTGCTGACGTGGCAGGCCAAAATTTGGCCCTTTACCTTTATTTACCTTTATGTACCTAAGGTAAAAAAAGGCCGTTGAGGGCCGCCAAAGTTTACTAGGCCTATAGGCCTCTTTCACATTCACATCACAGTTGGATAGCAAATATTTTCCAGATGGACTCAGCTCTATCCGAGGGGCAAAATAGTCCGTTAAACAGTGGCGAGGATAGGGCTTTGAGCTAGGCTTTGCAGGCGGCGAAGGATGGATGGGGACTGAAGCTAAGACCAGTAGACACTCTTCGCCGAGCATCCCAGGTGGGTAACACAGCTGAATGCATTTGTTGATATGCTATCAAATCCCCTTGTTGTATGACGGAAGGAACAGCTCCGGACGTCAGTTTGTTGTTATTCTCGTATTTAGCCATGGACTCCATTCTCACATGGTCATTGTTTCAATAATCACAGACATACCGATCTTGATGGCAGCCATGGTAGGACTTATAGGAAACAGTGAGCAGCCATCCACCCAGCTAAAGCAACGTGGCTGTTTTAACCTCGGCACAAAAAAGTATACATGATGAGGAGATAAGCGCAGATAAGAAATGGCCGGGATGGCCCGGAGACAACGTGTTTAGGCTAATCGTGCCATTGCATAAAGTGGGCGGGATCATTGGCCGCAAAGGTGAATTTGTAAAGAAGATGTGTGAAACTAAGTCACGGATTAAGATCCTTGATGGTGTCCCTGGAACCACAGAACGAATTGTAGGTATCAGTTGAAATTGTTGGTCATCATTCAGGTCAGAACTCTGTCTGAGGCAATTTCTTGCAGGTGCTAGTGTCTGCAAAAGAAGACCCTGAAGCACCTATATCCGCAGCAATGGATGGGATTCTAAAAGTTCATTATGGGGTCATTGAAGGCATCGAATCAGATGGCAATGCTGGAAGTGCAGCTTCTAATGGCTCATTCTCTACACGGCTTCTTGTTGCTGGTAGCCTGATTGGAAGGCAAGGATCGACCGTCAAGTCTATTCAAGACACCTCGGGAGCCACTGTCAGAGTTTTGCCTCTAGGTAGGTGCCACCAAATCCATTTTTCTTAAGGAAGGAAGCAATGATATATTAACATTTTAATGCTGGCAGATGAGCTACCATTATGTGCCTTACAGGATGACAGAGTCGTGGAAATACAAGGTGAAGCTAAAAATGTGCATAAGGCCATGGAGCTTATTGTGGCTCATTTGCGCAAATTCTTAGTGGATCGATCGGTATTACCACTTTTTGAATATAATGTGAGTGTGTAGCCTTTAGTATTTATCACTTGTATGAGATTTTGGAAAACAACTTACCATGCATCTTGCAGTCCTCATGCTTTTACCTAATATACAATTGGAAGCTAATACAAAACTGTCTTTGTCAGCGTACATGAGCACTTCATCGCAGTTTGGGTCTTCTGGTTTACGAGCAGACAACTATTATCAGGCATCTGATGTTCGTTCAGATGCAAATCTTCACCATGGATTGTCACTTTACGGGAGAGACCCAAGTGGAGGAGTAATGCAGAGTTCTTTGGCTCCTTTGCCACAGCTCCGGTTATCACACAGGTATTGTTTTCTGGCTTGATTTGTATAAATCCTTATAGTTCCAGACGGTCATGGATGCTTTATGTGCAGGTTACGCAGCATATGCAAGTTCCGTTGTCGTATGCAAATGCTATTATTGGAACTGGTGGTGCAAATATAAACTACATGCGTAGAACCAGCCACAATTACAATTCAGGAAACACGAAATGTGCCTAGGGAGATGAATGTTGAAATACATGGAACTGCTCAGCAAGTTCAACAGTTGATATAGGTATATTTCAAACCTGATTATTCGCTTGTCATGTTTTACTTAGTTATTGTTGCAGCAACCATCTTCTTCTTACCCATGCGACTCGATTCTCAATAATACCTTTAAATTTGAAAACTAGAATATTTCATAAACCCTTGAAAGCTATTTGTCATCTGATATAAGTAAAGTTATTACGAATACAACTCTACTTAAGGAAAAGTAGGATCAAAGTTGCAGATTTCTTGGTATCATGAGTTGAACTGTTTATACCAGTTACCTGCTCCTTTTATACTCAGGCAGTACACACCATGATCCGTCCCATCTTGAAAGTTGTGCTTAAACTCTTTTGTATCTCAGATATCAGAATCTAACAACTATATCGGAATGTGGTACAGAATTTTATGGCTGGTGCATCGAATGTGTCATCATCTTCTTATAGTTCTATGGATTCCAGTTACAATTCATACAACGCCCAAAATTCATTGTACCCTCCAGTACCTGTGGCTAGTTCAAGCTATCCTTGTGCTCCATATCCTTCTGGATCATATGGAACTCACTATGGTAGCAGTTATAATTATTAACAATTATGTTGCGCCTTGGTGAACCGTCAAAATTTTACTTGTAAATTTTCTTTTTTGTAAAGAAGTTATTGAGATCAAATTATTTTTTGCCAACGTCTTAGCAAGTATAACCCAGAAAGACAAATTCTGAAGCTCTGCCATAGGCTTGTCTTACATTATTCAAGGGGAAAAAAGTATTCTTCTACTAAATTGTAATTAAATAATATCCTTGCATTTGTATTAAGAATGCTTATTGACTATAAGTAGGCGGAGCTTGGCAGCAACAAGTCAATGCATTAATCAAGTAGCCGTAAAGCTGAACTTGCAATCACAAGGTTACGAGCAAATGTGTTCTCGGTTATTCTGAGCATATACGCATATGTTTTTGATATGCTCAGTAAACCAGTATTCACATACCTGCTATTGGGTTGATGTAAATGAAGTTTTGTGTCAAATCAAATAGAATAGATCCATCAAAATGTTTTGACGAGAATCTTCATTATGTTGTTTGGATTGACCTTTGTTGAGGTGCAATTCGTTAGGAAAAGAACAGCCAAACAAGAATTTAACACAGGAAAATAGAAATGTTCAATTTTTCTTTCCAACACAAAAAATTGAGTAGAGTAGATAGATAAAATAGAATAATTTTTCTTTTAACACAAAAATAGAAATGTTCAATTTTTCTTTCCAACACAAAAAATTGAGTAGAATAGATAGATAGAATAGAGTAATTTTTCTTTTCACATCATGCACCATATACTGTTCACATTAGCATCATGAATGCCATTCTTTCAGCAATTCTTTTTCTCACTTTAACAAAATGAATGGTAAACTAAGTGAATATGAAGATGAAGTTTCTCTGTAAAACTGCCGATCTGTGTGCTGTGCCAATCATATAACTTATACATGGTCTGTTCACATTAGCATGATCGCCTAAATATGTTTCTAGAACATCCATCACGGTTGCATACCATGGGATTATCTCTAGGAACCTAGTCATGAAGAAAGGTGCAGTTTCTGGTAGATTAAGCACGCCTTGAATGAAAAGTGCAAGCTTCATGCTAGCTACTTTTTTCAGCCATAATTTTTTAGGACATTCTGCTATCAATATATAGCACCTATCTCATCAAACAGATTTTGTTGCCTGAATATTGTATTGACCTTCTGCCATACTGCATTAACCTTCTGCCAACGTCCCACAGCTTTTCTAATATCGAACCTTGACAAGGATAATCTATGAAAGTCATGTTGAGTTGAGGGGCAGGAGATCACTTAGCTATATCACGAATAAAAGGAGGCCACTGGAATAAGTTGTTTCAAATTCTAGTATATATATCTTATCATATCCCTGGCATGCACTGAAACAAAATGAGAAGCCTCTTGAATCCGCAAAATTGGATGATCACCAAACGGGCCATCCCTCCTTTTAATCTCCTCCTTTGATGATTACAACAATGCCTATTTATGGCATACACCCAATTCTGTTACAACTTAAAGCGAGAACTATCTTTTGTATGATCTATTTTAACACACCCCTATTCTGCTTATAATTCTGAAGCTACACCTAAAGTACTTCTATTTCTATGCTGCTGAAACCTTTCTATACATAATGGCTTTGTCAGCATATCTGCAGGCAGCTCATCTATGGGAATGTATTCCATAAGGATCGATCCATCCACTACCTTCTCCCTTGTGAAATGATGGTGAATTGATATGTGTTTGGACCTCCTATGATGAATAGGACTTTACGTCATTGCAATCTTTGTTTTTGTTATCATTATACACCACTGTAGGTATGGTCTGATCATATCCTATCTCTGTCATAAATTATCTTAGCCATATTGTCTCCCTAACTATAGCCGAAGTTGCTACACATGAAGACAATGCCAATGAAGTTTGCTTGGAAATCGTCCAAGTAATTGCAGCATAATCGAAAAACCTGTGGTCGATCTTCTAGAATACTGATTATCAGCCCAATCTGCATCTATAAATGATACTAACGTGACAGCCTGGTAATTTGAATCTAGTCCATATCTCGGTCCTAAATTCGAAGTACCCTACAAGTACCTGATGATTCTCTTGACCGCTTTCCAATGAGTCAATCCTGGATTTTGTATAAATCGACTTACTGCTCCAACTGCTTGAGCAAGATCAGATCTTCACATGCATAAGACACCCTACGACATTCCTATATGGAATTCGATCCATCTCTAGTTGTTCCTTTCTTGTCTGTGGCTCCATTGCTTTGCTAAGTTCCAGATTTGATGATGCTGGAGTCTCCTTCATTCCAAATTTGCTACATAGCTTTGTAATAGCAGATTGTGGGGTTCTACTGTCTCCATCTCTTTTAACATGTAATACTAAGCACGTTTGAGTTTCTCTCCAGATCTGTCATGCGAAATTCAGACTTCAACACATGTTTGGTTGAATTAATTTCCTTCATGCCTTTGCGGACAATGATGAGATCATCAACATAAACAATGACCCGTAATATTTTTTGGTCAATCCATCTAATATACACGTTCCATTATGTCACGCATCTAGCAAACCGTGATTGTTGCAAAAATTGATCAATTCTCTTGTACCACATTCTTGGGCTCTATTTTAATCCACAAAGTGCTCAATTGAGCCTGCATACTTTACCCTTTTCTTGATCAAAACCTTCAGGCTGATTCATATATATTTCCTCATCTAAATATCCATTTAAGAACGCTGTTTTCACATCCATCTGATGTATCTCAAGATCCTCTTTTGCTGCAATTGCCAAGATTGCTCTTATTGAAGTCATTTTTGCCACGTGTGAAAAAGTCTAATCAAAGTCTACACCTTGCTGCTACTAAAAACCTTGAACTATGCACGATATCTTTCAATTGAACCGTCACTTGCTTGGTTTACTTTAAAAACACATTTGCATCCCAACGGCCTTCTTCCCTTTGGTAATTCTACAAGATCCCATGCATTGGTTATCTGCATGGCCTCTATTTCCTCTTGCATGGCCTTAAGACACTGTTCCAATTCTGTCCCAGTCATGGCCTCCTTTACTGATGGGGGTTCTAACAATTTTGCCTTAAAACATTCTCATGCGCAGTTCTCTTCCATATTTGTGTCTCACCAAGTGCCATGAACACTTTTGAAGTATTGTTCATACCTTCGAGCTTGTGCTAATGCTGCTGATCCCTCTGATTTCTTCCACTATAGCCATCTTGCTATTGGATGATGCCCTCTAGCACTTCTGCATAGCTACCTGTCATGCCCTTGAATCTGACTCCCATAAAGATTGTCTGGGCTCCTATGGTTCTATATGCTCCCCTTGAGTTCCCTGTGGTATTTCTGTTAAAGCATACCCTTCTTGAAGTTCCCTGGCATTATGGCGCTCATTTTCATCTTGAATCTCCAGCAGCAGCTTAGTATGTTCCTAAAAACAATCAATAACTTGTAATTCATGAGGGACAGCTACTCCGTATTCAATGAAGACAGTAACCTGTAGCCTTTTCCGTCCAGACAATAACCCACAAAAATGCACTTTCTGGCACGATCATCAAGCTTGTGTTTTCTGAGGTCTTTCGGTTTGAAAGCCTAGGCCACACACCCAAACACTTTAAAATGAGATACATCTGGTTTTTGCCCACTCCATAATTCTTCCAGAGTTACACGAATTAAGGTCTTTTTGGTATAGTCATCTACAATTACCAGAAGATATTCAGCATTTCCAAATGTGGGAATAGGCATTCTCCCACTCAGGTCCGTGTGTATCAACTCCAAAGGTCTTGTAGCTCTTGTGCCTTTCCTTTTGATTTTCTTCTGCTGCAACTTGCTAACAATACACCCTTCACATATGCCTACATTTCCTTGAGAAGAAATCTCCATCCTATAACCATGCTACCCTTTTGTAATTGATGTAATCTGACCTGATTGATGTGCCCAAAGCGCCGATGCCACAATTGAATGTCTTTGTCTAGTCCAGCAGCTACTAGTGCATGAATTTCTTCATGTTCACCTTCAATCTTTATTATAATGTTTTGGCGTGTGTCTTCCATGGAGACCTAATTTCGACGGCCCGGATTTAATCAAATCGATGGAAGATATGGTGCCACGTAAGAAGCCTTTTTAGTTTTACGTCTGGGGTATCGGCCGGCGACTATGGCGACCGAGCATGGCGGGCTACACGCTTTCAAGCAAGATGCAAAGCGGATGCAAGGTGCAAAGCGGATGCAAGGTGCTTGAGCTTGATTAGAGCAAGCTTTGGCGGTACGGCAAAAAGGCAAGATCGTGAGCGGGATAATCGATCCATGCATGCGCGGGTTCCATGCACGGGTTTCAAATGCGGATCCATGCGGCCTGAGGTCGGCCTTTGCAAAATGGTGGCTGAAAATCGTGGTAGTCACGGGTCTTGCATTCCAATAAAGCTTGATTAGAGCAAGGCAAGCTTCAGATTAGAGCAAGCTTTGGCGGTGCACGGCTAAAAAGGACAAGATTGTGAACATGATAATTGATCCCAAATGCGGATCCATGCGGCCTGAGTTACGGCCTTTGCAAAATCGTTAATTTGGAAATCGTGGTAATCACGGGGTGTTGCATTCCAACATGTTTTTTTCTATGGCTTTGGTGGCGGTAAAACCGTAGCTTCGGCATTTCGGCATGTAGATTATCGCCCATCCCGGAAAGCGAGGTTTGCGGATCAAGTTCTATTTATTCTTTTGCTTAAAGCCACAACTCTTTTGCTTAAAGCCACAGAAATGTCAACAATGCTGAATCTATGTGCAGCTATATAAAGATAGAGCAAAATCCTGATAGGGATCAACTGCAACAATATGTTAAAGATCAATGACACTATGGATGGCAAGGACGACTCTATTCAGGTTTTTGAATACATTCCAATTTTATATAGAATCATTTTGTTGCATATGATGGGATATGATTTATATGTGAATAGTCTACCTCTGTTTGTGCTATGCTGGTATGAGGATGGACATATATGCTTGCTTATGTTCTTATAGAATAACTAGTAATGGTACCCAGCCTTGCTGGGCATAAATTAGGAACCTTTAATTTCTTTCTTTTTTTATTCTCCTTTTTTTTTTTTTTTCTAACCCCCTTCTCCCTCCCTTTGCCTTCCCTTTCCCCTTCCCCTTTTTTTCTTTCTCTTTTTCTTATCAGCTTTTTCCCTTCCTTTTTATCTTTCCCCGCTCTTCCCATTTTTCCACTACTCTTTTTCCCTTTCCTTTTCCCCTTCCTCTTCCTTTTCTCTTTCCCGTTTCTCATGCATTTTTTTCGTTCTCTTTTGCTTACCTTTTCATATGCCCTTTTCTTCCTTTCCCCACCCTCTTCCTCTTGATCACGTGCCCTTTTCCCCATCACTTTTCCCATTTCTCTCTCCCCTTTTCCTCATGCTCTTTTTGCTTTCCCTTCTCCTTTTTCCGCTTCCCTTTTCCTTTCAACTTTCCATTCCCTTTTTCCTTTCCCTTTCCCCCTCGCCTATTCTATTCCTTTTTCTATTTCCTTTTATCTTTCCCTTTTTCCTTTTCTCCTTCTCTTTCCTTTTTCCTCTTACCTTTCTTTTATTCCTTTTCCCTTTTCCCTTTTCCCTTTCATCGTTTTTCCTTTTCCCTTCCCTTTTTCCTTTTCCCTTTCCCTTTTCCCTTTCATCGTTTTCCCTTTTCCCTTCCCCTCTTCCTTTTCCCTTTTCCTTTTTCCCTTTCATCGTTTTTTCTTTTCCCTTCCCCTCTTCCTTTTCCCTTTTCCCTTTTGGGTGAAAGTATGCTAGTGGGTATCAAAAGCATGCGTCCGGAAAGCATGCTTCCGGACGCATGCTTATAGCAGGGTTTTTGCCCGCTTAAAGCACCCCTGCTTTTGCTTAATCGGGTGGCGATAGGTGTATGCTTGCGAATCATTTTTTTCGCCCTTCATATCGCTGCGTCCACCTCCGCGAGCGAACCATTAGGAAAATGATTGCGGGATTTTGGCTGGATTTTTTTGGCGAGTGGTGTGGTAGTACGTTGCAAATTGGATTGCCGTCATGGCCGAAAATTCTCCCTCCAATTCACTTATCCTCCCTCTCTCGGAATTTCATGGCTCTCCCGATGCAGGCACGGAGGCAATCACCACGTTTAGCATTGGATTTTCGGCTGATGAATCCCAATCTGATGTTCGATTTGTTGGATGTCAATGCAACGGGAAATATCGCGTGAAGATCCGGTTTCCTCGCAATTTACAAGAAATTGGATGCGGTGAGAAAAAAGAGAATCTGGTCGGAATAAGATGAAAAAGCGGCGGTTGAGCGGGAGGATCGAGCATGAGGCCTTGAGGCAAAATAGCCAAGCAAGTAGTTGATTACTTCAATAAGCTCACCAAAAAGCATTCACCCGAACTCAAGGCCGATGTGATGAAGAGGGTGGTTCATCACTGCGAAATGGAAATCTCGGAACACGGAATTTTGCCAAATCCAAAGGAGTGCAAGGCGTGGGGGTCTTTGCTCAACAACTTGAAACGGACAATGGCAGCCACAAAGAGGCAAAGGAACCATGATATTTGGAGAGCGAGAACCTCCACACTTGTGATGGCTTCTTCCACAAAATCGAGATGCAATTCCACTATGGCGGGGCTGTTAGGTACATCTAATTCTTGCTTTCATGCACGTGCTTCTTCATGCTTTCAAGTGCTTGTATCTCTGGTGAGTGATCTTTGGCTGGGATATGTTCATTGATTAATGTGCAATATTTCTTATGATAGGTTGCATGAGGTCAACTATTGCAAGCTTTGCATTAAAGAAATCGGAAGCCTTCCTTGGAAATGGTTAGGTGGTCTTGTTTCCAAAGGAGGTTGAGGTCGCGATTCTCTCACCCTGCTTGCAAGGAAAGCATAGCAGTGCGGAAACAAAATAGCGAGTCTCTCCTTGCAAGAAAGATGTTGTGATTTCTTGTTGGAAGTCGGGGCTTAGAATTTCTTATCCCTTGCACCTTATGGAGGTCACCACGGTACAAGTTTCCATACATTCTTTTTTTTTTTGCTATTATTGCATAAATATTCCTAACCAAAGGCCACCATTCAGCTGCGACTATATCAACAATACAAAAGGCACATCACGAACACCTGTTTGCTTAAAAGGCTTTTCGAGAAGTTGAAGCCTATTTATGTAAAAAAAGTATCGAAGGAAACTTTGTTGTTGCATATACCATATGGGTTGGGTATGCAGGGGGTAGCGAATGCATTGAGGTCGTGGCTGGATTCCATGGTGAAGAGTGCAAGTGCACTTTTGAAGTCTGTGGACCTGGTGAGTGTCACGGCCAACCAACATCACGTATGACTCAACCGGTGAGCTCACGGAGGGCTGTGGTTTGCAACAAGCGAGGGGTGAAGAATGGTATAAACATTTGCTTGATGTAGACATGTCGGAAGTGTGGCATAAAAGTCTTCGTATATGTCCAAAGAAAAAGAGAATCATGAGTTCTTGCTTGAATGGAAGGCGTTTGAAAAGGTAATACTCTCTTTATTGCTTCTTTGAAGCATCTTGATATGTCTTTGAAGCATCTTTGATATGTGCTTTATTGCTTTCAACATCGCTAATCTTACGTAATATATACTCTGAGACCTTATTCTGATTCGTGGAGGCGAGAAAAAGGCTGGTGGAGTTGCGGTCTGCGTTACCAAAGGAAGTTTGGTGGCGTGAGAAAGAAAAGATCAATGCCACCAAGAAGGGAAACAAAAGTAAGAAATCCAAGGTAGGCTGGTGGGACCACGACTGAAATTTCTTTGCACAAGTTGAGAAGAAGGGGAAACAAAATAAGAAATCCAAGGTAGCTGGTGGGACCTGACTGAAGGCTCTTGCACAAGTTGAGAAGAAGGAAATAAAAGTAAAGAAATCAAAGGCATTTGGTGGGACCCTGACTGAAGGCTGCAGCACAAGATGAGACCTCAAATGGCAAGGGGAAAAAAAAAAAAGGACCAAAAGCCGGTCCTTAGATTGTCTTACAAAGAGCGGCGGTGAAGGATTTCATTTCATATCACGTGTTCCACATTGAAGATATTCGTGCCACACAATTCTGAGGGCTAGATGACAGGCCATGCAATTCGGGGTTTACTGGACAATATCCAAGATGGCACCATTGTTTTACGTAATTGATTTTGCGAGAATTACTGACATAAAATACAAAGGGAGGTTCAAAGCCGGCATTGGCACAATGACGAATAACAATTTCGTCCACATCACATTATAGGATGGGGCGGCTCACGGGATCGAAAGCTATTGAAGGAAACCCATTTTACTTGAGTGATGACAAGCTTCATGACACTCTTTTTGTGCAGCATTGTCTTAGAAAGCACAATTCATGGCTAGTATCAAATGGTGTAGAATTCTCCAGGCATATAGTTTGGTCAGATGGTTGTTCTAGCCAATTCAAATCTGCCCGGCCATTCTATTTCCTACCAAGATATCACCACGAGCTAGGGAAAGAAATAATATGGAATTTCTTTGGGACAGCCCATGGTAAGGGGAAACCACGATGGGCAAGGGGCAGTCCTAAGGGGGCATTCACTAGAAGCGACTCAAGTATGATGGAGTGAGATTTAGAGTCTTCTTTGATGCACGTGGTCGCTTCATAATGGAATGAAGGTGCCGACAGCAGGGGACATCAAGAGATAATATGCTTTCATCTGCATTCATCTGCTTTTAACGTGCTTTAATCTGCTTTAAAATGTGCTTTCATCTGCTTTTATCTGTTGTGTATTCTTTGTATTGTGCCTCATCTTGTATGTGAAGCGCAATACTTGTTCTTGGGCTTTTGCGAGGCACTTGGTTCATTGGAAAGGATGATGTTGATAGGACAGGAGACCGGTTGGATTTGTGCGGGGTAGAAAGGGACCAAGATTATACCGACATCAGGGACATACTTGGCCAAATCAAGCACAAGGGTGGCTCATAGAGGTTTAAGTTGTTTACGTGGTAGCTTGTTTGAAAGGAAAGCTGGTCATCTTGTGTGAACAAGCGGAGAGGTTAAAAATTGGAAATATGTTACTCTAAAGCGAGAAAAGTCTCTTGGTGAAGGTAATGAAAGGCGAGATCGATGAGGCATTTTTTGAAGGTGATGGAGAATGACTTAGTGGAAACATAGAGGAAGGTGATAACTTTCTTTGTTGTAGCCGAGGAGGGAAATCGAGGAGAATCAGATTTCTATGTGGTGAAATGTGTTAAGCCGAGGCATATCCTTGCGAATTGTCAAGGATAATTTGAAGTCGAACCTTCAATGTCGATGAACATGTGTTGGCTGGTTTGTACTATCTTTCCGGCCCGATGGTACTTGGGAGCTGCTTGAAGACAAAGGCGACCTTCGATCACGATCATCGCGTATCGGCTATCAAGTTTGAGATGAATCAGATTCACGGCACCAACAGTTTTCCCTTGATCGGGCTACTCACGGATGATCATTGACGGTCACGCCATATGAAGGTTGAATATGCTCGACCTAGTTGTTTTATCATTTTGGCAGTGTCTGTAGTTACTTGTGTACTTGTCTCAAATTTTGATCATTATATTGGAGACAATGCTTGTGAGACAAGTTTTGTAGTATTGGATTTCTTTGTATTGGAGTATTTTAGTATTGGAAACAATGCACGTAGTATTGGAGAGTAAGCTTGATATATATTCTGAGAGAATTGTACACTCAAGATTAGAGACATCTTACAAGATCACTTAATACTCAAGATAACACAAAGTAATCATGCATATATATTACAAAAAGTAGTATACAATGGTTACTTCATGAGTCATCGAAGTCTTCAAAGTTTTCATGCTTTCCGTTGGCGGGGAAGGGTGCTTGACAGCTGCCTTTGTACTTCAAGAGGAGCATTGAGGGATATAGTAATTTGAGACAAGGTAGTTGTTGAGGCGGTAATCGACCTTTTACCAAGCTGTCTCGGGGGCCAACCATGCATCGGTGAAATCAATTTGTGAGATCGTTTTTCATCTTGTATGAGAACACAAGTATTCCAAAATTTGGACACACAAACTTCTCCAAAAATTGTCCTCTTCTTGCCCTTGAAAGGCATAAGAGGAGCGGTTGTGTGTGCGGGGTTTAGAAACCCTTTGTGAAATTTGTCATCAACCAAGAAAATCATACCATGATATTGAGGAAAATCCTCAAGTACAACCTTCAACTCCTTGAAAAAAAGTTGTTTTTCTGTGCTGGTTGGATGCTCGCATGCATAGCAATGCTCTTGACCATATATCTTCAAGAATCTGGTCTGCAAATCAGGAAACAATGCATCCACCATATCCCTTGTATTCCGAAGTAAAGAAGCACTCCAAATCACAACATCAAACCTCTGCAGTGCCCACTCCACAAACTCATGATACCCTGGTCTGCAAATGAGGTACTTACTTGCAGTTTCTTTTACAAAATGCTCGTTTGTGGTGGATGCAAGATTTTCCCGTTCATTCGCCTCTGTTGTGTCTGTGCAAGGCATGAGCTCGACACTCGTGGGGTGATGCGTCACCTTCCAGTGAGTTGAAGTCGAATAAGAGCAGTGGCTCTCTAGCCGCCTGTGAAGGGCATGGATGCTTCTGGAGGGGAGGTGACTTCCCTCCTGCCTCATCGGGGCTGGGGAGATGCAACCCAGTAGTAGTAGCCCCTCTGGCTATTCACCCGGCAGGCTACGATTAGGTCCCAAATCTTTTCAACCTATTCTGCAAAGTGTGCACGGGAGGGGCGGATGGAGTGGACTACCCAACGGCCATGTTCCTATGCCAGCCAAATCCATTTGCCATGAATTTTGTTTGCATTGTTATCCGGAGACCCAAGCCGTCAGTGTTTCCCCATGAGTCTGAGCCTGGGTAGGATCTTCCCCATGTTATGTTGATGTACTGGTGTGTTGTTGCAGCTACTGTGATATGGTGGACCACCCTTCGAGGTGGGTATGTTATTGTTGATTGATGTCATGTGCTCATGTTTCCGCAGACTAGGGCGATCAGGGGAGGCGGGATGAATGACCGTCCATTCTTCCCGTCGGGTTCTTGGCCACCATCAAGGGCCCGATGTTAGGTGGGCGGCCTCATGTCGTGGCGAGATGCTGGTTTGAGGAATGATCTCCGGTTTGTATACGATCGGGGCGCCATTATATGAGCTGGGGCCGTCCTAATGGTATCGAGCTTCGATCTTGGCGGGACCGGGATCGAGCACGGCAAGTAATCCTATAGGAACTAACTAATAACCATCATCCAATTAAATTGGGATTATGTCAACTCAAAATCGCCAACTTTGCTATTGTCTTCTAGGGGTTTTGTTTTTAATCTTTTTTTTGGACTTCAAAAATAACATAAGGTTGCGATTCACGTGTGACTTTTCATATGCGAATTGAAATATCAGAAATGAAGAGCAAGTTGCTAACATAGATGAGACAAATATTGCTTGCTCAATAGATGATAATATTAGGTTTGATAATAACAAATTGCATTATTTGCGAGGCAATTCGGACTTCGAAATTATCGATACATGGCACAAATATCATACAAAATATCATATATTCCAATAAAACATTAAGGGATCAATCCATGTTTTTCCACGTATTTAACAAGGTGTGGTTCCATGTCGGCCCGTTCTATCGGTTAAAGTGCGAATCTAACACTTCACCCACCGTTACCCCCATAGCCAAATTATGCATAATAGACACAAACTTCACCGGAAAATCATCTGTCCCCAAAGTTTTTGGATCGTAAGATGGTGGATTGGGAACTGTGTTTGATTGTAGAAGCATTTGAGAGCATCATCATCCACTATGATTATATCATCCTTATTCTCGATACCAAGTTCGTCCATCATGTTACTCAAGTGTTTGATGAAGATAGGCTTACTGTTGGATCCTTGGGATTAGTGAACTTCACACATTTGTTACGATCCCAAAGGGTCAACCAATTTCTCGCATTTCCCCGGTGCCTCCAAAGTATCCTTGATGTTCCTTAGTTCCATGGATGACCAAATACCAACTTTCGAAATAACACGAATGCCTCGTCTAGCATCTCCTTCAAGTGCGGCGCGGATAGATCCACTTGGTGTTTGATTTCTACGGTGTCGATGAAGCTGTTCTCTAGCCACTTTATTTTTGGGAAAAGTCTTGCAAAGGACTCCGTTTAGGTCGAACACCACAACCTTCTTAGAAGCGCAATGGAAGCTGAAACATCAAACATGTATCCGGTCAGCAAGATCACGATAAACACAAACAATACAAAGCAGCAAAGCGTGATTTGAAATAGTCATAACCAAAATGCGCTCGGCGTGATTTAGTTTGACAACGAAAAATAATCAAAAGCGGCTTGGCGATTTAATTCAAAGGTAATACAAATTAAATCCGCGCGCGTGGCTATTTCATGGAGCAAGGCCATACCTATCATCTTAGGTTTATTTTGCCCGTCATCGGCGTCATTCTCCCCTCGCCACCCTTAATCTTCGTCTTCTTCATTTGTTAGAATTGTTATTTTCTATTAGTTCATTTGCGTCCTTCACAAGCCGACATTATTTTACTATTGATTTGGCAAACTGTGAATCACTAGAGCCGCCGTTGCCTTCATTTTCGGTTTCCCTGTCAATTATTTCATTGTTAACTTTGTGAATCTACTCTATTGTTGCTTGCATCACCCTTAATGTGGGCAAGGATATTCCCTAAGTTCGCCCGCCATCCGCGGTACTTTGAGCAACCGGTTTAGCGACTATTTGTTCATTCTTTGCTTTCCTTATCGGGCTTACTTGATTACTAGTTCCCTCTCGGGAACAGCGTCCACTTTTGAATTGGACAAGTCACGAGACTTTTGATTGCTGATGATTTCCAGGTTGCCATAAGGGCCTTTAGGAGACTTGGCAAGCACATGCATGAGGAATGGTTCAAGAAAGTCTTTGGCACGCTCATCACTCACAAAGCGGTGACATCTTCTTGCACCCATAAGAGCCTCTCGGGCAATATAACCTCAACATGAAGCTCAAGCGGGTTGTATCAATTGGAGCAAATGCCTCGGCGAGAATAGCAGCCATAGGCGGAAATCCATTTTTATTTAAGGGGCCCTTCTCCTTAGTTTGTAGCTTCGTGCTTGATTTCCCCACTTAGGAGGGGTCGATCCTCATCCTCTTGACTCATCCTGTTACGGTGATCACGATCCGTATGAAAGAATATAGTTCTTAAGTGCGGATCATCTAGAAGAAAACATTCCCATGCCTTTGCTATTGTCACCCTTGGCCTTAGCATATCATCATATTCCTCGTCGGCGACATGGATATCATAATAAAGATCACATGTGCCATCTTCGGTTACGTTGTGACTCATTATCCTTAACATCATATATTAGGCATCCCTCCCTAATAACTTTGAGGCACTCGGATCATGGCGGCAGGATAGTGCATCTGAGATGTGACTCACCTAAAGGACAAAGCGATGACAATAGTGAAGGACCTCTCGGTTGTCAATCCTATCTACATTTGGTAAAAAGCCTCTTGTAGTCCTTACGGTTCATGCCCATATCTCCTCTCCCACCCTTTTGTCCAACACAAAGAGTGATATATTTTTAAGGCCGGAAGTTGAATCGGCAAGAGACCTTTGTACCCAATGGGACTGAATCTTTGGGCGGTGTCGTCTTCTCGATAATCTTCTTCACAAGGGCCACTTTTCTTCTCAACTCAGCCCGGTACCTTAGGGGTAGAGTCTCCTTATGTTTTGTATTTTTAGCCTTCCAATTCTTTAGGAAGTCCTTTGACCAGAATACAAACTTCTTGATGTCATCATTCTTGACCTTGTATTTGTCCGGCAATCAATTTGGATAATGCCACATCCCCAGATAGCCTTTGTAACTTCGGCTCCTACGGTGACTTCATTATCGTACATCCTTTACATATTTGCGGCACTCAGCGAAGGACATCCTATCCTTGGTGAAAGCACCCTTCTTGTATAAGACTTCCTTCTTTAAGCACGGTCTAAAACCCAAATGGTCTCCGGCGTCGTCTAGCCCTGAGTCTTTCTCATCTCTGTCACATTCAAGTCAAAGATGCTTACATCAGCGGGAGGCACCCTACCCATAGTATCGGCGGCTTCCCTTGTGCATAAAAGCGTCGAATTCATTCCACTTGAGCCATCTTGCCTCCTTACAAAACACAATCTTATCTGAGTGCATTTGGTCGACGACCTTTGGATGAGCTTTCGGAAGGATCTGCAATGTCATCACCACCTTTTTCTTTGATTTTCTTGCGGTCTTCTTCTTTCTCTCACGTATAATTATGCGGCGAGTCAGCTCCGGCGGCTTGAATGCCTCGGACTTTGACCATGCATGCGGTGGGCAATGGGCAGCCATATTCCACCCTTGCGTTGGCCATTGGTGGCGCGGTTGTTCAGCGTATGGACTGCAATAATACGGACATTGAATCGATATCATAGAATAGAAAACCTGGCGGCGCGATTTGAATAGAATTGATGAAGAGAAAAATCCGCGCTGGCGTGAAATGAATAAAGTTACTAATGCAATTCCGCGCCCGGCGTGCTTTTCAAATCAAACCAATTCGCCCGGCGTGTTTTCAAATCAATAAATTCACGCCCGGTGTTTTCAAATCAATTGGTTGACTTGAAAAACGCTGGCGTGGAAAACCGATATTCAAAACACGCTGGCGTGAATTGGTTTGATTTGAAAGCTGCTTTGGCGTGAATACAATTTATGAAACCGGGTTGATTACCTTTTGTATAGAAATGTCTTCCCCATTTCATTCAAAGTTGCACTAATCTCGGCCAAATCTGCGGGTGAAGTATTGGCATCAAGATCGACACCTCCTATACGCATAGTGATTGTAGAACACTTTTTGGCTGTTTGTTACTTTTTGCTGATGATGGCCTTTTGTGCCTCAACGGAATCTTTGCCCGTCGATGATGACATATTTAATATCATCACTTGATAATAGCTCACGGGCGTTCGTCCACCACGGTGAACTTGTTTGAGATCATATCCCAAGGTAGCACATCCGGCATAGGCATTTGACTGGATTACTAATCATGCTCTGAACAATCTCCATGGCATGTCTTTGGATCATATCTCTGCTAACATAAATGGAGCTTGGTGAGAACGGATGAGGGACTTCACATGGATCGCAAGCAAAAGTTTCCTTAAGACCCAATGGATAATGGTCAGCGTACTTATTCAGCTTGTTCATGGCCTCTAGCTGCACCACTCTGTCCTGTTCATTCTCAAAAACAGAAGCCTCCATGCCTTCGACAACTGCAGGTTGAACATTCTTCCCTAGATCTAGGACCCTTTTAGAAGCTTTCAAGTCAGCTAATTCCCTAGCTTGCTGCAAATAGTGACTTGGTGTGGGTTTAGTGAACATGCCTCTACGCACAGCTGTAACCCCTTGGCAAATAGATATTGGCGTAACTGCTACATTGGTTGGCCAACCATACTTAAAACATGTCTCACCGTTCACATCTGTCTTCATGAACGTATCCTTGTATGCAGTAGCTCTACAGTGAGTAAGTCTGGGCAGATCTTTCTTCTGCTTCCGTGTAATCTCCAAGAGCAATTTGCAGTTGGTGTCATCCTCTTCCTCACAAGAGATTAGGATCCCTTGTTTGGCCATCTTGTCTGCTTCCTTTTTCCTCGAGAAGAGAGTTAAGTCGAGCTTGCCATTTGTCTTGGCAAGGTCAGCGTACCACTTCGGCACCCTCGTCCATTTCCTCTTGGGGCGGGGTCGGTGGTTGCTATAAGAATCGGCCCTTCATCATCTAAGGTGAGATCATATGGTGCTTTGCATCACGGGTCGTCGCCCTTGCTTTCTTGGCGGGATTAGAACCCGAATTAGTAGGGGTTTTCTTCCTCTTGAGCAGCGCAAATGAAGATGAGCACTTTTTTAGAGTACTTTTTGAACAAGAGATCGCTTGGTGTGCATTTAAACCTAAATTAGTACAAATCACGGCTTGGCGTGTTGGTATCTCCTATTATTGACCATGCTATCGTTAATTTGAAACTAAATTATTTTGCATCCACATTTTAAGCTACATACCCTTCATGAATCCATATTTCACACTATTTAACCTCATTGAACATTGCTATCTCCAAGCTGTCTAACACAGCTATATTCTATATATAAAAGCGAGCAAAATTATGTTCTCTGAGCGGACAATCGAGCATTAGCTGATGTTAATACTTAAAATTCATGCAAAGCATAATAACTCAAACTCATGCAAAGCATATTATCGAGAAGGCAAGGAAATATCTCAAATTCATGCAAGCATAATACTCTCCACCACGGTGTGTATACGTGGCAAATTAAATACTTTGAATAGGGTTACGTGTATTACGTGTATTACGATCAACGTCCTAACGAAACTTGAGAAGAGCGGGTTTAGAATTCCTCTTCCACCGCTTCCTCTGCCCGTCGCCTCGACCTCGATTCGCTTTAGAAGACATCGGAGTAAGCCTAGTAGCAGTCGGAAGATTATTTCGGATCTGGCCTTTCGAAGCTGCTTTCGAAGAAATAGCTTTTCTACATGCGAGAAATAGAAATTTGAATTTCAAGAAAACACAAAATGCGGTTTGAAATATTCTTGACACATACAAATAATAATGGCGAACCGTCCGCCGACTTCTTTCATTAAGTTTTTAAAACCAATCTACCCAAAAAGTATCGCCAAATTTATCCGCCTAAGCGTAGTTAACCTAATCTTTCTTCTAATTGAATTTTCGGCCGCCCGGAGTTTTCCATAAGCGCCTTGACTTCTCAAATCGACTGAAACTCAAATCAGCCGGAGACTCAAATCGGCTTCTCAAGAATGGCTCTGAGAATTACGGTACTCATCTCATTCAATAGCTTGAACATTAATTTCCAATAGTAGGTGTCACGAATAGCAATTTTTCTCGATTAATTGTCGAAGATGAATGTTTCATGTTAACTACAAATCGAGAAAAGGAAAGTAGGATTATGCAAGATCGACTCCATCGATCCGGTATGCTTGTCATGGAATTCCATTTCGGGGGATAAGTATGTCCAGGAGTTCTGATGATTAAGCTTGCTGCGCTATGGATGAAGCTTTACCTCATGACACCCGGTGGGGAATACGGTTGGAGAAAGTGTTGGAACATTTGTTGCATGGCCAAGAAACCGCTTAAAAAGGTATGTAACATGTATTACATTGTAGAAATATAGAAGTAGACAAAATTTGTTGTATTCATTGGAAAAAGATTACAATTGTATATAATCTGGATAAAGCTGGATAAACCGGACAAAATCCCGGACTCTTGTTTCAAGCCCGGTCTCTTGAGTAGCTGGGCTATCGATCTCCATTTCCATTGCGGGGCATAGTGAATTCTTCTAGTAAAACCCGGCAAAAACACCGGGCTCTAGCTCCACCACCCCCTTTGCTCCACCTCCACCTCCGCTCCTGCTGCGCTCCCGCTCCTGCTCCAATGCATCGTATAAGCGCTGCGGTAGTGGTTCCATTGGTTGAGCCATCTCCATTGCATCGTTATACCGCTTTGTGGTAGTGGTTCGTGTTGGGGCATCCGGGCATAGAGGCTAACCACTAAGAAATTGACTCCTCATTTTGAATCTCGGATCGCGAGACTCTCGATCAATGCATGTCTTGCATTCTCGAAGTGATTAGATAAGAGGCGAGCCTCGATGCGATTGCAAAGGGCCCCGAGCCCAGATCTATCATTGCCCTGCGCTCTGCTGCCATCATCATTACTTGATCCAAGTACTCGGGGGTTGCAAGGCCGGGTGCTCCAGCCAACCCGGTGCTCGGTTTGCGGTTCAACCGATTTGGAGATTGGAGCGAAGCCGGGCTGGGGCGTGTGATTTGCTGGCCCAAATGTAATTCCAATCCATCGCCGTCACCAACGGGTGATTAATGTAACTGGCATCTATCAATAGGAAGTGGCGAGAGTATCGGTATTCACGCTGGCGTGTTATATTTCTTTATTTATAAACTTAGAAACTAAGAAGACACGCCCGTGTTTAAGCGTAAAAGTTGAAAGTAGGGATACAATTGTTTACCGCGCGGCGTGTAAAGCGCTATATAGGAAAAACTATACACGCTTCGGCGTGCATTCAGCGACGGCGTGTAAATAATTGCTGGCCTTTATCTATTTACTTATCTATAAATGCAGATTTTTTTTTCTCCCTCCTATTTGAATACTGCGCCCGGCGTGTATTCATGTTGAAAACTAAGGTTACCATAAAACGCAGCGTGTTTCAAATATTATCTTTCAGATTTTTCTAATGCTTTCTACTACACTTATTCATAATAGAAACTTGCATGCAATAGCATGATTAATTCGGGAAGAGAAACTCAAGAATTTTTCGAAACAAAAAAAGCGGATGAAGTTTATAAAAACTATTACGGTTTTCATAAACATCATCGCTTCCTCCGCCTCGAGCAAATGCAAAAGCTTGTCTTCTTGGATTAAACCTGCCATTGAGATGCAACTTAAAACTAAATGAAAACTAACCTTGAGTTCGAGGCTGGAAGGATTGAAGAAGCGGAGGACTATGCTTGTGGTTTTAATTCGAGGCTTTTTCGATTCGAGACCTTAGTCCTCTGCTTTTTGGTTTTAATTCTCGAGTCTCCGATTTCCTCACTTCTGGATGCTCTGAGAACAAAAGGCGGAGTCTTTTAGTAAGTTAGGAATTGCGAAACCAAACATCTAACATTGATGAATATAAATCTGCTCACCAAGATTTGGAATGGACGGATCCAAACACGTGCGAAGAAGCATAACAAGCCAAATCGTATGAAGGAAGGAAGAAAATGTAGGAACTTTGAGGCGTAAAATGGATTTATATAGGCACAATTAGAAAAAAGTTAAGCGTGAATAATTGATTGCTTGAATTAACACGCTGGCGTCTGGTCTTCCTTGAGACATGACATGTATATGGTATATATGGAGAATATTGCATTTCATGCAATAAATTCTCATGACATTTTATTCCATTTATTGCATTGAGAAAAAAATAGAATTTAGAAATTTTATATAGGCTACATTAAAAATGATTTTAAAGGCAAAATTATGAAGGCTAAAAATGACTTGTAAGGTTGGGGAATTGTTTTAGGTAGGTATAGAAAAATTTCCTATGGTTCTTGTGGCCGAATCGAGAGATTTCTCATGTGGTTGATTTATAGTGTTCGAGACTTTGTTGAGACAAAATTTTGCAGATATAAAATTTTAGAGATACTTGACTTGGAGACAAAATAATTGGAAAACAGTTGGATTTAATTCAAATAATTTTATGTCTGAAAAAGCTGTTCGAAGAACCTTGTTTGAAGAAAATTTTATTACGAAAACTGTTTGATTTCATTCATAAGAGGAGAATGTACAGATGCCCGAAGGCTTTTCACAAAATTACAGGAAAAAAAAATGCGGGGGGGCGTGTCCAAAGCTTACGTAAGCAACCAAAAAAAAAAAAGGGGCATGGGGATGCATCATTGATCTTCCCGTCGCAACAAAGAAGGAAGAAAGGTGTTAGAAAAGAAAGAAAGGTGAAAAAAAAAATAAAATCAGACATGCAAACCTGGCTCATCTCTCAGCCATTCTAAAAACTGGTGAATTCTCGACCTTCCTCCTCATCCTCTTCCTCCCCCCTCCTCCTCCTCTTCCTCCTCCTCCTCTTCTTGAGATTTCATTCTACATTTTGAGTCAGGTCAAGCCAACCAGCAGGCGAGGCGTTTTTCATGCTCTTGGGAGGACATCTCCTCCTCTTCCTCCAACTCCTCCTCTTCCTCCTCTTCCTCCTCTTGAATCGAGGAGGAATGGAGGAGCTCAACTCCTCCTCTTCCATCTAAAAATCAGAATCATCCTCACGAATGGGAATCAGAGGAGAATTGGGCAAGGAAATCGATGGCGGGGAAGAGAGGGGTTCTTCAACCCGGCGTCTCTTTGACGAGACCTCGGGTTCTTCCTTGGCCGAGGCTGAGCGCTTCATGGCGGGCGAAAAAAAAATTGGGGACGAATGGTCTTGAGGCGTGAACCGGATTTATATAGGGTTAATTAGCTCTTAGCGTGAATAATTTATTGCCTCAAATAACACGCCCGGCGTCTGAAATTCCATTGACTATATTATCTAGGGTATATTATTATGGATAATAAATTCTCACGTCTATTAGTTATATGTCTTTTCGTAATCATATATCCAAATTTTCGATAATTAAAATTTGGATATATTTATATAAATGTCATTTCCTTGTTGTTGCCATGAAAATTCTTGTTTTAAATGATTTCGTTTACGCCCATTGTTATTATTATATTAAACCTATTTCCAAGGAATTTCTTGCTTTTAAAAAAATTTGATTTACCTCTACATATTCCATAAATGTACGTACTTTTTTTTATCTTATGGTGTAATAATTTTTTCTTACTCATTGACTAAAAAGGGTGCAATTTGCCTAGGTCAATGGTGCCCCTCCAACTCAAGATGGTGAAAAGAGCAATATCAATGAAAAACCAACTCCTAGCAAGAATGTTGAAGAAAAACAATTAGTCCCACTACTACAAAAATAGGTAGAAATGGCACAAAAGTGACATTTATCCTCCGCCTTTTTACCGCGTATAAACGTCACTTTTGTGCCATTTGGGGAGCACAAACGTTATAAATGGCCTCTACCTATTTTTGTAGTAGTGTCCTCTATAGTAGGGTGCAATGGAGGAACAAGAAGGTGAGAATCATGCACAAGTGCAACAAGGAAATAGTAGGCCAAGGAGTCATTATGCTAGCGGATCTGGTCAAGGCATTGTTAATGATGAAAGGCTAGGGGAAGACAATATTGGTATTGCAATTTCGATGTTGGAAAGACAACTGGAAAGGTAAAGGTTTGGGTGACAAGGAATGTTTTGGTTGTGTCAAGCAATTGGAGGTTCCTTGCATCATGGCATGGCCTATAAGTAGTGTTCAATTTGTGGAGGATTATATTTTTCCGAGCCCGAGGTTGTTGGGGACAATGATTGTCTTGATATTGATCCATTGGCAGTTGGAACTCTAAACCTAGGCAAAAGGGGAGAAGTATCAGTTGCCAGACATTATCCTAGCAAAAGAGCCAAGTTGATTAGTGACACCAAGCATTGAGACAATGGTGAAGGTTAGGGGCTCAGATTGTTGTTGGAGTGATTGTATGCAATTCTTCACAATAGAACAATTGGTGGAAGCAAGAGCCACTTTTCAAGAGTACAATTGTTGATGAGAGGAGGACCTACATGTACACAATCTTGAGCATGCACTTCAAGATGAAAGAAACCCAAAAGCAGAAAAAGATACCCTTTGCTAGGCAAATGGATATGTGCAAAAGCATGGCGAGTATCCATGCAATTCCAACTTCTTCATGGCATAATTGGCAAAAAAAAAAAGCAGAGGGGGAGCAGGATTGCTTTACATGGAAATAATGGTTTGTTGAGACCAACGGCTAGGACCACGGCTGCCGGGGAGATATTTGAAAAATATATTGATTTCAATGCAGAGTCTATGCCACACAAAAGCAGAAGGGATGAAAAGGGAAGAGCAGTTGTTGAGAAAAGGTTGCCATCACATTGTGCTCAAAAGAGTATTTTGGAAGAAGTGAATTCCCTACTTCGAGAATTGGGAATTCTTCCAATATCCCAACCTAGCTTTAGTAGGTTATGGAAGAAGCATTTCAATCATGTCACCATAGCAACTTCAAACAACTTTGCAAAGTGCAATTTATGTGCTAAGTTGAAGGAGACTCTTGATAAGACGTGCAACCTAGTCAAAGGGCTAGGATAAGGGAGCATATGAAGGACCATATGGTGACCAACTATCATGTAGATCATGTTATTGGATGTGGAGGACTTTATCTGCATTGGAACCCAATAACTATTTATGTATTATACATGACAAGATGGACCAGCAAAAGACTTGTCTTCCACAATTCAAGTACATACCAAAGTCATGTGGAAGATCATACCCTTCTGAGATCTCAATGGATCGGGGCAATCTTGCATGGGCGAGAATCAAACCTACTATGGCCATTTTAGTTTGGAGTTGTGGAGTGATGGTCCAGATTTTCATATTGGGAGTATCATGAGGTGTTTGAGAAACTATGAAAATGGATACAATGGTCACCTCAGGACCTTCTGACTAGCCGGGCACTACATAGAGCATTGTTAGATGGAAACCCTAACAATATTGAAAAGTTCAGCAAGGCAAGGTTTAGGAAGCATGGGTCTAATGAACATGTTGGAGCTTCAACTTCACGTGCTAAACCTCAAGATCTACCCAAAAGGTTTCTCTTGCAACTTGATAATTGTCTTTGGCCAAAAATAGAAACGGTGGATGTTTTCTTTCCTATCCTACTTAACATTTGTGGGGATATTTGAAAGAGTTAATTTAGGGTTTCTTATGCCGGGCATACCCATGAGGATGTGGATGCATTATTTGGCAAATATAGTTGTATCTTGAAGCAAAAACAAGTGACCAACTTTCCTAGGCTAATGGAAATCTTGCATGAATGCACTACTCCAAACCCTATAGCTTCTCTCATAGAAGAAGTGCCCGATTGGAAGAGCTTTGTGGATGGTTATACATTGGATCTTGAAGGTCATTCAGGGCCTCTGCAGTTCACTTTTTGGGTGAGAGATGGGATTCCAATCTTCCAATGGAAGATGAGACCTTGAGAGGATGAGTGGAGGAGGGGAGGAAATATGGTAGAGATGAGAATGGCAAGCCTATGATACCTCTAGGTCAACCAAAAGCTTTAAAACCTACTGAAGAAGTGAAGCAATTGGGATTGACTAAGGAAGGAATCCAAGACTATATAAAGCATTGGCAAACCAATCCAGATGACACCAACCGTGCCTTGGTGGCTTACTGGAAGAAGGTGATTAACTTTGTTGGGGAGATAGACACATCCTCGGATGAATTGAAAGAAGGGTGGTTGCCTAAGACTAGGTGGAGACCTTAGCGGTCTTTGAGGATTTTGATGACAATTGTAAGTAGCATTCGCAAGCAATATGCTCCTCCTCCTTCTGACAAACACTATGTTGGTCCTAAGAACAATAGGCCAAAGTTTCTAGGCATGGATGCTTATGAACCTTCCACTGACTTGGAATGCCACCAATTTGTGGTAGTAAAGCCATCAGATTTAGATACATATCCAGTGTGGTTGGGGTTCACTATCTCTGATATTTGCAAAGAAGAAGGTAATATTAACTTCAACCATGTGCGGGTGGAATGGTGGTGTCCAAAGGCATCGGTTGACCAACGTGTCGGATAAAGAAAGGTTTTTCATTGTTGGACAAAGAGATGGAGGAGAAATCAAGTGATCCTGATCTTTGGCTAGACTATGAAAGTGTTTTGTACTCATGGACTCCAAACACTATTCCAGCTAGAAATGCGAGAATTACAATACCTCAGGATGTCAGGAAGAAGGCTATGATATCATTGGGGGTGCTTGAAGAAAGTTGAATAACTATGTAAATTTTTGTTATCACGTTTTTATGATATGGTGCTATATTGTGCAATATTGACTA
Organism: Isoetes taiwanensis; assembly: GCA_021234155.1. Lineage (NCBI taxonomy): Eukaryota > Viridiplantae > Streptophyta > Lycopodiopsida > Isoetales > Isoetaceae > Isoetes > Isoetes taiwanensis. The sequence continues at coordinate 18,611,688 of JAJEKV010000026.1, forward strand.
TTTTGTAAATAACATGATATTACGTTTTCATAATTTTGAGGTGAAATGTGTGAATTTGAATATGCTACTAAAAACATGCAATATGAAATTTGTCCCAAAATTAAGACATAAACCCAATTTAATTGAATGATGGTTTAATCTAGACATTCAGTCTTGGAGATAAAAGCCCAAGCACGAACCTCGAGTAGTGGGAAATTTTTTCTTTCCCAGGGTAGAGTTAGTAAGTATCTAGAATTAGGATAATTAGAGAACATAATTAAGATGAAATAGACAGGAGAAAAGTTTCCTAGGAAAGCCTAATAAATTTTAGTCACTTTTTAGCCGACACCTCCAAGGGTGCGCCAAGAGCATGTTAGGTCCATACCTAATTGGTCTCTCGCGCACTCTTAGAGTAGTCACCCCATATGAACCCTAGAACTTGGCCTTAGGAAGCCCAAATGATAAAATAAAAGATGAAATCCCAATCAAAAAACTCGAAATAGCTAGAATTATATGTTAAAACATCGAAAAACATTAAGTACAAGTCACTTTTAGAACAATGCCTCCAAGAGTGCGCCAGCCAACTGGGCCCTTGATTAGCCCTACTTGCTCCAAACGTAGTAAATAAACAAAGAAACTTGCATTTAGGAAGAAAATTAATAGAAATTTACCCCTTCCAGCTGGTTCTTGGCATCCATTAGGCATAGATATAACAACACCTCCAAGAGTGCGCCAGAGGCCACTTAGGTCCCAACCTAACACCCTCCTCGCGCACTCTTAGAGCGGTCCGATTTTTCAAACCCCATAACTTGAGCTACATAGCTCTAAATCGCCTGAAATTTGTTGCAATAGGACCGTTAGACAGCCTAGAATCCATTTATGACCTCAAATTAGGCTAGAAATGTCAAACCCCAGCTCAAAATGACCAAAATTGCTCAAACCCTTGAATTGTCTTTCCAAACTGTGGTTTGTTTGTAAATAGAAGCATACCCCAGTAGTACCTCACAAGTATTACCTCGGCTCAAAGCTGATGCCTTACTCCTAGATAGAAGTGCCCAAGAACACCCCTTTGTTATAGTCATCTAGACCTCAGCATAGCAACCCAAGTCCAACTGTTGGTACATCACCTCTGCTCATGCCAAAGGCATAAACCTTGACCTAATTTTGTGTCCTTCTAATAGAGTTTGACCTATACAGCCGCCACATTGACACTCCCTATTGCCAGGATACCTAGAAAGGAGCTAGAGTCTAGAGCTGCCCAAGTCACTCCATGTGTAGAGATTGGACTCCCCCAAACCAACTTTGCTAGGACCTTAGAGTATGCCTCAAACATCATGGAGGTTTTGCAAAACAACCCTCACGTCATACCATACCACACGTCCTAATGTCCATAGACTTGGAGATTATAGACATGTCTCCAGTAATGCTGCTCGAGCCATCTTGCTTGCTTATAGAGCCCAAAATGTTGTAGGAGAGCCCTTCAAGTAGACCCTTAGACTCTAGGATATACGAGCGTTACTTTCGAAGGACGGGGCCAGAGCCACAGAAGAGCTAGAGGCGCAACTCCTTGAAGACATCAAGGTCCCAGCCGATGTACAGACAGATAAGGAGAGGAGACCGAAAAGGCAGACCCAAGAGAGGGAAGCACAACGACAAACACCTCAACCGACAAAAGAGTAGAACAGGACACCACCGGCCTATCATCAATCTTCATCAAATGGGAAGAATATTCGGTAACCAACCGCATCAAGAATCTTCTAGATGTCAACCTCCCGGCTACCACGTCCACGAGCTCACATCAGAAAGACGATCTCGACGCCTTCACCAGCTCGACGCACATGAGTTTCAAATGGAAGAACGCAAGGCAGCAAAATACAGTTAGACAGCAATGCCACGTTAGCATCACGAGCTAGGGCCAGAGGGCATAATCTTCCGTCGAGGAGAGAAGTCATGGCGACACAGGAGCGTATAGAAACCGGAGGGAAGACAACCACGACCTTGCAGCCCAACAGTTCAAGCGAATGCCATACAACGTCAACAAAAGGAGCAACCAAGCTAGGCAACCACAAAGCACCTAAGGCTGACCCGGACGAGCTTCCAGCTCCCTTGCACCAGCAGGAGAACTTTCATCGGTCCCAAAAGGTAGGAGACCATGAGGGGGAGGAGACGCATATCAGGGAACATCTCCGACTTGAAGGCCTATATCAGCATTAAGGGCAAGATCAAGGAGGAGAATATTCCGCTCAAACAAGAATTCTGGACCCAGAAACACCTAGAAAGCAAAGGAAGGACGACTTTACTACGTCAGCCAAGGAGTGCGAGACTCGAATGGATAGGATCCAAGGGACGGAGGAGACGACCTAGCCAGCAGGTATAAGTCACCAAAGGCGACTAGAAGGAGCCATGGTAGGGCAATGGAGATTACCACACTTCCAGGCACAGGAGAGGCACCTCGAAATGAAGCAAAGCCCAAGCAACAGGAGTCGCACTCAGAAATTCAACCTACGGAGGAATGACAATGCCTGCCTACCGACCACGATCTCAGAGCTTCGAAGACATTCAAGAACGCCCGACTGCAATAGCCAGGGGATCAACCGATCAATGGCATCGCACATCGGCAACCTTGCAATGACACACTGCATATAGGGACGTTGCGGTCACCGCATTCCTTACGACGGACATACACATTAAGGAGGAGCATCTTTTTCAAGGGATCACATCGACGAACACTCTTCGCAACTTGGGGTGACGAGCTCGGATCAGACATGAAGCTCAAAAATAGTAGCAGCATCTCAAGGAATCCCGGAGTCAACCAGAACGAAGAAGATGTAGCAAAACCGAAGGATCAAACACGATAGGAGGAGGGGAAACCCTAAAGGAGTGTAAACATTTAAGTAGATCTTCGTAGTTGTTTTGAAAAAGTGGATGAATTAAAATCCCAATGTAAATGCGTATATGTCTATTGTATATCTCGGGTGCTCACAGATATAGTGGAGAAACATGAGTTTAAAGTCATGTTTTATGGATTTAGCGCGTAGATCAGGAAGCTCCTTCACTTCGACTACCAAATGAGGAAGCAAGGAAGCACAACTATAGCCCAAGATCAAAATGGAAGAGCAAGTACGAGGGAAAAACGGCCAGAGGCCAAGACACTTCCGGAAGTGCCCTCAAGTAGAAGACCTCTCGTCCACCCAATGTCAGAACAAGAGACAACACCGGTCATGTCAAGATCATCAGCGCTGCACCAGGACATCGTCAGGATGCAACACTACCTCTTGTGGCAGCGGCAACACTTGATGAACTTACGACACGAGTGGCCTCAACAATCGAAGGAGGAACGACCCGACATCAACGAGCCAACTAAGAAGGCAACATCTCGACGACCATAATTCCACCTTGTGGTAATATAGGGTGATGCGTTATGACACGTGTATTAGATGGAGAGGCACTTACGAAAGACACTGCGACGAGGAGATATGCCTTCAACAACTAGGTAATGGCTTCGTCAGGTACTCCTACCAGTAATTAGAAGAAAAGAAGCCGATCGTATCTCCGACATGAGGGACATCAAACGCCCAAGGTAGAAGCACTCGACACCTTAACGACAAGGATAGCAACTGAAGCACCTTCGGCAAAAAGAGAGTTCAAGATAATAGCCAGGCTATTCAACGACAAGAGTATATCTAAGGCAGGTACTTCTTCAACTCAAGGGTCAAGCTGCGCAAATATAAGGATCCATCACCCCGACAATATAGCCAGCAGGGAGCAGAGCCATGAAGCTTTACTTGACAGAGAGACTGACATGCATAGAGGGACAAAGGTCAGGAACTGAAAGCTAGAGAAGTGTTAGCAACCGACTTCTTCCACGAGCTTCCCAGAGGCAACACTGACGGGCACAATCAAAACCACCGGAGGGTACCTCAAGACAAGAAGACGGCATAGCACTGAGGAACGTGACAACGTCCAAGCCAAGTGATCGAGGGGATCAGCAAGGAAGATTGGAAGCTCGATGGAGAACCAACTAGGTGAGGCAAGGCGAGGCGAGCCGATGACTTGCACGCGGACTTGCATGCAACTTGGTGAACCCAAGGATCGACGATTCGAAGAACAACTGCAGAAGAGAACAACTCCAGAGGAGTATAGCCAAAGGAAGCGCGCACAGCCTCAAGAGACGCCTCCAAATAGCTTCAAGTATCATGAAGGGAGGAACAATTACAGCCCGAGAACAGAATCAGGAGGCAGACCGAAATGTCGAAGCATCAACGACCAGCACACCTTTAGTTAAAATGTGATGCAAAGCGTGTTGTGCCATAGCCGACAAACATCGGAGGGCCCAAGTATATCAACAAGTTACCCCGGAGTACGAGCTGACGTACAAATAGGAGGATATAGATCGTCAACACCATGGCACAGGGAGGAACACCGATGACATTACCAAGGAGTAGGTGTGCAACTCGAAGGGAGGCACAAGGGGGACTTAATAGCTCTATTAGTAATTGTAATTATGTAAGCTATATATAGTTCCTTTGTTATTTCTTCCCTCCCATAGCGCAACAAATCAAACGAAGAGATGTCAGGCAATGAAGGAATCAACATCTTCAACACTCTTCGGGCAACGCGATAACGACAAGAGGACTCGATGTATGAGATGTCGATGGAGTCGAGGAAACAATATCGGATATAGAGTCGTCCTTTAGCTGCCAAGACAAAGAGTTCAAGATGAAAGATCTTTTTCAACGGTGCCACCTTCAGTCTTTTGAAAAGCGGCATGGAAGATTTCAAGTGACCAACTACACCTCAAGCCACTAGCAATGAGAGGCTTCTAACGAACAAAGTCAACCTCTACATCAAAGGGGAGCCACCGTCAAGGAGACTGAAGTATCGAGCGACTCGGAAGAACGTACCTTGCTACTTCAAGCACGCAACGATGGATGAACTTCTAGCAAGCTCAAGGATCCAAGGCCATGGGGCCTAATAGGTTAAATGTATAGATGGTAACATCCACATTGGGATTAGAAGGCATTTTTTTTAGATATTCTCGCCGAAAGGATTGCCCAATATTGAGCTAAGCGTCAAGTATTGGGAAGGAAACACATAAGAGTAACTAAAATTATACAAGATTGTTAACAGACATCCAACATATTGAAACCACTTGGTGAGATTGATCACCTCGCTAAGAAGGAATCATTACTAGGATAATTGTTGACCATGTATAAATTTAGTACCTCCAAAGAATAATCCAACCGAAAGAAAAGAAGTAATCTAACAAGTCCGGCCAACTTGTTACGGTGACATCAATTCGATTGGTAGGAATATTCCAAGAGTTTAAATAACTAAGAAAGGGGGAATATCTAGAATATAAAAGAATAGTACATGCAAAGTACATCTAAAATAAAAATTATAGTAATCAAATAGTCTTCAAAAGGAATTGTCATGATGACAAAACTTTGTGGTTTAGAATGGTTATATATGTTATCTAAGGATAGTAAATTAATGTGCTAAGTAAGAAGCATATAACCTCTTAAGGGGAGAGAATAGATATGACGTTGTGTACAACGTCATTGAAGGGGTGCAGGACCATTTTTCTTTTCGAAGAAAGTGGGAGGGCTCAATCTTATGATTGAACGTACTTGTATCGAATTGACCAACCCGTAGAATAGAGTTCACTCCGGCAATGGCCGAAGCGAATAGAGCGTAAGATAGATAGATACCTTAGTGCTCAGGAGGCCTTCAACGTGCGAGACTGACGTAGTAGCTAACTACAACAATGAAGTGGAGCAAAACTATGGGAGCAATGCAACGACCAAGTCATCTCCAAATTACTCAACGCCAGCTCAATGGGTGGATGCGTTCTAGCCTTAGGTAAGGTGTGCGCATGTATTATAAGCTTTAATGTGTCTTATAGATAAGTTAAATATAGATCCTAATAACTGCATAGAAATTGTTGTACGTATATGTATCATACGGAAATAAGTTAAATAACAACGATAATATGAGTTAGCATGTTAATTAATCCTTCGCAGGGATGCAATTCCTTCCAAGGATAGCTATATGACCTCGAGGTCCTTATAAATATAAATAGAAAATAGAATTCAGATATACTTAAGTGCATCTTAGGGATATACTTCCAAGGGTAATGCAGGACCCAAGGAAGAGAATAAGAAGCACATCTAATTCTTGTGTATGATAATTAAAACCTTGTCTATGTAACAATAGGTCTAAATCAGGGTTACTGTTTAAATAATCACGACCTAAAAGTCGTTAAATATTGTAAAACTTAGAGTAAATATAATTGTACTATCGGAAGTATTTCTACCATTTAAACTAATCGCTTAAATTTTGTGGAGATAGTAAGTATGTAATTATAGATATTGTAAACTTAATGCAGGATTTCAAGGTGCAAAGACTTGCAACACAAATTTTGTTATAACGTGTTGCAAGGGATGAACAGTACCTTGGAAGTGTAAATTTTGTATGAAATTGATAAACTGATAAACTTAAATGTTGTATTAAGTAAGGTTAGTAATTACCTTGCTTTAATAGAGTTATGAATTGATAAGTTATTGGGATAACGCAATGTCCTAGTAATGTTTTAAAAATATTACCTTAGAGTAATACTAATAAGTGTGTAAGTATAATAGTAATAAATTGTATGCATCAAGTTGGTTGCAGGACAGGAAGAGCCCAAGGTGGGGAGACTCCTGATGCTGCGGACAGCATCAATTCAAGGTGGGGAGAATGTGACGTTCCAGCATAACATACAGTATGAATACGTATATTATACTGACACGTCACTAGTACATGTCGACTCAGACGACATGTACACGGCGACCGTAAAAAGCATAATTTCATTAATTGTGGACTTTGGCTGAGTCCATATGACTCCCAAATGGACCCGATTTTTTAGAATATAAGGGTTTTAATTAGTAGAATGATGCAAATTTTCGAAATGTGTGCAGGTAGATGAGATGGCAGGCCTTGTATCTATTAAGCCAAAGAAGTGCGAACCGAGTTTGTGTCTCGCCCAAGCGCCTTCTGTAGACGTGGTCTCGCCACAGCAGCCGGCATTCGCAAATCTGCATAGTGTAGATTCATAGTCGTGCGGTCGAGAATGGTCAGAACCAGCGGCCCGATGGATTCACAAATGGCGAAATCACGGTGCCATATCGCCCGAGCCAATATTAGCTCATGCGAATCAGCCAGGTTGAGGTGCGAACGAGATAAACCAAAATGGCACGGAAGAAATGAGAAGCCAACTTCGGGGAAGCTCCTTCGTCGTGCGTGGAGAGTTGATGAAGGGCGGCGATGAGCCGGATCACCTCAGAGAGGGTAGAGCTGGAAAGGCTGCTTGATTTCCTTGAAACGCCATATTTACAGGGCAGAAGCTCTGAAGAGGTTGCTGAAGATGGAGGATGTTTGGCTGCACAACACTTTCCGGTCGTTGTTTAAGAAGCTTTACAAGAAGGAAAAGAGGCAGCGTGTGGCTTTGGTAACGAAACTCATCCTCAGCACTCCCTATCCGATGGGAGAATTGGATGATCGGCCATCTTTCGCCGACAAGCCATAACAGAGTTCCAACTGGGGGATCTAATTGCGGTGGAACTGGATATTGACTGAAACGTCCATGTTTAATATTATCTATTATTATATATTATCTTTCTGTTCAACTATCTCTTTCGAGGCATGTTGTTTAGTTGATATTATTATCTACGTAATCCATCCATGTACTCCATTCCTATATGAATAGAATGTTTTTGTCTACATTGAGAACAGCCCAATGACGTGCAATTTCTGAACAGTAATATCGAGGCCTCCAGACGAAATTGGGCGCCCGCCCAATTTCCTTCGGGAATAGGCTCCCCCAGAAACTGGGCGGCCGCCGACTTTGCCCTTCAGATGGCTTGAAGCTAGTTGCATGAAGGCTTCCGCTTTGAGGAAAATAGGGCGCCCGCCCACTTTCCTTCTTGCAGGCAAAAGGAAAACGAGAAAACGTAGATCAGAACCGAAGATAAGAACTGAAACATAACAACTGATTCATGGACAACACAGTTACATCATCATATCATATAAAGTTATTAAATACATGAGTCATAGATTGTAATTATTGGTGATTCTATTAATCTCAAAAGCCTCGCGCTCCGGAACCCACACAATATGGATAGTAACATGATACTCGCCGGGGGAGTCTTTCTTTCGACCAGTAGCTATACCATACAGCCAGGGATCGAGAGAGATCCCTTTCAACTCGCAGGCATAAAGATCGTCATAGGTCACTAGTAATGGTGCCCAGCGTTGCTGGGCAAATGTTGGGAACATTTGTGGATGGAAACCTATTCAGCTTAGACTCATTAACCAAGTCCATCATATCTAGGCTATAAGAGGTGTGCATTTGATAACCTTCCCTTTGCTCTATCCTGCATATCCTTTTTTCCTCATTTTCTTACATACTTTCTTTTTTCCCTTTTCTTATTTTTCTTGCATATTTACTTTTCTCCTTCTCTCTTTTTTTTTCTTTTCTTTTTTACCCTCTTCTCCCTCCTCTTTTCCTTCCTTTTCTCCTTCTCATTTTTCCCTTTCCCTTTCCCTTTTTTGACGGCTTTTTTCCTTCCCTTTTCACCTTTCTCCACCCCTCCCATTTTTCTCATGCTCTTTTTTCCCTTTCCTTTTCCCATTCCTTTTGCTTTTCTCTTTTCCCTTCCCTTTTCTCATGCCCTTTTTGCATTCCCTTTTCCCCACCTTTTTCTTATGTTTTTCTTCCTCTCCTCACCCTCTTCTTCTTTATCTCATGTCTCTTTTTTCCCATTTTCTTCTTCCTTTTTTCTCATGCCTTTTTTTTCCTTTCCTTCCCCCTTTCCGCTTCCCTTTTTTTTTCCCTTTTCCTTTTTTTTTCATCATTTTTCCACCCTTTCCTTTTTTCCGTGCCTTTTCCTCTTTCCTTCCCCCCTTCCTTTTCTCTTTCCCTTTCCCTTTCCCTTTCCCTTTCCTTTCCCTTTCCCTTTCCTTTTCCCTTTCCCTTTTCCCTTTTTCCCATGTATTTTTCCATTCCCTTTTTCCACTTTTTTTTTTTTACTTGCCTTTTCTTAGCCCTTTCCCTACCTCTTCCCCTTTTCCCCATCCCTATTCCCTTTTTTTCTTTTTCTTTTCCCTTTCCCTATGCTCTTTTTCCCTTTATTTTTACCCTTTCCTCACCCTTTCCCTCTTCTAGTTTTTTCTGTGCCCTTTTTCCCTTCCTCTTTTCCATTTTCCCTCCCTTATTCCTCTTTTTTTTTCTTTTTCTTTCCCCTTTCCCCTTTAAGCCTCCCATTTCCTTTTTTCCTTTTCCTTCTTTTTTCATCCTTTTCTCTTTTTCCATGCCCTTTTCCTCTTTCCTTTCCACCCTTTTTTTTTTCCTTCTCTCTTTTCCTTTCCATTTTCCCCACACTTTTTTCCATTCCATTTTTTCCACCTTTTTTTCACATGCCCTTTTTTCCTCCTTTTCCCACCCTCTTCCCCTTTTCCCTTTTCCTCTTTTCCTATTCCATGTTTTCATTCTCTTTTTTGCTTTTTGCTTTTCCCCTTTTCCCTTTTTCCCTCCTTTTTTCCTTTTCTTTTTTTCCCCTTTTCCATTTTTTTCCTTCCTCCTCATTTCCCTCTTCCCTTTTCCTCATGCCCCTTTTCCTTTTTTTGCCTTCTCCTTTTTTTTCCTTCCTTTCTATTTTTCCATGCCTTTTTTCCCTCTCCATCATTCTTATCTTCCCCTTTTTCATGCCCTTCTTCACCTTTTTTTGCCCTATTTTTTTCCTTTTTCCTTCCCTTTTCTATTTCCCATTTTCCTCCTTTTCCCTTTTTCTTTCCATCATTCTTATCTTGATTGAAGACATACACTAAAACTTTATAATATAAGATAAGGCAAGTAAGGGTGTCAACATGGGGGCTGTGAAGATGGCGAGACATGGCTTGTGGAATGTCTTTGTCTTGGTCGAATGCAGCTATATTTATAGCCAAGGAATTATTGATGACCTTTTTGTACTTGACATTATTGGTTGTATATACGGTGTACATCCAATAATCTTTGCGTCAATACCTTCAATAATGATTGTGGGTATAAATATATCTCAAACCAATTTTGACCATCAAATTTGGCCTTCGATACAGCCATGTGGTCTCATTCGGTCTGAGCGTGATTCCATCAAGCGCAAGATGAATCACGAAAACTTCAAGCGCGATCTTGTGGCGAGAGATACCCATGGAAGACGGATGACCACGATCGCTCTAAATCCTCGCCATTATCCTGATCCCTTCGACGTTATCATCCATCGATATGGAATAGAGAGCATCAAATGTACATGATAGAGAAGATCATTTGGGATGCACGGTGAAAATGACTTCGGAAGAGTCCCCTAAATGAGCGCTTGTCATGTTGTTGTAATCGATTGTAATCATCTATGAGATAAAGTATTAGTACAACTTGTCTTCTATATGTGCAACTTGTCCAACATGTCTTCCGTGAAATTGGGGCCAGCCCACTTTGCCCTTGAATGCTCATATCGAATGATGCGCGAAATTGGGTGGCCGCCCAATTTCGGCGTGGCTATCTACCAGTGTACCTTATCACGGTTACCTGTTAGCTAGAATGTCGCCAATAATTGACATCAATAATTTCTCCGACTATAAAAGCAGCTCCACCGCATTCATCTCTCATGGCTTCCTTGCCGGATCGTCAGGAGAACATCCGATCCTTCAAGTGCTACTTGAGTTACAGCGATATTTGCCGGTGCTATATGACTGGTGTTAGTCTTGATCCATGGCTCCGGTCAAAGCGGATGGACTGCGGTAATTGCAGGAAGCTCACTCGTGTTGTGGTCCCCAGTATTGGCTTCGATCGGCAGATCTTTGGTGAATGGCATCGCCTTGGCGGCGTTGACGACAGTGACTCTTTGTACACTTTCGGATATGTTAATGTACGACAAGGATATAATAATGTTGTAAGGATGTAATAAGCATAGTCAATATTATATAATGTAGCGTACACGAGTAATTCACGAGGAGTGCGCTCTTTGATCTCCACTTGTTTTTCGCAGCTCCACTTCACTTCATGTTTGATGGCTTACTTACTCGCGATAAATTGGGCCCGCCAATAATTCTTTGCGGAGGATAGCGAATCAAATAAATTTAATAAAAGGCTATAGTTTCTAAGGGTTAACCAAATTGGTAGCCGCCCAATTTGGTTAGCAAATTGGGAGCCCAATTTGGTTAACAAAGTAAACTAGAGAAATTTAAGACAAGGAAATGAGTGCAACGTTATCATTTCTGAAAAAGAAGTATGAACAATTGTTATTAACATATTTCACGTATTTTCAAATCATAAAGTCGCTCATTAGATGCGGAGGCACATCTTAGAATGATCCCTCTTTGGGTTCTCCATCTTTGGGGCTGAGGTTGTTGTCTTTGCCTCTTTGATCAATTCCATTCTTTGCATAAAATCTTCGGCCCCAGTTCCTCATTCTCATCATCGCACCTTGATTGTCTTACGTGTTCGCCACCTCTTCCTCTACATCTTGATTGCTCATCGTGTTGGGGACCACATCCTCTCCATCGATTGTCCCCTTCTGTGTTTTCCATGACAACGGCAGTCGGGGCTCCCTAGCAACCTCTTCCTCGAACTTTGAGGTCGCCTCAATCATGTCCGAGTATTCACCGGTCCCGTCCCCGCCCGGTCGCGTTGATGTTGTTTTTCTTCTCCTAAATAGTTCCAAATCCACGAGAGCCTAGGGCGGCTGCCCTTTTGAGCTCTACTTGAATGAATCGCTCTTGTCTGTCTCGAATTGATTGCACTTCGTTTATGGTTGTAGGCGAGAGCGGACAAGGTGTCTCAAAGGGCAGGAAGTCGATTTTTGAGGAGCATTTTTGGAAGTAGAGGCCTTCTTCTTTCCCTCTTTTATCTTACAGTAGTGCCCGAGCTCTTGATTTTTTTTTCTCGTCTAACATGACATCGAGTTGCTCGAATATCCGTACAAGCTTAATTTCCAGCTTCGTCGTCTCTCAAAGACAATGTTTTATAGCCCTCGCGACACTGCCGCATTTCGGCTAAAAAGCACCACCAGGAAAAGAAGTCGAGAACGATTGCAACCTTCCGGCATCAACTTACGTACTAGATAGGTGCACGCCCCTACTTTCCAACTGATTTTGCACCGGTACTCCTCCCCACCTGCTGCACCCTTGTCGCACCAAGGTCGATCTGACCAATAAGTTGCACGCGGAAAACAAATGTTAGAAACATTGATAGTCAACAAACAAATTGGGTGGCCCAATTTAAAATGCATACAGCGCACACTTTCGTGATCGGGCAAATTCTTTTCGATGTCTGTTTTTCTCGTAAATGCTTGGGAAACTTAGCATATTGCTTTGGATGGTCGGAATTGGCGAAGCAAATATTTATTTCTGTCTTGATGGCGTGGCCATTGCGTCTCGGCAACATACATTAGCGAGGACAAGACATTGCAACTCTCGAACTCTAGAGGTAGTCGCAGTTACGGCGGGGGGTCTGGTAGGAACCAACCCAAACACGGCTGCCACCGTCTATTGTCTTCATGGTGGATAGGCACTCATTGAGGCGATGCAGGGGTAATAAATATAGCTACCAAGTAAAGGCTGCTGGTCCGATCATCGTGCTTAGGCTGGTCAAGGAATTTTTCATAATCTTCCTTTGGCCATTTCTTCATTATATCTGAAGTCGCATCCAATGAAGCGGGCGAAGTGTTTACCCGTCCACGCACAAACCTCGTGGACTAGCGCGTGGAAACACTTGAAAGGTTTGCCACCCTCCTCAAGCTGGCCCTAGAAGATATTCGTCTACTTTCTTTGTAGAGGGACTCGGAAAGCTTTCCTTCTCCATCTCTTTGCGTCCTTACGCCCATCCAGCGATGCTACTTGCGAACATAAGCATCGATTCTCCCGTGAATATGGGGTGAGCTTGCCTCAAAGGCGACCATGTCTTGAAAAGGAAGTTTCTTCACTTCCTTCATGTATCGACAAGGGCCGCTCCATTGTTCCAATCTTCTTGACTCTCGGCTCGACTTTCATAGTCGTCTCCCGGTATAATCCTTGCTTCCCTTCGGGGAATGTGGTGCCATCCTTGATCTCCTTTGACCTTTGCGGATCTAGAGGATGCATGGACTTTAATGGTCGGCGGGGAATTATTGGTGAAAAGTCTAAGCCTATCCTTCACTTCAATTTTTCTCCTTCTCGTCCTTCAACCCGGTCTTCATAGAATAAGCGGGCAACCCGATTGCACAAATTCCACGACTTCGTCATCAAGATATACAAAGTAGTAAGTAGTCGCATAGTTGACTTTTTAATGGTTTCTTGGCCTTCTGACTTTCCAATCTCGCATGACACGAAGGCACTAGATAAGGGCATACACATCATCTTAATTAGCTTGCGATAGCTGACCCCGAAATGAAGCCCGCCCAATTTCGGATCATCCGACGAGGTGAAATTGGGGCGCCCAATTTCCCGAAGCAGTTCGAGGTGGGCGTCGCCCAATATCGCGGCCGTTAGGAAATGGGCGCCCTTAATTTGAAAAAAGTGCCAAAAATTTGAAATTGGTGAGCCTTCAATTTGAACTTCGTGGATAGCGAGGAACTAGTAATGGTGGTAGTGCACTTACGAGAATACGCTCCACCGACGAGTGCCGCGTTTGCCCTTCTTAGGCTTCCGTAGAATGCCCGGTTTCGCGAAGGCTGCTGAATTTCTTGAAAAATACTTCCTCGTGTATAGTCTTCTTTGTTATGTCATTATTCTCGGCTTACGAGCGTACTTTCGATTGCGGTGAGATTTCCTGCCGAGGACTTCGGCATTTCCTTTTGGCATAGAAAAGAATATCGGTTACGCCAAGTGCTTCCTTTTCGAGGAGGCCATGCCAAAGCTTGTGTGACAAGCGGTTGAGCAACCGTGGTCGTATGGTTGCCATTAACAATCGATGATTACGCATTTTGCGGATCCTCGACTTCTTCCACTTGATTGCTGCATACATGCGTGGATCGAGCGGCCGCGACATCGGCCGCGGGGAGGGTGCATCGATGGCTGATAAGCGATTCGTAGAGAGTGTCCAAGTGCTCTGGACTTATGACCCTACAAGTCATATTTGCTTGGGGCTTTATGCATCTTGAACACATCGACTTCAATCTCGAAGCCCACCCGGAGGGTAGATTCTCTCCACATGCTTGATGCTTGCTATGGCGTTTTGTGACAACTCGTATGCGCTCTCTCGGTGGCGTCGCCACCCGGATGGAGTGAACTTCCGCGATCTGCTTAGGCTACTCTCTCGGTTCTTGGATGATGAAGAAGAGAAGGACTCCCTCTCAGAACTTTTGGGGCTGCGTGATACTGCGTCAGCTTGCGCCTCTTCGACGGACCACCTAAATCTTTTCCTCTGGCGCTTAGGGGTTCCTCTTGACGGCTGGTCCTCTTACGCACTTTTCGCATCGAGGCGACCTTGATGTTCTCTTCATTCCACCAGAATATAAGTTTAGTGGCAGCTTTACGGTGAATAGCCTTAGCGAGGTGTCCTCGCCTTCTTGGCTGGCGTATCGGTCTCCATGCGGCTGCCCCTGGCGCTTGTCTGCATCTCACCTTTCTTGTATCTAGACTTAAGCCACTTAGTATCATTATACTTTAGGTTGGTTTTGCCACGATACTCCGTGAGCAGTGCTTTTCGACCTGTTGTTTGTGCTCTAATATCCAGCGTCGACGGTAGTAGTAGCCATCAAAATATCAGTTCTTGATTTGATGCGGCGCTTTAAACCTTTCATATGAGTCTAGCGCCCATCCTTTACGGCGCAAGAATGTGGGCTTTCCTTTATACTTGCGTTCATCATACATGGCTCGTACTTAGATAGTGGAACTTTATAGCGGACAAAAGTCCGATCTACGGTGTCTTCAAGCGTCGATGAGGAAGTCATCCTTGTTCTCGGCGAGACCTCCATGTCGATGGCGATACCCCCGAATTCATTTTTCCTGCCCCTATCTTGCCAAAGAAAAGCGAGAAGATCCTTGAGGTGGTTTATGCGGGACCGGGATGAATATTCCCTATCTCTATGCACCGGACCCATTCCTCAACAACCGTCAAAATTTCATTGGGCACAACACGGATGCCGACAAAGCGGTTCTTTCTCTTCTTACGTTCTTGCATTCTCTATTGCAATAGCCTCTGCAAATTTGGGTCCGTGCGGGGACCCGGAAATCTGCTTTGTTTAGCGCCATATTAATTCTGCAGAGCGGAAAGTAGTGTTAGTACTTGGGAGACTTGGGGCTGAAGAGGCATTTGTATGATGGAGGCAAATTGAAGCCAGCCCAATTTGCGGATCCCCACGCGACACCAAATTGGGCGCCCAATTTGCTTCGGCTCAACTCATGGTGAGCCTTGAGTGAGGAGACGATTGCATCCACGGGGGGGCCAAATTGAGCCGCCCATTTTGGCAGATCGCATACTAAGGGTGAGCAGCCCAATTTACTTAACCCTCACACCAAAGTGGGCGGATGCCCAATTTGCCTATCCCGGAGAGCACGACTTCCTTGGATGGTAGACTTGGGTAGAGTAAATTGGGGGTTTCAATTTAGTCTCACCCAAGTCTACCATCCAAGGTAGTCGTGCTCTCGGGATAGGCAAAGCCCGGCGTCTCTTTGGTGTCGGGATAGGCAAACTGGGCGTCCGCCCACATTGGTGTGAGGGATAAGTAAATTGGGCGTCCGCCCACTTTGGTGTTAGGGAAAAAGTCCAATGTTTTGCAAAATGAAACACCCTCAGGGAAGCAATTGTGTGCCCTATTCAGTTCTGCACACAGGTATGCATCTGTGGGGACCAGTGAGGCATCTAGAAGATGTTCATATGTCCGAGATGTAATAGCGGAATACTTAATCAGGCAAGCGCTCAAGTTTATATTAAGAAAGTAGTCCACCTTACCTTTGCCACTGGTGGTGGGGCGAGATGCCATCAACTGCTAGAATTCCTTGGTGTACAGGGGTACCCAGGCGATAGGTCAATGCGAGAGAGGAAGGCGCCAGCGGGATGGCGACAAGCGGCCGAGAGACACAAAAGCCAATAGCTCGATCCGGCCGGCATACGGCTGGTTCGGGAGTATAGTCTTGGGATGAGAACGACTTTCGTGGCTAAGAAATATGAAGGCGACAGTGTTTAGCGGAGCACAAAGCGCCAAAGAAGCACAGAATTTTCTAAATTTGCAGTCGAGGAGAATGAGGGGCTTTTAAAGGGTTATGGACCTCTCTTGGGGAAGACAAGTGTCGTGCATGTAAAAGCGCTTGCCTTTTGAAATAAAATGGACCGTTGATGGGTTCGGCGTGAGGAATTAATTGTGGACCTTAATAATAAGTGTTGCGGAGTTTTTGAATTTCAAATCTGTCATTTAAAGCCCGCCCAAAATTAATTCGAGTCATGCACGTGTCGCACGTGCTTTAGGCGGGAACTTGTGTTTCAAAGTTCCGGGACGGACACATTATTTCGAAATTAGGTGGGACATTTAACTTTAAAAATTGGGGAAATTACATTCAAATTTTGGGGGAATTCATGTTTAAATGTAAATGCGCTTCAAAACTGTTGTTTTTACGGCGATTGCCTTGTTTGGCTACTATCTTTTCTACAAGGCATAAAACATCTTCAGCGATTCATATTCATGGCCACGAGATCTCCAAAGGTTTGTCTTTGCTCCACAGTTAAATTCGCCATACCTCGATGTGTAATTCTTTTGCAAATGTGATGTGACCCGATTTTATCAATCACGCCTTTCCATTCCGCGGTTTGTTCATTCGCACCTCTTCAAGCGCTGTTCATTCACACCTTTCCATTCACGCCTTTTCGATGGCTTGACCCTTGATTTACTCCTCCTCATTCACCTGGTTACTGTCACATTTACATAAACTCTAAATTTCGATGCAGTCCGCCCTTTTCCTAAAATTGTCATGCAGGATTTGTGTGCCTGCTATTTTCTCCATTGACCCTTGTTTGTAGTCAGGCCCTTCCAATGCTCGATTGTATTTGTTTTGGGAGCTCAATGATAAATTCCAGTTAGTGTCTGCCTCCTTAGTTCTCTTAGTGTCTATGTGTAGGTGACCAGGTAGGTGAAACTGCCCGGGTGGGCAAACTGTATCTCGAAGGTGTTTTATCTTGGTGACAACTAAATTGGGCGGGCGCCGAGTCTCTGCCTACTTCACAGGTCTTTAACCACCACGAACAAATTGGGCGGGCGCCCAATTTGTGCGCGGATATGTCCTGCTCAGACCGACAACCTTCTTTTGTACCCATTGTGAGACTGACTGCATCAATAATACCCTTATATAAGCGCCTGATTCGGTTCAAATTGGGCGGCCGCCCAATTTGCAACAATGGGACAAATTGGGCGGTCGCCCATATTGTCCCTTTCTGTAGATGACCAGATAGGTGAAACTGTCCGGGTGGGCCAGCTGTATCTCGAATGTGTTTTCTCTTGGTGACAGCTAAATTGGGCGGACGACGAGTGTGTGCCTACTTTACAGCTCCTCTACCACCACGAACAAATTGGTGGCCCAATTTGTCTTGTGGATATAACCTCTTGAGTGAGAACCTTCTTTTCTACCCATTGTGAGACTTACTGCATCCAATACTAACCTTATACAAGGGGAATCTAAAGACCTCATATGTAAAAAAGGGCACCCGCCCAATTTTATTGTCCTTGTAACCATTGAATGGGAGTCCCCCCAGGTCATTTGCATTGCTTTCTCGTCTTCCTTACTCGATTTTAACACTACTGAAATCCTTGTGCAGGTTGTGTATCTCTTCCTTAATGAACATCTAGTAGCAAAGGGAGTTGTGGGGCAAATGACACAATGCCACTTCAAGGAGATATCGAAAGGACTACTGAGCGTAGGTGTGGAGGAAGTGTTGAAGGCCACCATACCCTTCCACGGCCAACTCGGATGCAACCACAATAGCAGAAGCCAGGGGCTCATTCGTTCTGTGGAGAAGTGAAGATGCTCGTGAGTCGTCTGCTAATGACGTCCCCAGCAAAAGACAGCGGACAACGGTGGGGAAGGAGACACAACCGCTGACAAGATATACCCTTCTTGAAAAGGATTGTGAGATATGGCACTCATGCGACTCCATTATTGCCGGAAAGGGATTCATATCTTTCACTGGCCCCGATGATGCAGTTTGTGACCAGTTTCTGGGTTTCAAGTTTGTGGGAGTATCTGTAACTGAAGGTTTCCCTCCCCTTTCTGAAGTGAACATCCGTTGCCAGGGTTGCTTGCAGGTGCCGAAGCCGGGGATGCTCGTGAGATGGAGCAATGACCTCGTCTGTGTTGACGGAGTAAAGGTCTCGGAGATATTGACCGCAACACCGCAACAGGAAGCAGATATTGTGTCCAGCCAGGGGAGCTCAGAGCATCAGAAGCACCCAAATTATGAGAAACGACATTACACTTTTCATTCCCGACAACCCAGGAAGGTTGTTAGGCCACCAAAGCTTGCTCGTCTCACCACTCAGAATGCTATCCTCATTTACAGGAGGACCTTGTGTTGCAAGAATAGGTGTTGTGTCAGGTTCTCTAGGAATCAAGTTGTTAACATGCGAAAGGAATTCCTTGCCATGAAATCAAGTGATAGGGTTACTTTTGTTTATGACATGTTCGCCAACAACATGAAAGGTCGAAGAGTGGGACGACTGGTGCTGCAGGGGAATCTCGTTTGCGAAAGGGCGTGGTACCTTGGTCTCGGGATCTCAAAGTCGGCGTATCTGAAATGGAAGGCCCAATTTCTTGAGGGTGCACGCAAGGCCGAACATGGTAACTGTGGCACCTTGAATGGCATGTGAGGCCGTGTTTTCCATGTTCGTGAGGGAGAAGCGGTGAATCCTTGCCCCAACCGTGAGCGGGGAGAAACGAGGAGGGGATAAGAGAGAATGTCAGGAAGTTGCCTGCAATGTTTACGAAGTCCAGCATTCTAGAAGAGGTTAATGCAGAGGTTGTGGCATTGACTGGCAAGAAGGTATCACCGACAGGTTTTCATAGAACGTGGAGGCGGAGTTTCCGGGACGTCGAAGATCATAAAAGAAAATTGCATTCTCCAAATGCGATACATGTGAGGTGATCCGCACGGGTTATCGAAGACCAAAGATGAAGGAGAGGAGGATGTTGCATGATGAAAGAAGAGCGATAGACCGGAGCAGGCCTCGCGGTCGCACATTACGATCTGGTCGTGGAGATTATACTCCCACAGGTATCCCGGCCAATATCTTTGTATTATTCACGACAAAATGGATCAAGCCAAAACAATGATTCCAAAATTGCAACAATCTGTAAAGTCTCTCTGGAGACTTGACAAGCTGAAAACGACATTGACTGGTGCATTGACTCATGGTCATGGGAATGGATCTTATGGAAACTTTGCCCTGGACTTATGGCCAGATGACTCTAACTTCCATGTAGGTTCTTTGAATAGCATCTTGAAGAGATTAGAGATGGGGCACGAGTATGCAGGAGGCCACCTGTCAGTGCCTGAATCATCTGCTCCAAAATGGGTCTCCTCATTGCGAGACACAACGGCCTTGGAGTCAAAGTTGTCACTATCCAATACCAAAGATACGATAATTTGCCACCCGCGCACAGGGGACCATCATTGAAGCCTACGCCCAAGATACTTTATTTGCAGCTGGACAACGCATCTCGACAAACAAGAATAGGTATGTCTTCTCCTATCTTTCTTACCTAGTATATCTTGGTGTGTTTGAAGAGATTGAGCTAGGGTTCATGATGCCCGGTCACACACATGATGATATCGATGCCTTGTTTGGTAACTTCTCTACATCTTTAAAGAAGGCAGAGGTGCTCACAATGCAGAACCTCTTGTATGAATTCCACAAATGCAACTTGAATACACCCGTGCAATATGTTGTTGACAAAGTTCGGATTGGAAGGGTTTTATAGAAGGCTACATACCAGATGGGGATGATAGATTGACAAAGTCATACCACCCCTCTAACTTTCAGATTCGCTATGAATGGTGATTGGCGATCATGTATTACAAAACTAGACCCACTTACCGGATTGGTTGCCCTTTGGTGGAATAAAGATGTGGAAAGAAAAGAGGGCGGGGAAGCCCATGATGCAGTTGGATATCCTAAGGCGCTTCCTCCCAAGAAATCGGTGAAGGACCTTGGCGCTGAAACAATATCCACAAGCATATATTGCATTGGGTTGCTTGTTCAACGCCTAACAAAGGTGCTCTTAAGCGCCAACTACCGCACGGTTCACGGCCCGCGATTGAATATTGGATGAAACTCTTGCAAGAACTTCGGGAACATCAGCAGTGATGAAGGCACTTATAATGACTTCGGCCATGTACTAGGCAAGCACAAGCTCCACCTCATGTAGTCTGTAGTGGTAGAGCCAATTGCTACTATCACTCCTCCTTATGTCGGCCCTGGAAGGACAAACTGGCCGGAATTCAACCCATACAAAGATTTGAAGAAAGGTATGTTTATTATGGCGCATACGATGATGTGTTGTGCCCAACTTGGGTGGGCCTAGCTACTGAGGACCCACAAATGGATGATAAGAAGGAGAACTTTGAGACTATTCTGGTGACTTGGTGGGAGCCAATCCCAGTGAGGAACCAAGTCTACCCAGCTAATTATGCCAATTGTTGGAAGAAGAGATGGAGGCCAACGACTGCAAGTGACCGCATAGAAGTGGAGACTATCGACTACGCTTGGGAGCCATCAAACAAGAAGAAGATACCTAATACTATTAAGATACCCGTGCATGCTGCTGAGGCATATGCAGCACTCGCAGGGGATGTCAACTAGTGTATGAAAATGAGTCATTCATCCAAGTGTACTAAAAAATGGTCCATAAATTCAGGTATTGTCCATAATTAATGAAATTGTGCTTTAAAGGGTAGTACCCTAGGGTACAACCTTGTGAACCATTATATTGCACATGTTAAAGCAACATGTGAATATAATCCCTTCTTGCCACGTGGCAATGACCCATTGACCAAAAGGGACCAGCCCTAAATTCGTGGGGATAAAGGGGCATAAACCCTAAAAGGGAAACCCTTTCAGTTCTCAGCCCCTGAGTCTCGGATTGGAGCAGCAGAGGATGCATTTCCGCCTGAACGGGAGCATAGAAGTCGGATCTCCCAGGTTGCAGCTCGATCCAAGATCAACAGACCCGAGATCGGCAGCATGGACGCTTTCAGAGGAGTGGGAGCCAGCCAAGATGCGGGTGGGTGGTTGATTCAATAGGTAGATCCGAGTTATCAGGCCTCTTTCAGTAGGTTTAGTATCCATTCTTAGCTATAGGCGACCCCTACAGCATAAGAATGATAAACACTAACAAAGGAACCTAATCATGTATGATTAGGTAGATTAGAATAGATGTATTCTATTATTTCAGTTCTGTTGTGTTGATGTTTTGACATTCTATCGCCCACTCTTGTGTATTGGGAAGGGGGTAGAGACCCGTGAGCCCAAGTAGATGGATGATCCTAGTTTTAGCCCATTAATTCCTAATTAATGCGCCCCGTGCATAGAGCCCCCTTTGGTTGTGGGTGGAGGGATCCGACCGGCTGATAAGGAAGAACATGTCCCTACACGATGACCCCCCTCGGTGTGTAAGGCCCACCGGGGTCTCCGCGGGGCTAGGCTTAATGGCTTGTCACCGCATGTGGCTAAGGCATGAGCTCGACACTCGTGGGGTGATGCGTCACCTTCCAGTGAGTTGAAGTCGAATAAGAGCAGTGGCTCTCTAGCCGCCTGTGAAGGGCATGGATGCTTCTGGAGGGGAGGTGACTTCCTTCCTGCCTCATCGGGGCTGGGGAGATGCAACCCAGTAGTAGTAGCCCCTCTGGCTATTCACCCGGCAGGCTACGGTTAGGTCCCAAAGCTTTTCAACCTATTCTGCAAAGTGTGCACGGGAGGGGCGGATGGAGTGGACTACCCAACGGCCATGTTCCTATGCCAGCCAAATCCATTTGCCATGAATTCTGTCTGCATTGTTATCCGGAGGGGTGAAAGCAAGCTAGGGTGTACCATCTAAAGTTCTTTTTAGGGAGTGCGAAACTACCCAAAAAAGTACCTAACACTGGGTACTGGGAACTTCCATAAATGCCTCATAAACAATAAGTTTAAGAGTTGGTTCATTAATTTTAGTCTCTAATAGTATTGGTATCCTCTAATACTATAGATTGACATGTTATTGACCTTCAATTCAAAAGTTTTGGATTGATTTTAATGGGAAGAAAGAACAGAAAGTACCAGTTTTAAAAGTACCCAGTGAAGGTACTTTTGAGGGTTCCAAAAGTGGTACACCGTAGCATGCTTTCACCCGGAGACCCAAGCCGTCAGTCTTTCCCCATGAGTCTGAGCCTGGGTAGGATCTTCCCCATGTTATGTTGATGTACTGATGTGTTGTTGCAGCTACTGTGATATGGTGGACCACCCTTCGAGGTGGGTATGTTATTGTTGATTGATGTCATGTGCTCATGTTTGCTTACGCTTCCGCAGCTAGGACGATCCCGAGGGAGACGGGATGAATGACACGTCCATTCTTCCCCGTCGGGCTCTTGGCCACCATCAAGGGCCCGATGTTAGGTGGACGGCCTCATGTCAGCGAGCAGATGCTGGTTTGAGGGATGATCTCCAGTTTGTATACGATCGGGGCATCGTATATGAGCTGGGGCCGTCACATAGATTTAGCTTTTTATTGCTTCAGAGTAAATGTACTTGAAGATTTCTTCATTGTAATTGCATGTGATCTTGATCACTCCTCTTTTACCTATGTACATCTTTTGCTTCATAAATGGTTTCCAAATTTTTTCCTTACATTTACATATGACATGATGGGATGCATATGGAACTCTAATTACATCTACTTTGTAGTCTTTTCTTTACATTTACAGGTATTCTTATGTTCTGATTACATCTGCTTATATTTCAAGATCTTAGGGTGATTTTGTTGCATGTCATTGTTATGATACTAGTTAGGGTGCCCAGCGTTGCTGGGCATAAGCTAAAAACATGTAAATGATAAGCCAGCAATGTTGTTATGTTTAAATTAGTTATATGCTTCTATGTCTCTATTTAGGTTCAATTAGTTATCTGCATCTATGCCTCTATTCAGAACCCAATTATGCTATT
This sequence comes from Isoetes taiwanensis, assembly GCA_021234155.1. Classification (NCBI taxonomy): domain Eukaryota; kingdom Viridiplantae; phylum Streptophyta; class Lycopodiopsida; order Isoetales; family Isoetaceae; genus Isoetes; species Isoetes taiwanensis. The sequence goes on from JAJEKV010000026.1 coordinate 18,634,838, forward strand.
GAGATATTCTTTAGAAGAACCTTCTTAGGTCCTCAAATGTATCCTAGACAATAGCAACATTCTTGAAATATTCTTTAGAAGAACCTTCTTAGGTCTTCAAATGTATGCTAGACAATAGCAACATTCTCTTTTGGTTAAGTCTCAACCGTACTATTATAGTCATGTTACTATTTTAGTCTATTTGGGTTATGGCAACTTACAATTATGCATTGGGTTATCATGAGAATGTTGCATAGGAGCAAATATTCATTTTTTCTTTAAATCTAACAATAGACTATTGTTTTAAGCAAATTCCAATTGTAAATTTGATAAAAGGAGCCAAAAACTAAATACAAATTTCTACTATCTAAGGGAAAAATGTCTTCAAATATATGCTTCAATTCCTAGTGGCAAATGCTTCAATTCTTAAATGAAAATGTTCAAAGTTCTTTAATTCTTGATGTGTGACATCAAGTACTCAAGATCTGGAAAAATGGCGCATTAGGTCATGTGTTTTCACCATATAACTTAAGAGATTATAAATTCCAAGAGGAGATGCTTTTTTACAGTTAGTTGTTCATAATGCAGGTCATGTGTTTTCACCATATAACTTAAGAGATTATAAATTCCAAGAGGAGATGCTTTTTTACAGTTAGTTGTTCATCATGTTATGAACCTTACGAAGCCGCAGAATGTTGTATAATGTGTGAACATGCCTTTAATTCCATTATAAGCATTTTTCCCAAATCACATAACCAGGTCTTCTTTTGAGTAGCTGATGGTATGGATGTTAAGAATGCAAGAAAAATGTAAAAAGGCCATGTGGAAAATGCCATCACCATGGCCAGTCCGCATAGACCAAAATTGGACCAACAAATTTCCTAATAAAATATTCAAGGTAATGGGAAACAAAGGCATAAGCCAATTCTGTTGCTGGCAACCAAACAACTCAATTATGAATTCATTAGTCTCGCAAAATATTCCCGAGAATGCACCGACTACAAAATGAGTTTGCTAAAATTCTTTCTGCCAAGCACAATTCAACTTTCTCTATGTGCAGCAGAATTTAAGCTTGTGCTTTAGTAGACTGCTTTTCTTTCGTCGTTTGTATCCTCAATACCTTTTTCACGATTCTTTGTTCTTCGACCAAGAAAGCTCTAATGATACTGCAGAAGCAAGCGGGTCTAATTCCAAAAAAATCGAAGTCCCCACAGACCAAAGCACCCAGAGATCACTCACCCTTCTCCCTTCTCTCACTACACCACCAGACGTCTCTCCCCATATGCCCTATTGACAGTCCTCTTATGCCTTTGAAGATAGGTCTCTCTATATTGTAGAGATCTCAAATGAACCTGAAATACCCATTCAACAACTTAGAAAAGTTCTGAATAGCAATGATTCTGGAGAAAAACTAAACACAAAGGTGCAAAGAATTTGAATATGGATAATCTAGAAATCTATAAAACATTCCAGAAGGATAGAAATCACACCCCCTCAAGTGGTCTTTTTGTAATAGCGCATTGGGGTCCCGTAGCAACCTTCTTTGTAGTTTGAAACACCAATACTCCTACGCATTCAAATAGCAGCATTGTGAAGATGAGTTCCGCAAGGCCTAAATCCCAAACAAAAAACAAAGAATCTAGATTTCACAGAAAAAAAACTTACCAGGTGTCTTCACAACCTGGATCTTATTGGTTTACCTCCTCTGAATTATAAGATCAACACAGGACGGCAGTAGCCAGGTCACCAAAAAGCCCTTCTTGATCATCTTCAAAAAGAACAAAGAAGATAATGCAAGGACACCTGCTCTAATCTGTTAGAAAACAGGAGAAAAAAAAACATAAGTCATGATGAATGAAATGAATGCTAAACATTTTGAATGGCTGTATAAAAAATTGCAAGGAATCCAAGTTCTTACCTCGCTAATACCTTGAATCTAAAGTGCCGCTCCGACCATCCTAACACATATAATTGATGTCAAAGGAGACAAATATGTAACAGGTTCTATGATCCATAGCCGTCCTAGCATGGCAAATCGGCATCCTGAAGGATCAAAAACCCTGCCCAAATACAAATGAGAAAATAAGGAACTTATTCTACTGAGAGAACTGAGATAGTAAGAACTGAAATATAAGAAAGAAGAAGAGATGAAATTAATCAAAAGAAACGAAAGCATAGAAATAACCTGGGCCAGTAGATTTATCAAACTGGTCCTTGCATTTATGCAGATCGAGGAAACTGGCTTCCACCAGCTGAAAATACAGGTATGCCGTCTCTAATGAGGCAAACCACATTGCAACGGCCGGAACCAAGCCATGGAGACATCTGTTAGCTCCGCCACAGGAATGCATATTGTTGATCCGAAGAACATGATAAGATAAACCCTTCTATTATTGATTCCTTCTATTCAACAACGGGAAGATTAGGTTCAGATCAAAAGCGAAATTGGTCCATTAGATCTGCTCGTTCAATCGTAGCCGTTTTATTTAGGGCTGGATACAAACTCTTAACTCTTAAGATTTAGAGTGATGGAAGCCTATGCCGGAATGCCATACTTAACATTCGTGAGTACCGATTAACCCCAAATATTTAAAATTGTTTGCTTCACGGACTCTCTGCTTACTGCTGTGCCCATTGCTTACTGCTGTGCCCATTTCTTGACAAATTTCTTGCATACCTTTTCTCCCCTGCTCTCGTCGAATATGTCGAATATGGTGCTGAAGCTCTTCATTAGAGGAAATTTGAGATCTCATTTTATCCCCATAACCCTCTATTAACTGCAATTAATGCAGCACCAACAACTTCATTGCTGTGTTTTTTTCCCCATAACTTTTGATCCACTTGTCAAAATGTTGCGGCGTTTGTTGCATTAGATGCGGAACGAAAAGATCTTTCCAATGATATATGGATGTATTTCAATATGGTCATATGCATTAACCTTAAAAAAATATGTGTTTTTGCTTATTTCTTATATATTTTTATCGTAAAAGATGTATGAATGGGTTATCACTAGATAGATCTTGTGAAGACGAACCCATTGCTACAAAAAGTTTTTGAATCGGAGTTCTGGATCAAAAGTTATAATAAAAAAATGATACTACAGGAGTTAGTTGTAATTTTGCATTAATTCTGTTCGCCCACATATCTTGGAATGAGATATACTGGAGCTCTTCTCTTATTGGACAGTTTAAAAAGCTGACATGGCATTTTAAGCATCCCTTAATGGGACAAAATGTGATCTCATTTTTCCTCTAATGGGACCTCCTTTTTCTGTGCCTTAAACTTTCGCCTCCCTCCGGTGCCTCTAAAATGGGAGGTAATTTTTCGGATAATTTGCTTAAATCGAAGGCATCCCTCTGGCGAATTGCTGTTTGATCCATCCGGAAGGCTTGCCGACCAAACTTATATTCTGGAACCAAAAGCAGGGATGGCCATGCGAGAAGAGAAGGAACCACACTCCACAGATATCTCAGTAACCTTAACAAAATTCACGCATCAGCCATAGCTAAGGGAGAGACCTGAAACCATCGGGCGGCCGCCATAAGAGAGGAACGAAAAAAAAAACCTAAACCATGGACTACATCTTAGCCCTCGGATCTATGTCAAACGATCTGGGCCATTAGATCTAGGGCGTGGTCCATTACACAACATTATAATATAGTAATGGTGCCCAGCGTTGCTGGGCATAAGTTTAGAGTTGGGCCACAAAGAATGTCCAATGATCACTCTCAAATTTTTATCTTTGTAAATATTGTGTGTATGTAAAGTGTGGCGCTATAGGCTATTATTATTTTTGGTTGTTAGGTTTTTGGGTGCTTGTTGGATAATTGTTATTTACCCCCCTCCCCTTTTCTGCTTGGTACGGTGCTTTGTGAATGTCGTTGCAAATAATGTGATGAATCATTATTATCAGAGGTTTCCCAGTAGGGATTTATTTTAGGTGAGGTTCGAGTAAAATGAATTCAAGTTATCCAACACGTAACATGTTATTCGACATTGTTTGAAGTTCTAGAGGAATTATAACCACAATCTATTTTGAAAGTTGTGATAAACAATCTTGTCCGGCGTCGAAATAATACAACACATAACATGTTATTCAGCATCATAATTGTCTATTTGAAGTTCTAGAGGAATCATAACCACAATTTATTTGAAATTTGTGATCAACAATATTTGAGACAGAAGTTTGTTGCCTCAACTTCATCCAAATACACAATAGAGTATCAAATGATGCAAGTCCTTCTTTGCAAAAGCAATATAACCTATGCAATAAAATAGACCACAAAATTGTCCCGAATCATCATATAATGCGCCAATCTTTCAAACACATGCAACAATGTGAAAAAAAGAAAAGCACAGCGCAAATTCTATTTGGTTCCATCAAATCGAACATCTCCATAATAACAAATAGTAGCAAGATCTACTTCTTTTTTGGCCTATGGATTGTGAAATTACAGTACATAAGATTTTCTTAGTTATTCGAGTTCAGGAATTTGACAAACACAAAAAATTATTTTGGGAGTGCCTAAGCTCTTGACTACCTTGGACTACCTCTGCTTTAGTGATAGTTTGCTAAATGAAAGTCAATTCTCATGCTTTAAGGACATGATTTATAGTTTGATGCTCTTGATGAAGCACTCGTATTAATGAACATTCATATCGTTTGGCTTTATGCCTTAACCCAAGAGTGGTCAAACGTCAACTTAAAATTTGACTCATGGAGTGGTCAAACACCAACTGAAACTTACCCAATAACAATTGATATTGTAAGATTGAGGCCTAAGTCCTTCATAGTTTATCTAAGGTAGCCATGCAAATAAAAATTTTTTGCTCCAAATGTTGCTTTTCAGAATAGTCTTTCTATACTGTTTCGAGCAAGCTAAAACGGCCAAGATCCCTTGCATAAATGTGGACAAAGACATACTTTATTTTCAGTGTTTTCTTTACGTACAAAATCAGTGTTTTCTCATCGTACAGAAGCAAAAACGGGAGCTTGTCTCCTTAATGTTTAGATGTCAAACTCCACATTTGATGGGCATTCAAAATAAAAAGACTTGCATAATTAGGTAGCCCGATGACTCTTCTTATACATTGATGGCTAGTGCTTATTGGGTAGCCCATAACGACCCAATGTAGATATTGATGGCTAGTGCTTATTGGGTAGCCCATAAATTGGTTGCCGCGTGACTGGTTTGTAGTGCTAGACCAAGTTGAAGCAACACACAACGACCAAATTTCGATTTAAAAGATGAACTGCATGCATGGACAAAAGGAGTTATATAGCTTCAAGTTTTTCTGTTCCTTTTTCATACTCTAACTTGGATAAGCATACTCTATTTATAATCTTTGCCATGCAATGGAAGATAAATGCAAAGTCAGTGCATTGCTAAGGTATAATCTTGTTTAGTTTACTATATCAGTCTCTCCAGGCGTAATATATAGCATCAATCTGTGCAACAAACAAATTATCATAGTGGAACTTGACCTTGAATCAGTCAGGGATAGGTTCAATACTGTATACGTTTTATACGTAATACGTATTTTTCGTTTGATACGGCACAAATTTGGCGTTTAATCGTCAAAAATACGCCCAAAAAATTTGGCGTCGAAAACGCGTTTCTAGTAAAAGCGTTTCGCGTAGTTTAAATCGAAGGTTTCTTCACGCGAAAAAAAAAAAAACTTTTTTTTTAAATTATTATTGCGATGACCCCTCGCTGGCGTGCCACATTGAATTGTGCCATGCCGAGGGTGGGTGTCATTGCTGACTCGAAAAAAAAAATTAAAAAAAAAAAAATTTTTTTGAAATTTTTCGCAAGTTTAAACCGGTTTTGCTTTCTTCGCGATTTTTTTTTTTTTTTCAGCGAAACCTTCGGTTTAAACTACGCGTTTAAGCCGAAGGTTTAAAAAAAAAAAAAAAAATTGAATTTTCGCGTAAGCGAAACTAAAGGTTTCGCTTAAGCGAATTTTTTTTTCGGGCGTGGTATTAAATACGAAAATATGTATTTTTTCCCAAAAATACGTATTTTTGGACTTTATCGTCTGAAAAATAATTTCATCACGTCTGGAACCTATCCACGGAATCGGTTAATCCTTTGTTGCTTCATATTCATTTCTGTAAGCATAGTAAGGGTATGCATTTATCATAAAAGGAGACCATGATTTATGGAGGAAGTCTAGCAATGCCTTGAAGGTAGATTTAATATAACCTGGATCAAAACATCCTGCAGATGGGGAATAAGGCTTCTCAAGTAAATCTTGGTGTTAGCTTATGACTTTGAATCTCTCTCTCTCCACTTAGGTAGGGAAATCCTTAACACTGCTGACTTTTGATTGCATAGCAAAGATTTGGAAGTGCAGAAAACATAAGAGAGTGCTTTCTCAATGTCTAACTTAAGAACACAAATCTGTCGCACCATATGACAAACATAAATATGTTTGAGATGAATGCAGAAAATGCAAGGGGCTCACACCATTGTCTAAGGGTGATGGCTTCAATAGCTGCCATAACACATCATGGTCCAGCATAAAGAACAACTCCTTTTATAGCGCTTTGAAAATATATAATCGGCCCGGGCATTAGTTGAACTTCTATCTTAAGAACATGTAATCGTCTTCCAGAATTTGCATATTACATGGCTCATAGGACTTGCTAGAAGGCTAGGACCTGCAATAGAGGATTATGGCTATGTCAAATATTGAACTTTAATTACTGCTACAATACATAATAGTCCAGCATAAAGGACACTTCCGTATATAATGTGACAGGCATTAGTTGAAATGCAATCTCAAGAACATGTAATCGTCTTCCAAAATTTGCATATTTCGTGGGTCATAGGACTTGCTAGGAGGCTAGGACTTGCTAGGAGGCTAGGACCTGCAGCAGAATATTATGGCTCTGTCAAAGATTGAATTAGCCGAGGGGAAAAACAAATATGCAATGCGGGAGGATCATCCCTATAAAGCGTGCCTCTCGTTAATTAACAATTATATCAACTATTTCTGATCCATCTCATGGTGAATGTTTGAACCACAACATGGTTTTGAAGTGGAACATAAATGTTGCAAAGAAGGAAATAGAAAAGGCAAAAGTCAACTCTAAGCATAGAGTCAAGATGAAATACATTGTACCTTCAAATCTGGAGGCATGCTTTGTAATCTGTTGATATAAGATATGAGAGCCCCATCTTTGCCACCAAAATCTTTCATTTTCTTGCTTAAAAAAAGTCACGAAATCGCAATCGCATCTACAATCACAAAGTGCAATGAAAAAGACTTACACGTATTGTTAGCTCATGTGAATGGTTTTTATATGCAATAGGCATAAGGCACTCATAGTTTAAGTATCTGATAGCTGAAGTATTTAGGTTGACCAAGAGCTTGCTAAAATATCTTTAAGCAAGAATCTTCACTGTCGCATAAAATGTGCACTTGGATTTAGAAAAGAGTCGTTTTTCGCTAGAAATGGCGGGCAACAACGGTATAAAAGCATTCTACGGTGCGAGAAATGGCCTCTCAAGGAGCGATTTGGTGGAGTTCCAACAACCATAGCAGATTTAAACTATTCAAACTCATGGTGTGAACAAACACAATCTTGATGATTCGGGCTATCCAAACTCATGGTGGGAACAATCACAACCTTACGTACAACCACTCCGAGTGCATGCGGGTTCACGGCCATAAAAAAAATCATGTATTTTAAATCCGGCGTCTTGCTTGAAGGGGAATATGAATAGAAAACCTTCCAATGGCATGCCAAATGCAAACCCAACTATCAAGGGGATCCTTTCTACACAACTAAACTAAAGATAATTTTTGGATCATTAGAATCCCAAGATACTTTATAATCAAGATGCTCTGTTTTAAAAGTTTGGGCAATCCGGTACAAAAATGCTAACCTTAAAGAGCCTATGCAAATCCAGATATAGAAAGATAGTTTACCTAGCACATAAAAATATCATAGAGCACAACAACCGGTCTTGTAATCCAAATCCAGCGCATAACCGAATAACTGAATTTTAGCGCATGCATGCAGCTCAGAGCAAAGCAGTATCCACTTTTTGATGGCAAGCGGGAAGAACATGAGCGAGAGAAGACAAAAACAAAGAACACGCATCAGGCACACCCGCTAGTTCAAAGCAAAGCAACTTCGATTCTTGATGCAAATTATGGGCGTCTCTTAAAAAGCTCTCGAAGCATCCCACGGCAACCCAAAGATTTTGCCATATTTTCATGCATCTTGCAAAAGCCCTAATCTAGCAAAAGATAACAGCGGCAACCACATATTTGTTGCTTAGATTTTGCATCAAAGCTAAGAACGGCCCGAACGGTGGATCAACTCCGCCATAGTCGATGTTTCCATTTTCACCGCAATGCGGCCATGAATCAAAGCCATGGCTTATGCTTGGCACCGCCGTAGACATCAATAGCAGCTCTGTAAGCCCTCTAACACGAAAAAAAAAGCAGAGGAGGAAGCTCAATGGAGGAAGCTTCGATGGCGAGAATCGATTGTATGGCTAAATCTCGACCATTGAATTTAAGGCTAAATCTCGGTCGTTGGATCTAGGGCTGGGTCCAACACTTACACCATAACATTATAATATAGGATAAGATAGGTGGCAAGAAGATGTTTTTTTGGAAAAGGATTGAAGTTCTTACTGTTCTCTAGAGCGCTGACAAAATCAGCAAATGGTGGTGTCATTAATAGTGTAGCTCCATCCTGTGACATTTAAGGTAAGAATTGGCCGGTTTGCAAAGACAAGAACATCACGAGAAGGTATAATATCTGCGCAAGGTCGAAAATTACTATGGATTATTACATTTTTCGACAATTTTGAAGGGTCCCTTTTACATCCAAAGGTAAGGTTCTTGAAGCAGTTACCTGGATAAAATATTTACCATGGTGATATTAAATGGCTGCCATCTTGAGGTCTTGTCCATCTTGAGTCAGTAATAGAAGTGATATTTCCATTGGAGTTAGACAAACATAAGGTGGCCTTAAGCGTAAGGCATGGAATGCCTTTGAAAAATCTGCAGAGATTATAGATCCTATGTAAACTATTTTACATCACGTTTACATTTGCATCAGACTGTAGACAACAACTTCAGTGTATAGTTGTATTACAGAGTTCTTATGAATATTTAAGACTGCAAGACATAAATGTTTTTGAATTGGATACAGCAAAGTTCACTATATAACATCATACAATACTAGTAATGGTGCCCAGCGTTGCTGGGCAAATGTTGGGAACCTTTGTGGACGGAAACCTATTGAGCTCAGACTCATTTTTATAAATCTAATATAATAGAAACCAAGTCCATCATTGCTAGGCTATAAGAGGTTTTTGTGCATTCGACAACCTTCCCTTTGCTCCATCCTGCATATCCTTTTTTCCTCATTTTCTTACACACTTTCTTTTTTCCCTTTTCTTATTTTCCCTGCACATTTACTTTAATCCTTCTCTCTTTTTCTTTTCTTTTTTACTCTCTTCTCCCTGCTCTTTTCCTTCCTTTTGTCCTTCTCATTTTTCCCTTTCCCTTTCCCTTTTTTTGACGGCTTTTTTCCTTCCCTTTTCACCTTTCTCCACCCTTCCCATTTTTCTCGTTCTATTCTATTCTATTCTATTCTTTCCCCTTCCCTTTTCTCATGCCCTTTTTCCATTCCCCTTTCCCCACCTTTTTTTTATGTTATTCTTCCTCTCCTCACCCTCTTCTTCTTTATCTCATGTCTCTATTTTTCCATTTTCTTCTTCTTTTTTTCTCGTGCCTTTTTTCCTTTCCTTCCTCCCTTTCTGCCTCCCTTTTTCTTTTTTCCTTTCCTTCTTTTTTCATCCTTTTCCCACCCTTTCCCTTTTTCCTGTGCCCTTTTCCTCTTTCCTTCCCCCCTTCCTTTTCTCTTTCCCTTTCCCTTTCCCTTTCCTTTTTCCTTTTCCCTTTTTCCCATGTATTTTTTCATTCCATTTTTTCCACTTTTTTTACTTGCCTTTTTTTCCGCCTTTCCCTACCCTCTTCCCCTTTTCCCCGTCCCTATTCCCCTTTTTTCTTTTTCTTTTCCCTTTTCCCATGCTCTTTTTCCCTTTATTTTTACCCTTTCCTCACCCTTTCCCTCTTCCATTTTTTTCCGTGCCCTTTTTCCCTTCCTCTTTTCCATTTTCCCTCCTTATTCCTCATGTTCTTTTTTCTTTCCCTTTTCGCCTCCCATTTCCTATTCTATTCTATTCTATTCTATTTCCTTCCTTTTTTCATCATTTTCTCTTTTTCCGTGCCCTTTTCCTCTTTCCTTTCCGCCTTTTTTTTTTCCTTCTCTCTTTTCCTTTCCATTTTCCCACACCTTTTTCCATTCCACCTTTTTCACATGCCCTTTTTCCTCCTTTTCCCACCCCTTTCCCCTTTTCCCTTTTCCTCTTTTCCTATTCCATGTTTTCTATTCTCTTTTTGCTTTTCGCTTTTCTTTTCCCTCTTCCCATACTCTTTTTCCCTTTCTTTTTTTCCTTTCCTCACCCTTTTCCTCTTCTCATGCCACTTTCTCCTTCCTCTCTTCCATTTCCCTCTCCCTTTTCCTCATGCCCTTTTTAGCCTCCTTTTTACTTTTTCCTTTCCCTTTCTATTTTTCCATGCCCTTTTTTCCTTCTCTCCACCATTTTTATCTTCCCCTTTTTCCCTTCTGTCACCCTTTCCCCTCTTCACCTTTTTCCTGTTGCCCCTTTTTTCTTCCCTTTCCTCCCTTCCCCTTTTCTTTTCCCTTATTCTGTCCTCACCCTTTCCCCCTTTTCCTTTTCGTAGTGTCCTTTTTTCCTTCCTTTTCTCCCTTTCTTTTTCTTTCCCTTTTTTCGTGCTCGTTTCCCTTTCCTTTTCCCTTCTCCTTCTTTCCCTTTTACCCGTGCCTTTTTGCCTCTCACTTTGCCCTTTTCTCTGCCATTTTCCCTTTCCTCTTAAGAGATCAGAGCATGGCCAATCACGGTGGTGGGAAGTTGTGCGATAAATCTCGGCCTTCGAATGCAATCAGACGATCTCAACCATCTAAATTAGGGTTTGATTCATGACATATGCTAAAACTTTATAATATAAGATAAGGGCACATCTTTCTAATTCACATCATATCATGTCTTCATCTTACTTTCATGCATGTACATATCAACTCGTGGACCGCCGCTATAAAATCACACAGCTATGTTATAGATGATATATCTCATACTAGTAATGGTGCCCAGCGTTGCTGGGCATAAGTTGAGAGCCTGTAAATGCTTTGGGATGCAGTGAGAAAAGCCCTATCCCTTTCCCTTTCCCTTTTGCTCTATCCCGCATTTCAGTTTTTCTTATTTTCTCTACTTTTTTTTTTCTTTTTTTTTTTTTTTTTCCGTCTTTCTCACATGTTTCCTTGTTTTCCCATCCCTTTCCTTCCCCCTTCCCTGTTCCCGATAATCTTTTTCCCTTCCCTTTTGCTCCTTTCTCCACCTTTTCCCTCTTCTCTTTTTTATTTGCCCTTTTTTCCTTCCCCTTTCTCTTTTTTTATGCCTTCTCTTTTCCCCACCCTTTTTCCATGTCTTCCCTTTTTCTTAACCTTTTTCTCTTTCGCCCTTTTCCATGCCTATTTTCCCTTCTCTTTTCCTCGCCTATTTTCCCTTCTCTTTTCCTCATTTTCCCACTCTTTTCCTCTTTTTTTTTGTGTAACCTGTTCCCTTCCATTTTTCTTTTCTCCCTTCCGTTTTTCATGCCCTTTTTACCTTCCCTTTTTCCATCTCCTCACCCTTTCCCTCTTTCCCTTTTCCATGTTCCCTTTGTCTCTTCCCCTTTTCCATTTTCCTCATTTCCTTTTTCCCGTGCCTCTCTCTCTTTCCCCCCTTTTCCATTCTTTTTTCTTTTCTAGTTCCCTTTTCCCATGCCCTTTTTCCCACCCTTTTCCCTTTTCCCCATGCCTTTTTGCCCTTCACATTCTCTCTTTCCACTTCCCTTTTCTTTTCCTTTTTTCCCTTTTCCTTTCCTTTTTTCTTTTTTTTTCCCTTTTCCTTTTACCCTTTTCCCTTTTCCCCATGCCTTTTTGCCCTTCGCATTCTCTCTTTCCACTTCCCTTTCTTTTTTTTTTTTTTCCCCTTTTCTTTTTCCCTTTTTTTCTTTTTACCTTTTCCTTTTTCCCTTTCCCTTTTTCCTTTTTCCCCATGCCTTTTACCCTTTTCCCTTTTCCCCATGCCTTTTTTCCTTTCACCACCCTTTCTCTTTTTTCCTTTTCTTTTCTCTTTTTTTTTCCTTTTTCACTTTTCCTTTTACCCTTTCCTTTTTCCCCATGCCTTTTTGCCCTTCACATTCTCTCTTTCCACTTCCCTTTTCCTCTTTTTTTCCCTTTTTCTTTTCCCTTTTCCTATTTTTCCCTTTTCCTTTCCCTTTTTTTCCTTTTTTTCCTTTTTCCTTTTACCCTTTTCCCTTTTCCCCATGCCTTTTTGCCCTTCACATTCTCTCTTTCCACTTCCCTTTTCCTTTTTTCCCTTTTCCTTTTTTTCCCTTTTTTTTTCCCTTTTCCTTTTTGCCTTTTTCCTTTTCCCCATGCCTTTTTCTTTTCCCCACCCTTTCTCTTTTTCCTTTTCTTTTCCCTTTTTTCTTTTTTCCCTTTTCCTTTTACCCTTTTCCCTTTTCCCCATGCCTTTTTGCCCTTCACATTCTCTCTTTCCACTTCCCTTTTCCTTTTCCCTCTTTTCATTTACCCTTTCCCCTTAAGAGATCGACGCATGACCAATCACAGTGTTGGTAAGTCGTGCAATAAATTTAGGCCTTCGAATGCATCCAGATGATCTCGGCCATTCAAATTAGGGCTTGATGCACTACGCACTTACGGTATAACATTATAATATAAGATATATGCGGCTATGCCCAATTTACTCTCACAAGGATACTCAAACAAGTGCCTTCATTAACTGCAACATCTCAAGGTGACGAAAGTGTCCATCAATCTGCCCATATTAGCAACCTCTACATCATTAACCCCATAAAATATTGGGGTCCGAGAACATGCATGTGTCTCCAAACACGATGAGATTTATGTTATCGCTTATTAACACCACCATAGTTGTATTATCAAATGATAGATGATAGCTAAAAAAATCGTTGAAAGAATTTTCAAGATAGAGCTTTGTGCATGGAGGTATGGAGAATAGAAGCACCAACAACTAATTCTAACTTTAGCTAAAAAATGCCTTTGAATGAGCTACAATGCATGGCAATGCATTTAAACACATTGGCAACTCTTCCTATCTTCTAGATCTATGTTTCTAAAATGCTCTATATTTGCAGTAAAAAAAGATCACTTGTTTGGGCATCAAACAACCCAATCCTCATCCATATAAAAAAATTAAGACATTTCTTTGTATATAGAATCAAATAAGCAAAAGTGCTTTCAATATTCAAACAACACATGAGCAACGAACAAAGTGTTGTGAAACTATTAGTTTACAAGTTAAAACTTGTAGCTGAATTATCATTCGAATACATATATTAACATTCAACCAAGTGTATGAAGAGAAACAAATCATAACCTTGAGCAGGTCTAGATGTTCAAATACAAGTTTTAATACATAAGCTTGACACTACCGAAGTAGCGAACAAGATTTTTTAAGCTCAGAACAAGCACTTTAATCGGAGCAACAGGCGGATTGTTCTTGAATGGTACAAAACTACTGCAGCCCATCAACTTCTTTATGGTGAATAGTATAGACTAGTACCTTGGAGCAGATTCTTAGTGACTAGATTTATGCCTACAAAAACAAGTACAAATTAATGATATATTTATAGAGAACTGTACTTACACATTCTATTAAATTCAGCATTTGCTAAAAGCAACAGGAGATCTAACAACTGCATGTAAATAATTGTATGCTATCAATCTTAAACTTGAGAAGCCATGTTGTGCCTCTCCCTTATTGAACGCCAACCTGAATATGCACATGCAGCAGACGTCCCATTGTATGGCAGGAACCAAAATACAAACAGATACAATTGTTGACAACACAAGTGCATGTAAGGAAAAGGTAAACCCCCAGGCAAAGGAAGTAAATGGTCCCGACCACCAAGGTCAAACACCAACTGAAACTTGACCCAATAACAATTGATATTGTAAGATTGAGGCCTAAGTCCTTCATAGTTTATCTAAGGTAGCCATGCAAATAAAAAATTTTTGCTCCAAATGTTGCTTTTCAGAATAGTCTTTCTATACTGTTTCGAGCAAGCTAAAACGGCCAAGATCCCTTGCATAAATGTGGACAAAGACATACTTTATTTTCAGTGTTTTCTTTACGTACAAAATCAGTGTTTTCTCATCGTACAGAAGCAAAAACGGGAGCTTGTCTCCTTAATGTTTAGATGTCAAACTCCACATTTGATGGGCATTCAAAATAAAAAGACTTGCATAATTAGGTAGCCCGATGACTCTTCTTATACATTGATGGCTAGTGCTTATTGGGTAGCCCATAACGACCCAATGTAGATATTGATGGCTAGTGCTTATTGGGTAGCCCCAATGTAGCGTTGCACGTACAGCTGTAGTGCTAGACCAAGTTGAAGCAACACACAACGACCAAATTTCGATTTAAAAGATGAACTGCATGCATGGACAAAAGGAGTTATATAGCTTCAAGTTTTTCTGTTCCTTTTTCATACTCTAACTTGGATAAGCATACTCTATTTATAATCTTTGCCATGCAATGGAAGATAAATGCAAAGTCCAGGTGCATTGCTAAGGTATAATCTTGTTTAGTTTACTATATCAGTCTCTCCAGGCGTAATATATAGCATCAATCTGTGCAACAAACAAATTATCATAGTGGAACTTGACCTTGAATCAGTCAGGGATAGGTTCAATACTGTATACGTTTTATACATAATACGTATTTTTCGTTTGATACGGCACAAATTTGACGTTTAATACGTCAAAAATACGTCCAAAAAAAATTTCGGCGTCGAAAAAACGTTTCTAGTAAAACGTTTTGGCGAAGTTTAAATCAAGGTTTTCGCTTACTAAAAAAAAAAAAAAAACTTTTTTTTTTATTATTATTGCGATGACCCTCGCCTGGCGTGCCACATTGAATTGTGCCATGCCGAGGGTGGGTGTCATTGCTGACGCGAAAAAAAAATTTAAAAAAAAAAAATTAAAATTTTTTTGAACGCAGCGTTTAAACCTTCCGGTTTTGCTTTACGCGATTTTTTTTCGGCGTAGTTTAAACCTTCGGTTTAAACGCTGGCGTTTAAAAAAAGGAAGGTTTAAAATTGAAAAAAAGCTGCGAAGTTTAATTCCAAGTAAAAAGCGAAACTAAATTTTTTTCCTTTGAATTTCGACGGCGGAATTTTAATTTAAAAAATCGTATTTTTTAAATAAAAAAAATCGTATTTTTCCCAAAAAACGTATTTTTGGACTTTATCGCCTGAAAAAAAATAATTTCATACGTCTGAGAACCTATCCCTCGAATCAGTTAATCCTTTGTTGCTTCATATTCATTTCTGTAAGCATAGTAAGGGTATGCATTTATCATAAAAGGAGACCATGATTTATGGAGGAAGTCTAGCAATGCCTTGAAGGTAGATTTAATATAACCTGGATCAAAACATCCTGCAGATGGGGAATAAGGCTTCTCAAGTAAATCTTGGTGTTAGCTTATGACTTTGAATCTCTCTCTCTCCACTTAGGTAGGAAATCCTTAACTCGCTGACTTTTGATTGCATAGCAAAGATTTGGAAGTCGAGAAAACATAAAGAGAGTGCTTTCTCAATGTCTAACTTAAGAACACAAATCTGTCGCACCATATGACAAACATAAATATGTTTGAGATGAATGCAGAAAATGCAAGGGGCTCACACCATTGTCTAAGGGTGATGGCTTCAATAGCTGCCATAACACATCATGGTCCAGCATAAAGAACAACTCCTTTTATAGCGCTTTGAAAATATATAATCGGCGGGCATTAGTTGAACTTCTATCTTAAGAACATGTAATCGTCTTGTAATTTGCATATTACATGGCTCATAGGACTTGCTAGAAGGCTAGGACCTGCAATAGAGGATTATGGCTATGTCAAATATTGAACTTTAATTCTTTGCTACAATACATAATAGTCCAAAGATAAAGGACACTTCCGTATATAATGTGACAGGCATTAGTTGAAATGCAATCTCAAGAACATGTAATCGTCTTCCAAAATTTGCATATTTCGTGGGTCATAGGACTTGCTAGGAGGCTAGGACCGCAGTGAGTAATATTATGGCTCTGTCAAAGATTGAATTAGCTTCAGGGAAAAACAAATATGCAATGCAGGAGGATCATCCCTATAAACGTGCCTCTGTTAATTAACAATTATATCAACTATTTCTGATCCATCTCATGGTGAATGTTTGAACCACAACATGGTTTTGAAGTGGAACATAAATGTTGCAAAGAAGGAAATAGAAAAGGCAAAAGTCAACTCTAAGCATAGAGTCAAGATGAAATACATTGTACCTTCAAATCTGGAGGCATGCTTTGTAATCTGTTGATATAAGATATGAGAGCCCCATCTTTGCCACCAAAATCTTTCATTTACCGCTTCGCAAAAAAGTCCTGAAATCTGCAATCGCATCTACAATCACAAAGTGCAATGAAAAAGACTTACACGTATTGTTAGCTCATGTGAATGGTTTTTATATGCAATAGGCATAAGGCACTCATAGTTTAAGTATAGAGTAGCTGAAGTATTTAGGTTGACCAAGAGCTTGCTAAAATATCTTTAAGCAAGAATCTTCACCTGTGCGCAAAATGTGCACTTGGATTTAGAAAAGAGTCGGCCGCTAGAAATGCGGGCAACAACAAGAAAAAGCATTCTACGGTGCGAGAAATGGCCTCTCCAAGGAGCGATTTGGTGGACTTCCAACAACCATAGCAGATTTAAACTATTCAAACTCATGGTGTGAACAAACACAATCTTGACAGATTCAGGCTATCCAAACTCATGGTGGGAACAATCACAACCTTACGTACAACCACTCCGAAGTCCCATGCGGGTTCACGGCCATAAAAAAATCATGTATTTTAAATCTGCGTCTTGTTGAAGGGGAATATGAATAGAAAACCTTCCAATGGCATGCCAAATGCAAACCCAACTATCCAAGGGGATCCTTTCTACAAGCTAAACTAAAGATAATTTTGGATCATTAGAATCCCAAGATACTTTATAATCAAGATGCTCCTGTTTAAAAGCTGGGCAATCCAATCTGAAACGGGAAGAACATGAACAGAGAAGACAAAAACAAAGAACCGCATCAGGCACACCCGCAGTTCAAAGCAAAGAACTTCACGATTCTTGATGCAAATTATGAGCGTCTCTTAAAAAGCTCGAAGCATCCCCGGCAACCCAAAGATTTTGCCATATTTTCATGCATCTTGCAAAAGCCCTAATCTAGCAAAAGATAACAGCGGCAACCACATATTTGTTGCTTAGATTTTGCATCAAAGCTAAGAACGGAACTGAACGGTGGATCAACTCCGCCATAGTAGTCGATGTTTCCATTTTCACCGCAATGCGGCCATGAATCAAAGCCATGGCTTATGCTTGGCATCGCCAGACATCAATAGCAGCTCCTGTCACCCCGTGAGGAAGCTCAATCAATCGATGGCGAGAATCGATTGTATGGCTAAATCTCGGCCATTGAATTTAAGGCTAAATCTCAGTCGTTGGATCTAGGGCTGGGTCCAACACTTACACCATAACATTATAATATAGGATAAGATAGGTGGCAAGAAGATGTTTTTTTGGAAAAGGATTGAAGTTCTTAGCTGACAAAATCAAATGGTGGTGTCATTAATAGTGTAGCTCCATCCACATCTAGGCCTAATCTAGCAAAAAGATAACAGCGGCAACCACATATTTGTTGCTTAGATTTTGCATCAAAGCTAAGAACGGAACTGAACCGGTGGATCAACTCCGCCATAGTCGATGTTTCCATTTTCACCTGCAATGCGGCCATGAATCAAAGCCATGGCTTATGCTTGGCACTGCCGTAGACATCAATAGCAGCTCTGTCACCCTCTAACACAGAAAAAAAGCAGTGAGGAAGCTCAATGGAGGAAGCTCGATGGCGAAATCGATT
Organism: Isoetes taiwanensis; assembly: GCA_021234155.1. Classification (NCBI taxonomy): domain Eukaryota; kingdom Viridiplantae; phylum Streptophyta; class Lycopodiopsida; order Isoetales; family Isoetaceae; genus Isoetes; species Isoetes taiwanensis. The sequence goes on from JAJEKV010000026.1 coordinate 18,652,913, forward strand.
GTATGGCTAAATCTCGGCCATTGAATTTAAGGCTAAATCTCAGTCGTTGGATCTAGGGCTGGGTCCAACACTTACACCATAACATTATAATATAGGATAAGATAGGTGGCAAGAAGATGTTTTTTTGGAAAAGGATTGAAGTTCTTACTGTTCTCTAGAGCGCTGACAAAATCAGCAAATGGTGGTGTCATTAATAGTGTAGCTCCATCCACATCTAGGCCAAGCCATATTGTTTGGTAATGTGACATTTAAGGTAAGAATTGGTCGGTTTGCAAAGACAAGAACATCACGAGAAGGTATAATATCTGCGCAAGGTCGAAAATTACTATGGATCATTACATTTTTCGACAATTTTGAAGGGGTCCCTTTTTACATCCAGTGCACAGGTTCTTGAAGCAGTTACCTGGATAAAATATTTACCATGGTGATATTAAATGGCTGCCATCTTGAGGTCTTGTCCATCTTGAGTCAGTAATAGAGGTGATATTTCCATTGGAGTTAGACAAACATAAGGTGGCCTTAAGCGTAAGGCATGGAATGCCTTTGAAAAATCTGCAGAGATTATAGATCCTATGTAAACTATTTTACATCACGTTTACATTTGCATCAGACTGTAGACAACAACTTCAGTGTATAGTTGTATTACAGAGTTCTTATGAATATTTAAGACTGCAAGACATAAATGTTTTTGAATTGGATACAGCAAAGTTCACTATATAACATCATACAATACTAGTAATGGTGCCCAGCGTTGCTGGGCAAATGTTGGGAACCTTTGTGGACGGAAACCTATTGAGCTCAGACTCATTTTTATAAATCTAATATAATAGAAACCAAGTCCATCATTGCTAGGCTATAAGAGGTTTTTGTGCATTCGACAACCTTCCCTTTGCTCCATCCTGCATATCCTTTTTTCCTCATTTTCTTACACACTTTCTTTTTTCCCTTTTCTTATTTTCCCTGCACATTTACTTTAATCCTTCTCTCTCTCTTTTTTTTCTTTTCTTTTTTACTCTCTTCTCCCTGCTCTTTTCCTTCCTTTTGTCCTTCTTATTTTTCCCTTTACCTTTCCCTTTTTTTGACGGCTTTTTTCCTTCCCTTTTCACCTTTCTCCACCCTTCCCATTTTTCTCGTTCTATTCTATTCTATTCTATTCTTTCCCCTTCCCTTTTCTCATGCCCTTTTTCCATTCCCCTTTCCCCACCTTTTTTTTATGTTATTCTTCCTCTCCTCACCCTCTTCTTCTTTATCTCATGTCTCTATTTTTCCATTTTCTTCTTCTTTTTTTCTCGTGCCTTTTTTCCTTTCCTTCCTCCCTTTCTGCCTCCCTTTTTCTTTTTTCCTTTCCTTCTTTTTTCATCCTTTCCCCACCCTTTCCCTTTTTCCTGTGCCCTTTTCCTCTTTCCTTCCCCCCTTCCTTTTCTCTTTCCCTTTCCCTTTCCCTTTTCCATTCTTTTTTCTTTTCTATTTCCCTTTTCCCATGCCCTTTTTCCCTACCTTTTCCCTTTTCCCCATGCCTTTTTGCCCTTCACATTCTCTCTTTCCACTTCCCTTTTCTTTTCCTTTTTTCCCTTTTCCTTTCCCTTTTTTCTTTTTTTCCTTTTCCTTTTACCCTTTCCCTTTTCCCCATGCCTTTTTGCCCTTCGCATTCTCTCTTTCCACTTCCCTTTTCTTTTTTTCCCTTTTCTTTTCCCTTTTCTTTTTTTCCCTTTTTTTTTTTTTTTTTTTTTTTTTTTTTTTTTTTTTTTTTTTTTTTGAAGGCAGGATATTTATATTTTATTATATAGAAAAAAATTACATAAACAAACAAAGCTAGCAAGTTGTCCCTTATATGGACTGAACATCTTTATGGCGCAATTGCCTAGGTTCCCTATTTAATCTAGTCATCCTCTATAGTGCCTCTGCTGGCCCAAAAGCATACAAAGTATTCATAAAAGCCTGAGATTCTTCCAACAGAGTCGAATTCCGGGTCATAACTATCTCCGAATTTCCTTCTATGAGCAATGCCCATCAAAGAAACTTCAAAGCTAAAGCTTGCTGAGATCCTTCTGTAATCCGAGTTGAGCTTGCCCCTATCCACCTCACATCGGTGTTTCCACACACACCACAATGCAATGGCAACCATCGACCTTTTCAGCTTGGAGGTCCTGAGCATAGCAATCCTCGGCCAACCAAGTTCCTGGGGTGTAATCCCGAGTATGGGCATTGCCCAATCCCAAAAAGGCCTGATTGTTGGGCAGAAAAACATGTGATTGGTATCCTCTTCTGCTTTACATCCGAATGGGCAGTCTGTATCCAAGACAATCTTTCTTTGCTTCAGCCGACATAAGGTATCTATTCCATTTTGCCATGCAAGCCAAATGAAATGTTGGATTTTCCTGCTGCACCACAGATTCCAGCTATCCACCAAATAAGGTAGTATGTCTGCTTCATCATATCCTATTCTGCTGCATATTCTTAAGGGTTCTCTGTGTAGCAGTAACTTGTATAGTAGACTCACCTTATACCCTTTGATAACCTGCCCTCTCTCGTCTTTGATTATCCACTTCTCCTCCACCCCATCTATACCTGAAATGACATCCACTTTTTTCAGAATTTGCTGATATAGTTTCTTGTTCCCCTGCCCGCTTCCCACTATAGTCTTTAGTGAGGACCATGCCTTCCATTTCTGCCTGTTTGCATCCCATATATCCCTTAGCTGACATATGTTTTTCTCCTTCCATCTCGCATAAATTCTTGGGTGTACTAAGGCCAGCGGCAGACCCTCTTCATTACTAAGATAGTGGCACCAAAATATATGAAAGGATCCTGCTTCCCATGGAATCTCCTCCGTTGTAAAGAGTTGGGCCACCTCCTGCCATGCTCCCAAGATATACCTCATCATGGGAGAGACATTACTGCCAATTTCAAACTGTATGAAGGCTGCATTTGGAAGGGTCATTGGGATGGATGGTTTGCCCACCGGATGGCATTTTTGTAGACCATATCTAATGAGGTGCATGGCGGGGGAGTCCTCTCCCTGAATTGCCCTCCAAACCTGCTTGGACGCTAGTACTTGGGCCTGCACTCTGTAATCTTTTAGTCCTAGACCTCCATTCGCTCTATTTCTGCAGACTTCTTCCCATGCCAATTTTGATGCACCACCCCACAGAAATCTTCTGACAATTGCATCCATCTGCTTGTACACGTATTTTGGTCCCATCATTACGGAAGATAGGTATACATGAGACGCTCCAAGGATTGCATTGCATATTGCAGTTCGTCCTGCCAATGATAACGATTTCGAAGACCACCCATTAATTCTTTTCTTGAGTTTGTCTAGTATAGGATTCCATAGCCCCTTAAGCTTTAAGTTAGGACACAAAGGCAGGCCCAACAGCTTGGTGCCCATATCCTTGTCAAGAATTTTCATGTTCCATGCCTTCAATCTAGAATCCACTGTTTCTTCAAAGGGCCATATTAGTGAACACTTGCCGAGATTGAGTTCCACCCCTGTGATACTCGAGAAGTGTTGCATACATTGTAGGAAGTTGCCAATACTGTCATCATCATATCTTACAAAGGCGAATGAGTCATCAGCAAACTGCATAAGTGGGATTTGTCTATTCCCCAACCCGGGTAAGAAGAGGCCTTTGATTCTTCCATTATCCTGTTGCTTTTTGACCATGCATGCCAGCACATGTGCAATTATTAGAAACAGATAGGGGGCGAGGGGACACCCTTGCCTCACCCCTCGCCTAAGAGGAAAGAGTTTGGATGGTTTACCATTCAATAGGATGGATGCACTCCCAGCATGTAGCAGGCCTCTAATCATTTCAATGGTGATTGGATCCATTTGGAGTTTGGCAAGGATCTTCAGTAATGTATCCCAATCTATAGTGTCGTATGCCCGAGAAAAGTCCAGCTTTAAAAGAACACATTTTTGCCCTGATTCCTTGCACCAGTGTAATCCTTCTGCTGCTATTACATAGTTATTGTGAATGCTTCTGCCTGGGAGGAAAGCTGACTGCTCCTTCCCTATCATTCTTCCCAAAGCAATTTTCAGCCTATTCGCTATTAGCTTAGCTATCACTTTGTATAGCGTGTTCGTTAGAGCAATTGGGTGCCACTCATGCATCTGCAGGGGCCTATCTACTTTTGGGATCAAGGTAATGAATCCTGTGGCAATTGCTGGGTGCAATTGTTTTTGTGCCCAAATGTCTTTGATCACATCAACCATATCTTGTCCTAGTAGATCCCAAAACTCTATAAAGAGCTCTGGAGGCAGGCCGTCTGGTCCAGGAGACTTGCCCTTCGCCATTGAGGATAACACCTTGAAGACTTCGGCTGCAGTGATCTCTTGCACGAGGAGAGCATTTTCTTCAGCAGAAAATCTGTCTTGTATGTCTTTGAGACCATCCTCTAGTCTGCTAGCATAATTGGCCTCCGGCTGTTTTTTTGCAAAGAGTGCAGAATACTTGTTGACAAAGAATTCTTCAATCTGCTTTGGGTCTGAAATTACGGGGCCCTGCCCATCTCTGATTTCAGTGATGCTGTTCTCCATCAACCTAGATTTTGCCATTCTAAAAAACAGTTTGGAACTTTCCTGATCAACCTCTAGATAGTGTTTGGTTTTGGATCTAACTGCTGCCCCTTTGGCTTCGAACTCTTCTATCGCCTTGATTTGGTTCTCTAATTCGGCCTCCACCTCATGGAGCTGGCTATCCAGTGCTTTGGTTGCTAATTCTTGTCTGACCATCCTAATTCTCCCATAAAGCTCATTTTTTGTCTTTTTGAACTCTAGCATTCTGGCTGTCCCCCAGGCTTTGATCCATCCTTTGATTTCTCTAACTCTTTTACACCATTTGTTCATACTGGGCAGCTCCATTTGCTTTGGCATCTCTTGCAGGAACTTCCTAAATTCAGTGCAAAACTCCTTTTTATTGAGATATCCAGTGTTAAATTTGAAGGGGGAGCTTGTTTTGATATGTTTGTTCCTCAATGCCGTGAGGTTTAAGATCTGTGGGATATGGTCCGATTGAGTATAGCCCATATCTGCTTCCACATAGCAACCATCTAGAATGTTTGCCCCTTTATTACTCACGTAATATCTATCAAGAAGGCAGTAAACACGAGACTCACCTTTTTGCTTATTTGTCCAAGAGTAGAGGCAATTTGATGGAGGAATTAGACTGAAGCCTATATCATTGATCAGTTTCTCCCATTCAATTCTTTCCTTTCTTTGCAAATTCCTGTGCAGGCCAATTTTTTGATCCCACGAATCAGTCATGTTCAAGTCACCTGCCATAACCCAGCTTGTTGTTTCTTGAGCTTGTAGCCACATTCTGATTTCCTTCCACATCACTGCTCTCTCATCAGGAGAGTTGGAGGCATATATATTGATGAGTCCCCAATTCTCCTCTCCCTCAAAAGTTACAGCTTGCCATCTACCATCTCTAGAGACATGTCTGCTAGCTACTGTTAGATTTCTCCAGAGTGTTGAGACTCCACCTTTAGTACCTATGGCTTTGGAGTTAAGGGACTGATATCCCTTGCCAACCCAATCACCTAGTGAGTTAGCCTGAAACTCATCTAGTCTATGCTCTTGGATTAGTACTACATCAGCATTCAGAGCCCTAATGGCTGCCAATACTCTTGCTCTCTTTAGAGCCCCCCTGATTCCCCTTAGATTCCAAGTTGCTATACGCATTTGGAAAGAGAAGGCACCTGTGGAGTTGCTGACCCATTGCCTAGGCCCCTGGAACATGCTTCCCCTGCCAGGGGACTTATCCCACTGACTGAATTCTCATCTTTACTTCCGCTGTTAGTATCTGTAGTTTCAGCACTGATGTTAGCCAGTCTTGCTTTCCTCCTTCTTCTTCTTCTTCCAGCTGCTCCAGAGGTCTTAGATAAGTTGGGTAGCACTACCTGGATAGGTATGCCACAGCTGCTTACATTCTCTCCAGTTGCAGTACCAACACAGAGCAGATCATGTTTCTTGCCTCGGGCTAGCTCTGCCAAGCCTTCCATCACCTGAGAAGGGCAGGCCTCTTTCATCTTCTCATGCTCTGTCGCAGGGTTCCCTTGTGCTGGCTCTTCGGACAAAGAGTTACTATTGTTGACCCCTCTGTTGCCCATTGTCTCTGTCAGCATCTCACACTGTTCCTCTCTAGTCTCCCTTTGTTTTTCTGGCCTTTGGATCTCAGTATTGGTTTTATTGGCCAACCCATCTTGCATCCCAGCCATCCCTGCGTTTCTTGTTGTCCCTGTCAGCATTCCATTTTGTTCAATTCCAGCTGGCGCTGGTCTGGCCATCACTTGGGCCACCTCACTAGTCTGGCCACTATACTTTACTGACAGCTGCTGAGGCACAACCGCCTTATCCCTTTCAAACTCAGGCAGTTGATTATTGTTGAGGTCTGCAACTACATCTGTTGCAACCGGGTCTCTTATTTCCGTTATCTTTCCTTTTCCCTTGCCCATCACCATCTCTTGGTCCCTTTCCCACCTGTAGTTGGTTGGGCCGCCAGTGATCTGTCCTTCTGCTGGATCAAAAATCTTTAACGTCCCTGGGCTCCTCCTTCCAAAATTAGAATAGTTGCCCCTGCCAGAAGTAGGCTTCCTGCGACCCACTAGCTGAAATCCTTCCCCATCCATTTGGCTGGCTTGAGTTGACTGCCCACCTATGATCATTCTGTTAGCTGGGCAATGAGTACCCAGATGAATACGATTGGAGCACACCTCACAAACTGGCGGGAGGCCTTCCAGATTTAATTTGAAGTTAATCTGTTCATCAAAGAAGCCTCTGCATGAGATTTTATCTGGAATGGGTTTGAGTAGATCAACCATGAAGCATGCTCTTGGGACTGCTTCTTGCCTGTATTCCAGGGCCACAAATTCACCTGTTTTGGAAAAAAGCACCTTCAGCGCATCCTCATTCCAATACTCACAACCTAAGCCTCTGAGTTGGGTCCAAACTGGAAAGGGGAGTGAATCAGGACATTCAGTGTTAAACTTTGCTTTCCACTTCTGAACGTAGAACTCGCCAACCTCACATGAAATTAAACCCCTTCTTAGTAGAATGTCCCGTTCTTTAGCTGTGTTAACCTCCACTAGGAAGTAAGGCTCTCCCAACCAGATGATTCTAGGTAAAGAAGGAACTCTGCAGATTCTTTCCATAGTCCTCCTGATTGATGCTAGAGACGGGGATCCTCTTGTCACACATCCAATCAAGCCCACAGAGTCAAGCTTTCTGATTCGATTTGCAACCACAGAAAGGTGGAGAGAGAGTTCCCTCTCATTACTTGTGCTCATTCCTGGGATTACTTCCTTGAAGACCTCTAGCATCTCATCATCCCTTCCCTTGTCCATTGGTCCAAGATTATATTCTATCTCCCTTCCCTTTCTCAAATAATTCCACTTGAGCGTTTGCACCTAAGCCGGAACAATGAACGAGGAACGAGCCAATTGCTTGGGGATCAACTTCTCCTGTGATGTTACTCAAGAGACCCTGCCTATTTGCCCAGAACCAGCCTGTGGGCACTGCCCCAGTCAACTGAAAGAGATGGGCTGGAAATTCCTTTTCTTCAATGAATGGCTGCCACAGCTCTCCAGTTGATCCGACAAGATTTCCCCAGAGGGTGAGGTCGGCGGAACAAACTACTGCAATATATTCTACCTTCTTGAATGGACTATTAGAACTAACTAAAGAACATACACTACTAATGGAGGAACCCGCCATTCCACATGTGTAAAAATTCCGACATCTGCTCCCTTTATCCTGAGTAAACCTTAACTGAGATCATCACTGTGGACAAGAAAGATGCCAGCAGCCGGCAGATTAGGATTCCCCATAAACTCTCCCAGCCATTCGAAAGAGACTTCCAGCCACCCACAGATGTGATGATCACCTACAACTAGAATGGTAAATATCCTAGACTTCCTAGAGTTAGCAGCCTGTAGCTCAGCCGGGAGGGGAATGCCCATGGGCCAGCCGGATTAAGGCAAGTCCTATCGGGCCTGCAGTCCCTACCCTTCGTTACCACTACCAGCAGATCACTCTGGGAAGGAGAGTGGGATCGAGCATTCAAGAGCAGAGCAACCCTTTTTCCTTTTCCCCATGCCTTTTACCCTTTTCCATTTTCCCCATGCCTTTTTCCTTTCACCACCCTTTCTCTTTTTCCTTTTCTTTTCTCTTTTTTCCTTTTTCCCTTTTCCTTTTACCCTTTCCTTTTTCCCCATGCCTTTTTGCCCTTCACATTCTCTCTTTCCACTTCCCTTTTCCTTTTCCCTCTTTTCATTTACCCTTTCCCCTTAAGAGATCGACGCATGACCAATCACAGTGTTGGTAAGTCGTGCAATAAATTTAGGCCTTCGAATGCATCCAGATGATCTCGGCCATTCAAATTAGGGCTTGATGCACTACGCACTTACGGTATAACATTATAATATAAGATATGCGGCGATGCCCAATCTACTCTCACAAGGATACTCAAACAAGTGCCTTCATTAACTGCAACATCTCAAGGTGACGAAAGTGTCCATCAATCTGCCCATATTAGCAACCTCTACATCATTGACCCCATAAAATATTGGGGTCCGAGAACATGCATGTGTCTCCAAACACGATGAGATTTATGTTATCGCTTATTAACACCACCATAGTTGTATTATCAAATGATAGATGATAGCTAAAAAAATCGTTGAAAGAATTTTCAAGATAGAGCTTTGTGCATGGAGGTATGGAGAATAGAAGCACCAACAACTAATTCTAACTTTAGCTAAAAAATGCCTTTGAATGAGCTACAATGCATGGCAATGCATTTAAACACATTGGCAACTCTTCCTATCTTCTAGATCTATGTTTCTAAAATGCTCTATATTTGCAGTAAAAAAAGATCACTTGTTTGGGCATCAAACAACCCAATCCTCATCCATATAAAAAAATTAAGACATTTCTTTGTATATAGAATCAAATAAGCAAAAGTGCTTTCAATATTCAAACAACACATGAGCAACGAACAAAGTGTTATGAAACTATTAGTTTACAAGTTAAAACTTGTAGCTGAATTATCATTCGAATACATATATTAACATTCAACCAAGTGTATGAAGAGAAACAAATCATAACCTTGAGCAGGTCTAGATGTTCAAATACAAGTTTTAATACATAAGCTTGACACTACCGAAGTAGCGAACAAGATTTTTTAAGCTCAGAACAAGCACTTTAATCGGAGCAACAGGCGGATTGTTCTTGAATGGTACAAAACTACTGCAGCCCATCAACTTCTTTATGGTGAATAGTATAGACTAGTACCTTGGAGCAGATTCTTAGTGACTAGATTTATGCCTACAAAAACAAGTACAAATTAATGATATATTTATAGAGAACTGTACTTACACATTCTATTAAATTCAGCATTTGCTAAAAGCAACAGGAGATCTAACAACTGCATGTAAATAATTGTATGCTATCAATCTTAAACTTGAGAAGCCATGTTGTGCCTCTCCCTTATTGAACGCCAACCTGAATATGCACATGCAGCAGACGTTCCATTGTATGGCAGGAACCAAAATACAAACAGATACAATTGTTGACAACACAAGTGCATGTAAGGAAAAGGTAGACCCCCAGGCAAAGGAAGTAAATGGTCCCGACCACCAAGGTCAAACACCAACTGAAACTTGACCCAATAACAATTGATATTGTAAGATTGAGGCCTAAGTCCTTCATAATTTATCTAAGGTAGCCATGCAAATAAAATTTTTTTGCTCCAAATGTTGCTTTTCATAATAGTCTTTCTATACTATTTCGAGCAAGCTAAAACGGCCAAGATCCCTTGCATAAATGTGGACAAAGACATACTTTATTTTCAGTGTTTTCTTTACGTACAAAATCAGTGTTTTCTCATCGTACAGAAGCAAAAACGGGAGCTTGTCTCCTTAATGTTTAGATGTCAAACTCCACATTTGATGGGCATTCAAAATAAAAAGACTTGCATAATTAGGTAGCCCGATGACTCTTCTTATACATTGATGGCTAGTGCTTATTGGGTAGCCCATAACGACCCAATGTAGATATTGATGGCTAGTGCTTATTGGGTAGCCCCAATGTAGCGTTGCACGTACAGCTGTAGTGCTAGACCAAGTTGAAGCAACACACAACGACCAAATTTCGATTTAAAAGATGAACTGCATGCATGGACAAAAGGAGTTATATAGCTTCAAGTTTTTCTGTTCCTTTTTCATACTCTAACTTGGATAAGCATACTCTATTTATAATCTTTGCCATGCAATGGAAGATAAATGCAAAGTCCAGGTGCATTGCTAAGGTATAATCTTGTTTAGTTTACTATATCAGTCTCTCCAGGCGTAATATATAGCATCAATCTGTGCAACAAACAAATTATCATAGTGGAACTTGACCTTGAATCAGTCAGGGATAGGTTCAATACTGTATACGTTTTATACATAATACGTATTTTTCGTTTGATACGGCACAAATTTGACGTTTAATTCGTCAAAAATACGTCAAAAAATTTCGTCGAAAAAAACGTTTCTAGTAAAAGCGTTTAAGTTTAAAAGCTGGCGAAGGTTTAAACTACGCGAAAATTAAAAAAAAAACTTTTTTTTTAAATTATTATTGCGATGACCCTCGCCTGGCGTGCCACATTGAATTGTGCCATGCCGAGGGTGGGTGTCATTGCTTACGCGATTTTTTTTTTTTTTTTTTTCCGCGTAAGCGAAACCGGTTTAAACTTACGCGGAAAAAAAAGGTTGAAGGTTTAAAAGCGAATTTCCGGCGTAAACTAAAGGTTTAAACTTTACGCGAATTTTTTTTTTCCGGCCGGCGAGTATTAAATACGAAAAATACGTATTTTTCCCAAAAATACGTATTTTTGGACTTTATACGTCTGAAAAAATAATTTCATACGTACAGAACCTATCCCTGGAATCAGTTAATCCTTTGTTGCTTCATATTCATTTCTGTAAGCATAGTAAGGGTATGCATTTATCATAAAAGGAGACCATGATTTATGGAGGAAGTCTAGCAATGCCTTGAAGGTAGATTTAATATAACCTGGATCAAAACATCCTGCAGATGGGGAATAAGGCTTCTCAAGTAAATCTTGGTGTTAGCTTATGACTTTGAATCTCTCTCTCTCCACTTAGGTAGGGAAATCCTTAACACTGCTGACTTTTGATTGCATAGCAAAGATTTGGAAGTGCAGAAAACATAAGAGAGTGCTTTCTCAATGTCTAACTTAAGAACACAAATCTGTCGCACCATATGACAAACATAAATATGTTTGAGATGAATGCAGAAAATGCAAGGGGCTCACACCATTGTCTAAGGGTGATGGCTTCAATAGCTGCCATAACACATCATGGTCCAGCATAAAGAACAACTCCTTTTATAGCGCTTTGAAAATATATAATCTGACAGGCATTAGTTGAACTTCTATCTTAAGAACATGTAATCGTCTTCCAGAATTTGCATATTACATGGCTCATAGGACTTGCTAGAAGGCTAGGACCTGCAATAGAGGATTATGGCTATGTCAAATATTGAACTTTAATTACTGCTACAATACATAATAGTCCAGCATAAAGGACACTTCCGTATATAATGTGACAGGCATTAGTTGAAATGCAATCTCAAGAACATGTAATCGTCTTCCAAAATTTGCATATTTCGTGGGTCATAGGACTTGCTAGGAGGCTAGGACCTGCAGCAGAATATTATGGCTCTGTCAAAGATTGAATTAGCTTCAGGGAAAAACAAATATGCAATGCAGGAGGATCATCCCTATAAACGTGCCTCTGTTAATTAACAATTATATCAACTATTTCTGATCCATCTCATGGTGAATGTTTGAACCACAACATGGTTTTGAAGTGGAACATAAATGTTGCAAAGAAGGAAATAGAAAAGGCAAAAGTCAACTCTAAGCATAGAGTCAAGATGAAATACATTGTACCTTCAAATCTGGAGGCATGCTTTGTAATCTGTTGATATAAGATATGAGAGCCCCATCTTTGCCACCAAAACCTTTCATTTACCGCTTCGCAAAAAAGTCCTGAAATCTGCAATCGCATCTACAATCACAAAGTGCAATGAAAAAGACTTACACGTATTGTTAGCTCATGTGAATGGTTTTTATATGCAATAGGCATAAGGCACTCATAGTTTAAGTATACAGTAGCTGAAGTATTTAGGTTGACCAAGAGCTTGCTAAAATATCTTTAAGCAAGAATCTTCACCTGTGCGCAAAATGTGCACTTGGATTTAGAAAAGAGTCAGTTTCTGCTAGAAATCTGGGCAACAACAGCGCAAAAGCATTCTCTGGTCTGAGAAATGGCCTCTCGAAGGAGCGATTTGGTGGAGTTCCAACAACCATAGCAGATTTAAACTATTCAAACTCATGGTGTGAACAAACACAATCTTGACAGATTCAGGCTATCCAAACTCATGGTGGGAACAATCACAACCTTCTGTACAACCACTCCGAGTCTGTCTGGGTTCACACGGCCATAAAAAAAATCATGTATTTTAAATCCGCGTCTTGCAGAAGGGGAATATGAATAGAAAACCTTCCAATGGCATGCCAAATGCAAACCCAACTATCCAAGGGGATCCTTTCTACACAGCTAAACTAAAGATAATTTTGGATCATTAGAATCCCAAGATACTTTATAATCAAGATGCTCCTGTTTAAAAGCTGGGCAATCCAGTACAGAACGGGAAGAACATGAACAGAGAAGACAAAAACAAAGAACCTGCATCAGGCACACCCGCAGTTCAAAGCAGCAACTTCCTGATTCTTGATGCAAATTATGAGCGTCTCTTAAAAAAGCTCTGAAGCATCCCCTGGCAACCCAAAGATTTTGCCATATTTTCATGCATCTTGCAAAAGCCCTAATCTAGCAAAAAGATAACAGCGGCAACCACATATTTGTTGCTTAGATTTTGCATCAAAGCTAAGAACGGAACTGAACCGGTGGATCAACTCCGCCATAGTCGATGTTTCCATTTTCACCTGCAATGCGGCCATGAATCAAAGCCATGGCTTATGCTTGGCACTGCCGTAGACATCAATAGCAGCTCTGTCGCCCTCTAACACAGAAAAAACAGCGTGAGGAAGCTCAATGGAGGAAGCTCGATGGCGAGAATCTGATTGTATGGCTAAATCTCGGCCATTGAATTTAAGGCTAAATCTCAGTCGTTGGATCTAGGGCTGGGTCCAACACTTACACCATAACATTATAATATAGGATAAGATAGGTGGCAAGAAGATGTTTTTTTGGAAAAGGATTGAAGTTCTTACTGTTCTCTAGAGCGCTGACAAAATCAGCAAATGGTGGTGTCATTAATAGTGTAGCTCCATCCACATCTAGGCCAAGCCATATTGTTTGGTAATGTGACATTTAAGGTAAGAATTGGCCGGTTTGCAAAGACAAGAACATCACGAGAAGGTATAATATCTGCGCAAGGTCGAAAATTACTATGGATCATTACATTTTTCGACAATTTTGAAGGGGTCCCTTTTTACATCCAGTGCACAGGTTCTTGAAGCAGTTACCTGGATAAAATATTTACCATGGTGATATTAAATGGCTGCCATCTTGAGGTCTTGTCCATCTTGAGTCAGTAATAGAGGTGATATTTCCATTGGAGTTAGACAAACATAAGGTGGCCTTAAGCGTAAGGCATGGAAGCATGCATTGAGGTTGTTCTTGGGCCTCAAGAGCCTCCAACCAGGAAGAAAAAGAAGAAGAAAAGCAAGAGAAATGAAAGCAATGGGGAGGATGAGGGCTTTCCAAGAGCCCCCCATCAGGCAAGCTGAAGCACATATGGCTAATGCCATCTGGACAGCACTGGAAGTTACCAAAAATCAGGTAGAGGCTTAGTTAAATTTATTATCCTTCTCATGAAAATAGTAAGTTGGAACTTAAGAGGCATTAGAGGTGCATTAAAACGTTCTAGGGTCATAACAGCATTAAGAACAATTGCTGCTGATGTAGTGATGCTTCAGGAACACCGTCTTGGTGAGTTCGAGGCAAACTCTTTTGGAAGTTGGATCTCTTGTGGATATAGCTCACTGGTTTGCAGGGCAAATGGCACTAAGGAAGGAGTTGGCCTCCTCTGGAGGGGACTTAAGATGACTGACACCTACTGCCATCAAGAGGGCAGGTGGCAAGCTATTATTTTTGAGACTGACAACATCAAATGGGGAATCATCAATAACTATGCTTCAAACAAGCCTAAAGAGAGAGCTTTGATGTGGACACAAATTGAGAGATGGATTAGAAACCAGGCAGTAGAAAATTGGCTCCTCGGTGGAGACTTCAATATGACTGAGACCTGGGATCAGAAAGTTGGCATCCAAAGAAATTTATCAGCTGAAGAAAAAATTGCATGGGAAAATCTCATTGACACCGCAGGATTTACTCTTATTCCCCCCTCAACTTCAGAGTACTCGTGGAGTAACAAACAAGAAGGGGAGAAGCGTGTATACTGTCTCCTTGATCGATTTTACATTGTAAGTAGATCTGCGCCCTTTCTAGATAAGCATTTTGTTGAAGGAGAACAGGGCTTCTCTCAGTCTGATCATATTCCCCAGAAACTAACCCTTGAGATGCCCTCTCACCGGCCAAAAAAGTGTGCAACCCCCTTCAAATTCAACTCTAGTTATCTAAATAAACCTGAATTCTGCCAGCCATTCAGGGCATACCTGGCCTCTACTCCAAAAATCAGGCAATACAAAAGCATGCAGGCTTGGGCTTCTAAGCTAAAGAACATGAAGGGATGGATAAAAAGGTGGGGAAGCGCAAGAGCCAAAGCTTTTCAGCAGACTAAGCTGCAACTATATGACGAAATGAGGGACATTCATGCCAAGCTAATGCGCGATCCATCCAACATCTCTTATCAGAATTATGAGTCAGATTTAGATATCAGAATCAAAGCAATCGAAGAAGAGGAAGCAAGGGGTGCAGCAGTCAGGGCCAAAGCCAAGTGGCATGAAAATATGGACAATGAAAACTCAAAAATCTTTTTTAGATTGGCTGGAAACAGAACTCTGGAAAATGGTATCAATGAGATCAAAGATGGCAGCTCCAACCTCATCAAAGACCCCATTGACATCAAAAGGTATGTTCTGGACACTTACACCAATTTGTTTGCGGCTGATAAGCTCCCTGCAGACTACAACAATGCTTGATCTCTGTCTAAGTGTTCTTGAACCGTCAGTTACAGCAAATGAAAACATCCAGCTCTGCAAAACAATAACAAAGGATGAAGTTCACTCCACCCTCAAGGGAATGGCACAGGGCAAATCGCCCAACCCGGATGGCTTCCCCCCCGAATTTTTCCTGGAATTCTGGGAGGATCTTGGGGATGATTTAACAGCAGTCTTACTTGGTGCTTGGACGTTTGAGAGCCTGCATCCTTCACTATCCACAGGGTTTGTTGCATTAATCCCAAAGGTAGAAAAGCCTACTGCTATTGAAGAATGGCGCCCAATTGCTCTCACTAACACGACCTACAAGATTATGGCTAAGCTCCTTGCAAATCGACTTAAGCCAATACTGTGCAAGCTAATAAGGGCAGAGCAAACAGCATTCCTACCGGGCAGAAACATTCTATCAAACTATTTGGCAGCCTGTTAAGGCCTGCATTGGGCTGAACAAAGCAAGCAGAAATGCATCATGCTCAAATTGGATTTTAAACGCGCATTCGATACAGTGAGATGGGACTCCATCAGGGAAGTCATGGGCAAACTAGGCTTTGGAGAGAAGTTTGTAAACATGGTCATGGGGCTCAACAAGTCTGCTTCGGCATCAGTCCTCATCAATGTCAGCCCAACCCAACTGTTTCCTCTTAGAAAGGGGGTAAGGCAGGGCTGCCCACTTGCCCCTTATATTTTCATTCTATTAGCAAATGTTCTGACTCTCTTAGTGCAGTCGAAAGCCCAAAACAGCGAGATCAATGGGATCAAACTTCCTTCTGCATCTCAGGGTCAATTAACCATACAACAGTTTGCTGACGACACATTTATATTCCTAAGGTACGATGATTCCAGCTTCAACAACTGCTTTGAGACAATTAAAGCTTTCAGCACTTTTACTGGAGTTTGCTTGAATAGCAGTAAATGCTCAATTATATGGCCTCATATTGAGCAGCCTCCTAAACAGATTCTGGATTATGGATTGCACATTATCAAAAAAGGCGAAGCAACAAAACTACTTGGATTGCCCTTGGCAATGGGAGCTCTCCCTCCAGGCACCTGGAACTCCTTTCTCGACAAATTGAAAAGAAGAATAAACCTATGGTCAAGCAAGGGGCTCTCAATAGCAGGTCGGATTACCATAGCCAACTGTGTACTCAGCAGCTCATTCATATATGAGTCTTCGGTGTTGTTGGCTCCCAAATATGTATATCAACGCATGGAGCAGTTCATAAGAGGGTTCGTTTGGCAGGGCTTACCAAAAATTGCATGGTCAGAAGTATGCAAGCCTAAGACGCTTGGAGGACTAGGCAGTAAAAACTTGTTAACGCACTCCCAAGTCCTTATCTCCAAGCTCGTTTGGGGGGCTCTCAATCAAGAGGCAGATTTTGGATCTCAATTCATTAGGTACTGGCTGGGCAAAGCAAGCCCAACCTCTAAGCCATCCCTGTCACTGTCATGTAAATCTGCATGCTTTAATGACTTCAAGATAGCACCTGGGACTTCTCCAGTTATGCGAAAGATCCTTGAAGCTTGGATGGAAGTTAAAGATGTTTTCAGACCAGCACAAGCAACATGGCACTCAGGAAATCTTTCAATCTTCTGGAGCCCAATGGTCAGCACCCAAGAGGACTACCCATTAGCCCTGCAACACCCAAGAATTTGTAGAAAATGGGAACGAGCTGGATTATCACTCTTAAAGGACCTATGGAGCATAGAAAACAACTGCTGGTGGTCATGGACTAAAGTCAAGCTAATGATTGGAGGAACCTGCTCAGACAGAATGGTCTACAATAAAATCATGAGCCAGGTGAGTATGCTATCAGGAATTGAAGGCCAGGAGGAAATCTGGCTGTTAAACAACAAAAACTCATACTCTGTCAGCACAGTCTACAAAGCTCTATCTAGTGATGATCTCCCGGCAGTGTCCTCCAGAATCAACCTAACTAGATCCGGCTATGTAAATCAGCTGAAGAACTGCTGGCAGTCACACTGTGCAAAGAAAATACAGATGTTCATGTGGCTTACCTGGCGTAGTGGTCTAGCCACCAAAACCTGGCTGCTCCGAAGGAGAATTGTGGAAGAAACCAGCTGCCCCCTGAAATGTGGCAATGAGGAAGAGATCGGCCACATGTTTTTCTGCCCGAAAATCATGTCGTTTTGGGAATGGGTCGCCCCCATCCTCCAAATCGATCACAACCAGCTTCAATGGCCAGGGATTATGATGTTGGAGCAAGATAAGGTAGGCCAATCCGTCATCAGCACTGCCCTCTGGGCTGTTTGGAAGCACAGATGTGCGGTAGCCATGGGTGGCGAGGAGATCTCGGTGCTAAAAATAAAAAACGGTGTTTTGCTCCATAGATCTTCAGCTATTTGCCCATCAAGACTTGATGATGGCAGCCTATTTTGAATGAATACTGCTGCTTGTACTGCTTCTTGCCAGAGAAAGTTGGGCAAACCAGACTGTTTTAACATTGATCTTACAGAGTCAAGTATGTACCTGTTTTTCCTTTCAGCTACTCCGTTCTGCTGAGGAGTATGGCTACATGTAATTTGCCTTTTAATTCCTCTTTCTCTGCAATGCTTCTTGAATATGTCATTAACAAACTCTCCTCCTCTATCTGTCCTAAGACATTTAATTTTTCTCCCAGTCATTCTTTCTGCTTCTGCTTCAAAAATCCTATAAGCATTATAAGCCTGATTTTTCCTTCTAAGAAAGAAACATTTAGTGTGCCTGGAGTGATCGTCTATAAAAGTGATAAAGTACCTTTTTCCTTGCAGACTTGTGACATTGATTGGTCCACAGAGGTCTGAGTGCACCAGCTCCAATAGCTCTCCAGCTCGTTCATGTCTTTTCCTGAAAGGCAATCTTGTACTTTTGCCTGCCATGCATCCAAAACAAACAAATTCATTACTTTCAGCTGCAGATATTAGTCCCCTTTTCACCATTTCTCTTAGATTGTCTATGTTTGCATGAGGGTGAAAGCATGCTAGGGTGTACCATCTAAAGTACTTTTTAGTGAGTGCGAAACTACCCAGAAAAGTACTCAGCACTGGGTACTGGGAACTTGCATAAATGCTGCAATAAAGAATAAGTTTGAGAGTTAATTCATTTATTTTAGTCTCTAATGGTATTGTTATCCTTTACTACTATAGATTGACATGTTATTGACCTTCAATTCAAAAAAAAATAATTGATTTTAATGGAAAGAAAAAACTGAAAGTACCAGTTTTAAAAGTACCCAGTGTAGGTACTTTTGAGGGTTCCAAAAGTGGTACACCGTAGCATGCTTTCACCCATGACTTAATCTTTCATGCCATAGTTTTAGAGTAGGAATTTCTACTGAGTTTCTTCCAGACAAGATTTTATTGTGAAACCCAAACAGGTTACCAACTCGTTTTGCAAGGAACTTCACTTTATTATTTTCATAAACTTTACAGCAGTGCTTGTCAAATACAAGCTCAAATCCCATATCCACAAGCTGGCTGACTGAAATGAGGTTCCTTATAATATTTGGAACAGAAAGCACATCATGAAGATTAACTATGTTGCCATCTAAGTCAAACAGTTCAAGCATTCCTGACTCATTTACTTCTTGCAATTCTCCATCTCCCATTTGAACAAAAGTAGATGATCTTATCTTCCTTTGTTTGAGAGCATCAGTAGTTCTAACTACTGATCTCTCAGCTCCACTATCTATCACAAGAAGATCACCATTTTTGTTAGAAGTTTGATCAGAAATAGGGCAAGTTATAGCTGTGCATACCTCGGCATCAGAGTCTTCTCCTTCATTGTTAATATCTTGAGTTAGATTGACACTGCTGACTCCATCAGATTTGCTCCTTATGTTATTATTTTTCCTACCTGAACTTGTGTCTCCCTTGCCCTTATCTTTATTTTTCCTGTTTATCTTGATCTAAATCCAGCCTGAGTTTCAGCTCTGACATTATGTCCTTCGACCCACAGACTTATCTTCTTCTCTAAAAGTGATGCAAATAATTTTGAGAAGAGCTCATGCAACGGTTGGCCAGGCACTAGTAATCGAACATACCGCTCTCGGATATGGGCAAATGCGGGGCAGATCTGGAGGGCATTACATTCATCCTCAATGGCGCCCTAGTGGCAACACTGGCAAAGCCTTTGCTCTCGTGCTTCCCGAGCCCAACGTCATGTCTCAATGCGAAGGCGATGTGCACCCGTGCGAATGGAAGCTATAAGTCTGAGCCCAACGTCCTGTCTCAATGCGAAGGCGATGTGCACCTGTGCGAATGGAAGCTATAAGTCTGCACTTCTTCATGGGCAACTGGGTGTACAAGTACTGGTGTGGGCCTCTCGTGAGCCTAGGATTGACTTGCTGCTAATAGTGTGCCAGCTTAACGTGCGTCAGAGCATCTGCATCCCAGAGCTTGCGAAGGAAAGTAGCATCTAGGTACAGCTTAAGTGCCGTGTGATCTTTCTTTGTCCTTACACGTACGCATCTGTTTGCCTGCACACCCCAGCGTGAGAACCACTGAGCTTGCTTGTCCTTCCAGCAGGCTTTCAGATGTTGGGGACCCATCGCCATGACCAAAGCAAGGTTGGGCAAACGTGTATCACCCATAGCGACCACCTTCTGGAAGTAAATGATATGGCGTTCCAATGCAACCCATTCAAGGGGTAGAAAAACTGTCTCCTGGAGTAGGATCTGGTATGGAACTGTGGACTTTACCCCAAGGGCTCATGCCAAGAAGGCTTTCTGCACCTGCTCGAGGTCATTCCAAGTGTTGAGGAATATCACCGGACCCCACACTTCTGCCCTATACAAAAGGACCGGCTCGACTAAGGCCCGAAACAAGTGTGACTAGTGGCCCCAGGCATACAACTCTGCCTTGTGGTTGTTGTTCTGCATGGCATATAGTGCTTTCCAACTTGCCGTGACCTGCAACCTGATGGCAGCATCCCAATGTGTGGTAGTAGAGAACTCGATCCCCAAGTACTTGTAGGTCGGAGCCACCTCTACAACTTGTCCCTGGTAAGTGAATGAGGGAAGCCTTGGCTGACGGGATGATGAAACTAGCAGCACCCTAGTTTTGGCCAAGTTAACTCGCATGCCAGTGAATCGGCAAAAAGTGTCAAGAGCATCCAGGTGACGTTGCATGTCCTCTGGAGTATAGGCCAGGAGGTTGACATCGTCAGCATATATGAGTTGCCGGATTGTGTGATGCATGAGATGGGCGCCCACACCTCCATGCTCAGAGAGATAATCTTCCAGCTGATCAATGTATAGGCCAAAGAGTGTGGTCAAGACAACTCCTCATAAGATGAAGGCATTGAAAACTTACAATTGTTAAAGGCTCGATATGGGAATGAAGACTTTCTCTAAGGGAATGAAGACTTTCTCTAAGCACATGCTACATGAGACAGATATTTATCCTGAGGTTCAAGACGAACTCTTGGGAACTCTTCGGACTTGAAAACATGGACTGACAATGCAGACATTGTCTTTTTTAAGTCGGAGAGAATGTAAGGAACCTTAGGACAAAACGAGATATACGTTCATACATCTGTTTGTACAGTATTTTTGTACGTGTCTTTTGGTTCATGTCTTTTCACATGGACAAAAGGCCACAATTTTGTACATTTTGTTAACTTGAAATAAGAGATGTAGTTTAGGTACGCATGTTGTCTTCTCATGGATTTGTTTCTTGCTCATTACAAGGCACCTGGAGTTCCTATTAAAGAAAAAAAGCTGGGTAAGACCAACGAGAAACTTGAAAAACTTAACCAGATTAAAATGGTCAAAGATGTTATCTACCTCCCGATCACTTCCATGAAATTGCCTCCCGAAAACGGACATGGAGAGAGATCATTGCAAGTGAGAAGATCACTTAATAAATTTAAAAGAAACGATTAGGTGTAATCCTCAGGCCTATGTAGCACCCATTAAGGTGTTGGTTGACAGGAGCCAATGTGTGGACCCACATGAGTATGATAGGAAGAAAACATAAACCTACACACATTATATACTAAGAGGTAACCACAGTTTCAAGGCCAGGAGACAGCTCTATAAGGAGAAGCAAACCAGTCGATATCTAAATGTTCTATACTGTCCATGATGGCTTAGAAGATGATGAAGCCAAAATACTGGCTAATAATTATAATGCAGACAATGAATACAAGCTCAAGATGAGGTTTGTCGATAAGATCATATTCATGCATAGAGAGTATGTGCTCTTCAAAGAGAAGTTTGGTGAAGCTCTAAGAACATCAGCCAACTGGTTGGACTAAAAAGAACAATGCGATGTCAAGTGTTGCCTGAAATATGATGAAGCAAACAAAAGGGCAACACTTCTGGGGCATGATAATTGGTTCCAACATGCATCCAGGGAGGGCAGGGTAAGCTAGTCCATATTCTGGAATACTGTCTTTGAAAGTTTGCACACTCAACTTCTTGCTTTTGATTTAGATTTGGGAGTTGTAGAATCAAATTTTTGACATGTTCGAACATGGTGAGCTTAAAAGTAAAGGCAAGGTCTCTGACAAAAAGAAGGGAACTGATGTTCCTAGAAAAGAAATGTCCATCACAGCGTGGAGAGAACTACAAGGGTTCCAAGATATGGGCCTTGCTTGAAAATTTGCTGCAGAAAGTCGTGGATAAAGTATTCACTTTGGAAGAAATGTCCAAAGAGCTACATAAGTAAGTTTTTTTTCCTATTCCAAAATAATACATTTTTGTATTCCGAAACACGTTTCTGTGTTCAGATCTCATTGAGTTGCTTTTCAGTATACTTGTATTCCGGAATACTCATGCTGGTTTTTTATTTCACATGCCGCCAAAAGAATGTAATTCAGTGCCCGACATCTTTAATGGAGCAGCTCAATATTGATAAATGGGAATGATGCAAGGAGCTTTATCCAGTAGCAATATCTGATGAAGGGATCATCTAGTGTGTTCCTAATTTTGAAGGCTCGGTATGTATAGAAATGATCATATACTTTTCCTATACCTTTGCAACCTTTTTCTTGTGCATTAAATAAAACTAATCAGGAGTAACAGTGTGCTTGCTCCATTTAATTGTGCCAGTTCATTTTTCTCTATTCTGTAATAGATGCTTCTTAGTTTTCAAGACACTTAACCCCCAATTTTCTATTCCAGAGAAAACTATCTCTATGTCTTATTTCTCTTATACTTTCCATGTCACACAGGTGCAAAACCAACGTCAACCATCATGGTGAAGGCCCTAGGCTGATGAGCAAGGTTGAGTATTTACATGTAGCCTACTGGAGTTTTGATGGCAAGAGAGCCATAGAACATTTTAACGCTGCTGCTAGCTCTGGTTTCTCGAATGTTCTTCAGTTTCCAGCAATGTTGCAAAAACTAAGTGATCCTAGCTCATAAGGCAAAGTTAACCATTATCAAAAGCCTCAAAAGCTCATCGACCACATCCTTGATATGTTTTCATGTCAAGGAGACTAAATATTGGATGCTTTCTCAGAATCTGATACAACAATATCATGTGCACTTAAAAATGGTCGAAATTGTGTTGCAGTGGATATAGATAGGGAGGCTGTGAGCTTCACAAAGATGAGGTTGTCTGCCCTGCCTTCTCTTCCTGATGAAAATGAAGAGTTAGGAGCCGAAACCTCATCCGATTATACCAAGGTTACTTCTTCAGAAGTACAACCTCCTCCTACGAGTTGCTTAGATGATGAAGCCACATTTGTGGAACTAAAGGTTGTGGTTGCTTCTTCCCAAGAAGAAGAAAAACAAGTAGGAGCTATTGAGGAGCAGCCTGAGAACCAGTTCAAGAGTGTATAAGATCAACTAGGGACAAGTAGCTCCAATGTAGAAGATTATGATTTGGACCTCTACAACAAGATGGCGTATTAAACGGGAGCAAATCATCGAAATGGGAGCAAAAGGAATATTCCTCAAAGATTCCTTTTTTCCTCCAAAAAAAAGCTAAAATTGAGGTAAAAAAAATAAATGTGTTTGACCTTCCCAAAATCACCAATTTTTTTGTGCAAAGAGAGATTTGACTATGTTAAAGTGACACTTTCCATAGCAATTAGAACTTTCTTAAATTATGTTTTTTGAGAGAACATGTAATTTAAGAAAATATTACTTTTAACCGAAAGTTGAAGTGAAGTCTTCAACTGAAATTGTAGTATTTTCAAAATTTGAAGATAAAATCCTCATATTCACATGCAAAATTTACAATCTTTTCTTAAGACTCAGTTATGTGCAAAAGTGTGAGGAGTGATGAAAGAGGGATCCATCATATCATCATGCTCGTTTACGCCTTCGTCATCACCTTCACTTCTTTCACTGTCACTTGAGGAACTGCTAGAGTTATCTTCCTCGTCACTATCGACAAAGGGTGAAGCATTGCCACTCTCTTCATCTTCTTCCTCACAATTACAAGCTTTTTTAAGCAAGTTGATCGTCCTTTGACGTAGACGATTGTCCGATTTTAATTTGAAATTATAGCACAATATAGTCACATCACATAGGTTTAGCTCATCCCTACAACCCACTTTCTTGGTCTTTCCTCCCTTTCCTTGACTTCTCATTTCTAACTCATATCTACCTTCAAAAGCATTTTTTGAACGTGTAGCAAGCCAGTGAATCTTGAGCTTAGTCACTAAGCCTTCCTTCTTGATTGTATCGAGTACTTTTGCTATCCAAAAAGGTCGCCCTTTTTCATCCTCCTCAGTCGAAAGAGCAATCAGCATACCTTTGGCAATTTCTGTGATATTACCTGGAGTTTCATTCTTACGTCTTGGTCCGAGCTACATGACCCGGTCCTCGTCTTCCTGTAGTGCAGGTGCTACTGTAGCATTTCTCAGACCTGTCTGGTGTTGGGGTTGATGGAAGGCATTAGGTCAATCAGAAGGTTTTTGCAACTGTCTTAGAGTTAGGTTTTGAAGCACAATCTGTTGTTCAACAAAGAAACTTCTCCACCATATTTGGTCCTCTTCTAAGAAGTACTGAAAGCCCGAGGAAACTCCATTCTCAATTGCTTTTAAAGATTTCACTGAAATTATAGCTGTTATATCGGCTGCAAAATGACCACCAGCTGCTCCTTCATGTGCCACTTGAAGAATACCCTCAATTTCATGAGGCATAATACACCTCCGCAACACATCATCTTGCCCCCTTTTGTAAAGTTGGCCAGATATCAAACAAAACTTGGATGCTCTATGAAATCCTTACGTTGAGACAAAGAGAGTTTATCAGGACAGTAACCAGAAGCTAAATATTCAGTTAGGCCAGCATACCATGGTGGTGTTGCCACCACTCAAAAGGCTTACGTCTGGTAATTCATCATTTACACCTGTGGGAGGATCCCCTGTCATTATCGGGGATAAATGATCAGGGATCGTATTTGATGATCCTGGTTTTAAAACAATTTTAAAATTGAATTCCTGTAAGATTAATAACCAACGTGTAATTCTTCCTGTAACACATGGTTTGTTAACCAAATAGAGAAGAGCTTGATGGTCTACAAAAAATGTGAAGTAATTGCCGAGCAAGTAATGCCGGAATTTTTGCACTGTGAATACCATTCCAAGACCTTCTCTTTCAGTTGTACTGTAATTTCTCTCAGCAGAATTGAGTTGCTTAGAAGCATAATGGATTGGTTGGTCCACTTTTGAGTCAATTTGTTGTGCTAACACAACCCCAATGGCAAATTTAGATGCATCCACATGGACATGGAGCTCCTTATCCCAATGTGGAGTAATTAATATGGGTGCTGATGCCATCAACAACTTCATTTTCTCGAATGCTTCTTGACAAGTATCTGTCCATTTGAATTTCGTTTTTGGACTAACTAGTTCATTCAAAGATGATGCTGTTTCAGCCAATCTGGGGCAGAATTTCCTATAATAATTAGCCTTTCCCATAAATCGTTTCACTTGAGTAACATTTTGGGGTGGAGGCATGTCAATTACTGCTTGTATTTTAGTTGTCTGTGAGTAGTCCTTCATTACACACAATGTGTCCAAGCAACACTCCTTGGTTAAAAAGGAAGGTACATTTCTCACAATTAAAACACCTTTTTCTCTTTCATCTTAGGACAGTTTGTTTTTAAATGACCATAAGAATTGCATCCATAGCATGGCCCTACCTTTTTCCTTTCATTTCCAAATCTTCCTTTCTTTTTCCCTGCAAACAAGATCTCAGCATTCTCTTCATCTCCCTTTAAAATTTTCTGCTGTTCTATTTCTGTCCTAATCATTAACTCAGCTTTTTCACGATTTCTTGCAACAGATCTTACCAAGGTAGCCAGCTGTTCATACTCAGAAAATGCTCTTGACAAAGAGAGTACATGGAAATCTTTAGTGATAGGTACTCCAGCAGCCTCAAGATCTGCAACAATGTTATCATATCTTTGGAAAAATACAGTCAAGTTATCTTCTTCTTTAAATTTCAACCTTCTCAGCTCCCTATGAAGCAATTCAATTTGAGAAGAGTTTTTAACCTCATAATTTCTGATCAGAAATTCCCACATCTCCTTTGGTGTTTTATTTTTAATTTTAAGCATAATGCTAGAACTCAACTTGCTAGCAATAATGCACCTTGCCTGATGTGATCTTTTGGAGTTGCTTCCACTTGCACCAGCATTGATTGACGCTTCACTTCCACTTCCATCTCTATTGTTGGTGGTACTGCTCTCTGCTTCATCAACATTTTCTCCTGCTACAAGATCCCATAGATCTTCTGCCATTAACACGTCTTTCATTCTTTCCTTCCAAGCCTGGAATCCAGCTTCACCTTGAAACAACTCAACACCATTTAATAATGATGAACCAAGCCTAGTTGCCATCTGGCTCTGATACCAATGTTAAACAAATTCACCTTGTTGGGTAAAAGCATGTTAGGGTGTACCACTTTTGGAACCTGCAAAAGTACATACACTAGGTACTTCAGAACTGGGTACTTTCTCATTTTTCTTTTCATTAAAACTAATACAAAAATCCAAAATAAAAGTCAAGGACATGGTAATATTCAAAGTTAAAGTAAAGATAATGCTATTGAAGACCAATATGTATATAAAAAGTTCTAAAACATACCTTATATTGAGATATTGTGCAGGTACCTAGTACCCAGTCCTGGCTACCTTTTTAGGTACCTTTTTGGTCACTAAATAATACTTTTTAAGGGACACCCTAACATGCTTTTACCCTGTTAGATATCCCAGAACAATCACAAGCATACAATAAGTTTTAAGGCAACTAGCTCAAAGAGTTCTCAATCATTCCATAATGTTTAAACAATACATATGGAAATATGACAATACTTCAATCTAAGTCATTCACAATATTTCTTGAGACAACTATAAAGTTATATCTCAAGCATTCCCCTGCATCGAATATCACCGATCAGTACCCCCAAAATACATCTTGATCTTAGATCTTATAGATCCAATCCGGACCGATAGCAGGTGGTTCCAGATCGGTTCCAGACTATTCGCCCTGGGCTTAGGAGCACGAGGGCATTTGGTCGATATTCATTCGACTCCTTAAAAACCATCTAATAATATGTTTTACATGATTGTTTAACTATGTACCATGAAGTATTCGACATACTCAATATCTCACTTCTCATCAACATTTTAGCAACCCTAAGGTTCTACCATATTCTCCTGCTACTTAATGATTAATCCCTTCTGCATGCCTTTGTTCTAACCACAACCAAATCTCACAGATATATCTAACATTAATAATTTCATCACCCGATACTGTCGTCAGCGATCGTGGACCACAATTCGTCACAGGTTTTTGGAAGCGGCTTTTGGAATTATTGCATATTGACCGCTCACTGACATCTGATCATCATCCAGAAAGTAATGGGCAGGCATAGCGCACTAATCAGACTCTGGAGCAATATTTAAGGTGCTTTATCAGTTATCAGCAGGATGATTGGGTCGATTATCTTCCACTAGCTGAGTTTGCCTATAATAACTCAATATATGCTTCCACTGGCCAGACTCTGTTCTTTCTAAACTCTGGTCAGCATCCTCATTGGTCCCTTAGCGTCGCTGGTGGTGACTCGGTCAATCCTAATGCCGAGTCTCGACTTGAGAAACTCCAGGCTCTTCAATCGGATCTTCAGCATCATCATCACTGAGCACAGGAACGCTATCGGCATTATGCTGATTTGTATCGGCAAGAAACTCCTAAATTTCACGTTGGTGACCTTGTCTGGCTTCTTCATAGGAACCTCCCTACCTCACGTCCTGCAATAAGCTTGACTATCGTCGCCTTGGTCCTTACCGGATCACGGTTCAGATCAGCAATGTGGCATTATGGCTCAAGCTTCCTCCAACTGTTCGGCTTCATCCAGTATTCCATGTTTCTCTATTGGAGCCCTACACCGTCAATACTTTCCCAGATCGCGTACCTCCGTTGCCACCACCAGTAGAAATTGATGATCATGAGGAGTTCGAGGTTCGAGAGATTCTGGACTCCAAGTTTCTTCGTCGACGATTGTATTACTTTGTCGATTAGGAAGGTTACTCGCCAAGTGATAGAACCTGGGAGCCTGCCGAGAATCTGAGTAATACTCCTGATAAACTTGCGGAGTTTCACCGGCATTACCCGGATAAGCCAAGTTTGAGTACTTGGCCCCAGCTCCGAGGACTCGTCGCCGTCGTAGGAGGGGGATGGTGTGACGACCATACGAATATTCGTCACACGGATGCAAAACCGTAGTTGCACGGTGCAAGGTTTGAACTCGCAACCTCCCAATTGTGAATCATACACCTTTGCCAAGTGCCCTACTAATATTTGTTAAAGACATTCCCTCATGTCTTTCTCATATGGGGGGCTGTTTCTATGAGGTTCTGGAATATTCTAGAATCTACATGCATGCGCGACACTTGGAATCATCTCATGTGGTGCGATCCTGACCGTTGGCCTACATATATAAGGAGGCATCTCCTTCTTGTCAAACCATTCCGGTTCAACGCCAGTCTTGAGCCTTCTAGGCATCTGTCTCGTATTCCTGCTTGCCTTCAGGGCATTGTACTCTTGATTCCTGTTCATATATCAGATTCTTTGCCGATCTTGGCGTATTTCTTTCGTATTTCTTGCATATTTTTCACGTATTTTCCTTGTTTTCGCGTAGGTTCATGACAACGACCTTCTTTGACATTATGCTTCAGGGAAGGTTCTGAGGTAGAGTTGACGTGATTCTGGTACGGGCAAGCTTTAGCAACAATATCTTCGGGGATATCTTCGGAGGATAAAATCCTTCGGAGTCCCTGCTGCTCGTCCTTAACTAATCCAGGTTGTTACCTTAAATTTGGGCTTTGCCCTTGGCTTGACATGCATATACTAGAATATTCTTAAACCTGCCCATCGCTATTGCCGCACTATAAAGGTAAAGGGGGCCACATTTCAGCTATTTTCAACTCATTCTATATCAAGTAATAGTTCTTCTTATGGTCTGGTGAGTTGATTTTGTGTCAGTTGATTTATCCATTGATCACTTGATGTTCGTTATTCCATAACACAGAAATAGCACAGAAATTCAAGATCATATTGACTGTATTATAGAAATTCAAGATTACACTGATAAAAAACAGTCACAGAGTACTGATTAAGAAAGTTCCACTGATTCCACAAAAAAAGTATTACACAACTGAAAATAGAAGAACACAAGAACTGATTATGTCTTTTTCTTCCATGATTCCAGAGCTTCTCCAATAGAACGACCATGCTCATCTTTACAATAATGAGCACAAGATTAGCCAGGACAGAAAGGATAAAAGGAAAAGCCATTGTGAAGCATCAAACCTTTAACAAGATTTGGTAGAGGTAAATGCTAACAGGATAAAGAAGTTTGGAAAAAAAAAAAAACAGCATAGAAATAAGCTAGGCATGTTCTTGCAGCAACTTGGCATAGAAATAAGCTAGGCATGTTCTTGAAGCAACTGTTAACAGTGAATCTAATGGTCTAACAGAATCCACAGCGCATCCAGGTAAATGTAGGCACCTAAATACATAAAAAAAAAAGCGTTAGGGATGCAAACAGGGTAAATAATCTTAAGAAAGGCATGCAAATGAAGTTATCTTATCAAATCTTGACAAAAGATCCTTCCAAATCTTCGAAAATCAGGTAAAGTAAAATTTCAGGACTAGAGTCAGTAAAAGATTAACAGATTTTGCTTTCTTACCTGAGCTTCAGCGACACAAACTCCAAGAAAAAACTCTGAAAACTAGCTATGGCAACTGCCGGAATGCAAAATCCACAAGATCAGAAAAAATAACTCCAAAACTATGCCGATCTGCAAAAACACTCTGCTATGGCAACTGATAAACTATGCACAAATGCCATGGCAACAGAAAAAAGGCAAACGTCCATGCCAAAGCAGAGATCGCCATAGCTCTGTGCACGGCTATGACAATGAAAGCATCGCCGGAAGAAAGAAGGAAAAAAAATAAAAAACTAGCAGAACTGCAGGGTTGGGAAGAAGGTTAAGTAGATGGATTGGAGTTGGTATTTTAATGGTAATTTGAATTTCGGCGGCATGCTAAGAGAATATGTATTAATATATGAATCTTACATAATAAATGCAAAACAAAATCTATGTGTTGATATTAATATATGAATCTTACATTGCGCATCCCTTATGAATCAATCCTGTGCTCGAACCAATCCTGGAGATACGTCATAATGCTGCAAGTAGAGCTGAATCATATGTTGATGCTGGAGGTTAAAATCTCTGAGATAAGTCAGACTTGTTAGTTAGAAAATGCTCACATTTGTGAAGGTTGCATGGTCTAAGTGTATAAAACCTAAGTCTGCTGGAGGTTTGGGCATGACAGATTTCCATTTGCAGAGTAAGGTTATGATCTCAAAATTCATTTGGCGGCTTCTCGTAGGTAAGGATGATTCTCCTGGGTTACGGCTTATTGCACAGGCTCTTACCTACTGTATCCCTTTTGGTAAAGTCACACTCAAACCTGTTCTTCCATGGAGTTTATTTTATGAGTTGCGGCCTTATCATAATGCTTCTCCATTCTTAAAGGGATTGTTAGATTCCTGGCACACAGTCAAAACTTTATTTCACATCAGTCCAACTGCTTGTGTACAGCTTGATCGCACCTTGTTGGTGGATCCCTCGGTAGACAATCAACCACTTTGCTTTACATTGCACCCATTGACTCAAAGGCGTTGGAAAAGTCTTTGGAATCTTAACTATTGCAAGCATGGTATGACTCGAGGCCGATTGTCGACATGGGAGGCTTTTCAGTTAAAGTTTCTATTGGGGCGATGGGATAGAGTTCTTTGGCAAAAAGTTGCTGATTTTCTACAGCCTATTCTGCCACACCAAGAAGATATTTTGGTATGGGTTTGTCATGAAGAAATTAAGGAGTGCAAACTTGTGAACTCTATGAATCAGTTCTTGCTTGATACTGATATTCTTCCTCCGTCTAATAAGTGGTCTCTTCAACTTCCTCCTCTTCAATGGCAGAAGGTGTGGTCTTGGGCATGGGACAAGCTACTTCATCCTAAAGTGGCAGTTCTTTGGTGGCAGATTCTTCATAGGTGTCTGCGGGTTAATGTGCTTGTCCATAAGTTTAACCCTAGAATATCAAATCAGTGTCCAGTATGCAAGCGTGGATCTGAGACCATTGAGCATTGCTTTTTCATTTGTGAACACCTTAGACAGGTATGGGACTGGTTGTTTTCCCTTTTTCAGGTTTCACTAACAAGTCAACAACTGCTTTTGGCAATTTACCCAAGTACCTGGACAGAGTTACAAGGCCAGGCTTTTCATCTAGCAGCAGGATGGTTGCTTTGGACTATCTGGAAAAGACGAAGATTGGTAATCTTCAAAGGTCTGGATGTGGCAGATAATCGTGTTCTCCAAGAAGCTCAAGGTTACATTGTAAAGTCGTATCATTGTTCTTCACTTGCCCCTCGCAAGAGGCGATTGATTTTTGAGGAGTATTTGGATGTGCACTCTTATGCTTAGGCAGGTTGCTTCACTCGGTGGGTTTCAGCTTATCCGCTGAGATTTTATTCCTGTCTCTGCATTTATACTTGTATTTGACTCTTTGATTGAATAAAGTCTGACGTCCTTCAACAAAAAAAAAAAAGAAAATGCTCACATTTACTATTATGCATTATATGGGCCTCTACACAGCCCAGTAGGGGTACTTTCTCTTTATTCTTAGCATGGGCATGATAATGTAGATGGCTACCAGACTTTATAATATCCTCTAAACCATCTTCCATGCCTTCATTAAGTGTGAAGGTCAGCTTCTCACTTCTGATGGTGATAAAAACCTATTGGTGCATACAATTGCTAGAAAGGAAACTCAACAATGTTAATAAGCTTACCTACTATTTCAATTCTAATAAAACACTCAATATACCAGCTGTAATGAACCAAACAGCACATGAATATTTCATACAACAAAGAAATAAAGCACTGCCAACCATCTTGAGGGTTATCTAGTGGCTCAATTCCGAACATTGGTGGAGCTCTTGTAGTAGGCTAGGATAACCTTCAAACTTTGTTAAATTACTGCTTTTCCAATTGCAGCACAATGCAAAACTGGATATCAATTTTTAATTTGCACTTGCATAAGAAAAAGGTTATGTAGTACCTACTTGAAGGATGGACTGGTGAATTTATCTGTTGAAATTTTTTAATAATAATTAGGCCAGAGAATCCTCTACTATATACCCCCTATTGCCTCAAAAATTCGTTGCTACTTACTTTAAATCATGGAGTTTTCGAGAACATTAGAAAGTACTTTTAAGAGCCAAACATTATGGACTTATCTAGGAGATTAAGGCCCTTTTTCCACGGTAGTCTTATTTCTAAAAGTCACATATTTTATCAAATGATGTTTGGCCACCTATTGTCTTAAAAAATTTTCACTTTTCCACTATAAAAATAAGACATGTCTTATTTAGGTTCGGGATAGGTTTGGGTTGTTAATGGAGTCTTATTTTATTCTGGGGGATTTCCACCGCCATAAAATAAGACACCTAGTCTTATTTGAAATATAACTAAAAATAAGACGTGTCTTATTTTTTCATGGTTTTCCACTAGTATTTTAGTGGTGTCATATTTTATGACTACCATGCAGTGGAAAAGCAAGATTCAATTTGTGTGTCTCATTTTTAGCCCTGGAGTCACAAATGGTGTCATATATGGTATATGGCAGTCGTATTTTGCGACTACTGTGGAAAAAGGGCCTAAAAAGACTTATCCAAAATGAAATGGGAGATCAATAGCTATAGATGACCTCCAAACAAGGATCCAAGATGATAATATAAAAGCAAAAAGGGACTAGTTACTTATGTGCACAAAATAAATAATTAAACTAATCTTATTTATCATTCACTAGTTTCTTGATCCTTCTTAGATGCTAATATGATCTTTCATCTGAAACAAAACAGATACAAGAAATATGTGAAATATTTGGATTCTTGCTCAAGATGCCTATTAAGTTAGATCCCCTTAATTCATTTTGAATCCATCCCAAAGTTCCTCGCAAATTTGATTTATTTATTTTGAATGTACTGAAGAATTAAAGGCATTTTTTTGATAAGTTTCCCTTTGATAAACCACGCATTCTCAGGGAACACTCTAATTGTCATGATAGGATTGCAGAGCACAGAATTTTTTTAGATGCGTCAGCTTGATCGCCTTCATTTCTATCTCAAATCACAATGTCACGCAGGACGGTATCTGGCCCGTTAAGTGATTGCAAAACGACATCTAGTTTATCTTTGAAATCCAAGCAGTGATGACTTTATCATCCTCTAGCTGCTTCTAAACTATAGAAATGGTGGCGATTGTTTCTTATTTTTCCAACATTCTTATAGAAACAAATTTAGTAGAATTGGATGTTTTACCATAAAATTGAGGTTTTTACTGTAAAATGTTTATTAATTTGGCGAATTTACTATAATTGGGATGCAATATTATCAAATTTTGGCGATTTTATGAAGTTCTTTAGTGTACGCATCCTAGTAAACCATCGAATCTAGATTTTAAAAAATGGTAAAATATAGCAACTTTACGAAGTTTCACACCTTAAAGTCATCACTAAATCCAAGTAAGTTTTTGTCCACCTGATGCTGAGGCCAAAAGCTCATATTGTTATTTTGTCACATGAACATGGCAAAACTAAAACAGGTTTTGTCATGAGATGGGGCCAATTACATGAAACGGCATGAGCATGGCCAACTAAAATCGACAGGTCTTGTCCGTATCATGGATAGTCTTGCGGCATGTTTTTAGAAATAATTCGGTTACTCTTCCTTCTCAAGTCTGGCTGATTGCAGGATTCCACACATCATCTTGTACATTATCTTCAATCCCCAAAACATGTCTTGTAGCCCATTTTCCACTTTCTAAATCACCATGAATTTTGCAGGCAGCAATGAAAACCACCCATGATGAGCAATCGACATGGATAGGCATATTGTTGATATAGTCTGCTGCTTCATCTAACTGTCCTGCTCTCCCAATGATGTCAATCATGGAATGGTTGTGCTCAGCTACTGCCACGATTCTATAATCTCCTTCCATCAAACATCTGAAATCCAACATCTACCAATCCTGCATGACTGCATCCTGAAAAGATATTAAGAAATGTAACTGCATCAAGCTCCACCTGGTTCAAGAAAAGAAGGGCATTCATACACTGGCCATGTTGGCTATATGCCGCAACAATGTTATTCCACGATACTGCATCATGCTCTGGCATTTCATAAAAAACCCGCAGGCACTGTTCAGACTACCTTGCTTGCCATACATATTGATAATCATATTTCCCATGTATTTGACATACTCAGATCGCTCCCCTAAGCTGCAAGCATGAATAAAAGAATTTTCTGACAAAATTGCCTGCTCGGTACAGAGGTCAGGCATGTGAGCTACAGTTTCAACGTCTGGCATGATATGATCCTTGAACATATCATAAAACAGTTTCACTGTATCATCAGTGTGCCCATGTTGCATGTATGCGGTGCCCATTGCACTCCATGTAATAATGTCTTTATCATGCATTTTCTGAAATACTTTTTCCGCATTTTCAAGACTACCACATTTATTATACATGGTCAGGATGGCTGTTCCCATGACTAGTTCTGAACTATAACCATGTTCAGTGATTTGTTTGTGAATCAACACGCCCTGCGCTAAATTACATGTACTTGCACAGGCATCTAGCATGGCAAGAAAAGTGCTCATATTTGGTGTTATGCTTATCAGATGCATATCTTGAAAGAGCTGAAGAGCCTCTTCATCGTAACAATTATAGGCATAAACACTAATCATAACATTCCATGAAATAATGTCAGGATGAAGTAATTTATTAAATACAATCCGAGCATCTTGAACATATCCAAATCTACCATACATATTTACAAGAGCAGTTCCAACAAAAACATCTGTCTCTAATCCATAGTATGCTATTTGTTCAAGGACTTGGACACCCTCTCCTATGGCTTTCACGTGGATGCAAGCATCAACAATGCACATAAATGTGAACTTATCAGGTCTTATATTTTCAGTGTACATTGTGTAATAAAGTTGAATGGCCTACCTTGCATGCCCATGCTGCACGTGGGTCATAATCAAGGAATTCCAGGTGATAATATCCCAAGTGTTCATGTTGCCAAAGACAATGCATGCATCTCTCAAGCTTCCACATTTGTTATACATATTCACAAGTGCATTCTCAAGAACAAGGTCTGACTTGAATTCATGTTTGATAATGTGAGCATGATCAAAAAGCCTTGAGACAACATGGTTGAATTGCTACAGGCATCAAGCAAGTTAATGAAAGTTATTTTATCTTGAACTACACTTTCCAATTGCATAGTCTCAAAAAGTAAAAAGGAATTCCTTGGATACCCCTGTTGGGCATATGCTACAATTAAGACATTCCATGGTGCTGCAATGGCAGACTTGGGCAGCTCATCAAACACAGCTTGTGCATCTGGCAGGCTACCACATTTGCCATACATATCAACAAGGCTTGTAGATAGTATTGGGTCTGATTGAAACAAGATCTTAGGAATGCTTGCATGGACAAGTCTACCCTCTGTAAGATTTCCAAGAGAAGAACATCCAGCAAGGGCAATAGTAATTGTTACCTTGTCAGGATTTATGCCTTCCAGTTGCAGTTTTTGAAAGAGGTAAATCGTATCCTTCCCATTTCCATCCTACATTGCATCAAATATCTTCCGTGCATTTGGAGTACTTCCACACTTTCCATACATATTAACAATAGCAGTGCCTAGAACAACATTCAGTACAAGACCACTGTCAAGAATATGTGCATGTACCAGTTTACCTTCTGGTAAGGCAGCCAGTTTAGAGCAAGAAGTTAAAAGTGCAAGGAAAGTTATCTTGCTTGGCGTCTGAATCGCATACATTTCTCTAAAAACTTGCAAAGATGATCAATGTGGGCGCCCAAGGTACAAATCCTATAGGGGGAAGCGACAAATTTCAGATCTTCAGAATTTAGGGTAGAAGCATGAAAGGGGAGGCAAAAAAAGGGACACATTTATACATTTACAAAATGCAAAATGTAGAGAAAATTGACCCATGAAGCTAATTAATATGGTCATTAATAATCATGCGGATTTTGAATTTGGGGGTAATTTTGAAACGTGAATGCCATTTCTCTCCCGCTCTCCACGTGCAGAGGTCATTTCTCTCCCGCTCTCATGCTCCATCGCCAAATCCTTCTATCTTGCTTGCTGGCCGGATCATCCATTCTTTGATCATCCTGCTATAATCTCTTTCGTCGTTCTTATGATGCTTCATCACCAGATCATTCTATCTTGCTTGTTAGGCGAATAAGCCTTCTTAGATCATTCTACTGTGGAGTTTGAATCGATCGGTCTTAGTTTGAGTTGGGGAATATGGGAAAGAGGATTGAAGAGGATCCAGCTTATAACATTTTAGGTTGAAGAGGATTGAATCAATTTCATTATGGGAAAGAGGATTGAAGAGCAGCTTATAACATTTTAGGTTGAAGAGGATTGAATCAATTTCGTTTTGTATATTCTTTGAGATAATGATGATCTCTTCAACAACAAAAAATCGTGCAAGGAATCCCCTTCAAGCATACCAGCGGAAAATAGAAGTTTTCAAATGCTACATCCATGCCTTGGCTTTTCTCCTGTTATGAAAGGGAAGGTTGCAGCTCGGATTTTTAAGGTAACATCCAATAACTCAATCTTGATCAGATTTCCTTGGGGCTACATCAGCTATGGAGAGGTATCAATAAGGTACTAGTTTGTTTCAGGGATAGGTTCAATACGCTGTACGTTTTATACGGAATACGTATGAATTGTATGATACGGCACAAATTTGCCGTATAAAGCATAAAAAAAATCGACAAAAAACAATTCGGCGTCGGAAGATTTTCGGCGTCTGGAAAAAACAACTATATCAGCGTCTGTGAAAAATTTAAGCGTCGCGAAACCTTGAGAACAGCGTCTGAAAACCAAAATTTTTCGGCGTCTGCGAAAACAACGCCCAGACGTCTGCGGACTTTTGGCGACAGCGATTTAGTTGTTTTCGCTGAAAAAATCTTCGACGCCGGAATTGTTTTTGCCGTATTTTTTTTTCGAACACCGTATTGCTTTGGCGTCACAGCGAAATGAAGCTGGATAAGCGTCGCGAAAAAATTTCGGCGACGCTATCCACTAACTTTCAGCGTCGCGAATGTCGCCTGTCCTTTCGGCGCCCGCGATTCTTTCTATTATTTCAGTCTGGCGAAAAAAATTTCAGCGTCGACGCTTTCCGCGAAGGTTTTGGCGTGCAGACGAAGATTTTTTTCGGCCGAGGTATTTATATCGTTAAATCATTATTTTATTAAAAAATACGTATTTTTTAACTTTATACGTCAGAAATTTTAATTTTGTACGTATAGAACCTATCCCTGGTTTGTTTTGTTCCTTTGGCTTTTATGAGCATTCTTTTCACACGAGAAACTTGATTCGATGGTTTGCAGCTTACTCTTATTTTTGCACCAAAAATATAACATGAACTTTGGCTGATTTGGAGATTCGTATCAGAGCCTTGATTCTACAAAATCTGCCTTGCAATAGTGCAAGATCCTGGGAATATTTTTTAAGGTAATTATATGTTTTTGTTTCTTTGTTATTTTTTTGTTGATGTAAAACCCATTTCTTTCCCTGTTTACTTGGAAAAGTATGCATTGAATTTAGACATAAGAGACATGAACATTTCCTTTTTAATTTGAAGATGCATGTAGTTCTAATGCAATTTATTGTTATTTGGCCATGTGTCTACATTTGTGTAGTATTATCTTAGAAATGCATGCTTCCTTGTTTGCATGTATTCTCAGAACCGGTTTACATCTAAATTTATTTTACATGTATTCTTAAACTTTGATCACATCTCATGTCCTCTTAAACTCTGATTACATCTTATGTATTCTTAAACTCATATTACATCTCATGTACTCTTAAACTCTAATTACATCTATTTTGCTTTGCTTGCATGTTTTGTTTTACATCTAGTTTTCTTTTTTGCATCACAAGTAAGAAAATGAATTTTTGTTTTGGAGAGATATTTTTGTATATTTGCATGTATTCTTAAATTTTGGCTACATCTAGTTTGCCTTGCTTCATATTTGGAAAATGTAATTTTGTTTTAAATTAACCTATAATTATGATTAAACCTTAAGGTATTATTTGTTGCTGAGACATGAAGCATCAAGAGATTAGTACCTAAAGTGCGGGGTAAAAGTCTTTAGACCTCATTGAATGTTGTGTGCATGTACATTAATTGAATTTCATTTCTTTCATGCAAGTGGCAGGAGAGCCTTCTTGAAAAAGGCTTGTATATCACCTCATAATTGTTAGATAAAGGTAAATGCCATACCAAGTTAGCATGAGAAGGAGAAGACCATAGAAACCAAACAATGTACGTTATTCGCCAAGAGTTCTGATTGTTCTCCATGCATTTTATTTGAGTATCAAATTGTATTCATGCAGTGGTAATACAGGAATCTCAAATGTAGTCATTCATATATATAGTAAGGCACTTATTCATTAAATGCTAGTACCCCTTGTACTAAATCATGTTGGCCATCTTCACTCATACATGGTATGCGTATATGGCAGTAAAATTTCTATGCATAATCTCTTCGTGTCTTTGATACCGACACAAGAGAAGGCCATTACAAACGTATGTAGCCTTCTATCATCTCTAATGTTATATGAAAATACTGAACATGCAAAGAGATCTCAAGTTTTTTTTTTTTTTTTTTTTTTTGAGCGCTAGAAAGTTCATTTATTTAGATTGTTAAAATTACATAGAAAGAAAGAGGAAATGCCACGAGGGGCTTGAGCTAAAAGCTCTCGATTTGGGCACTAGCCCTCGTTCACCATTTGCTTCTCAGTGCAAATCTACCATTTACTCCTCTGCTGGAGCGACTGCAAACCTACCACCATCACACATCCAAGAACATTTGAAGTGCGAGTAGAAGCCCTGAACAGTACCAAGTCGGTCAAAAGCTTTGTCATAGTCCCGACCACATTTCCTGAAGTGAGATATAGCCATAAGAGCAATGAATACCTAAAAGCATTTGGCTGCTTGGCCTTTGCTCATATCCCTAAAGAAATGAGAAGGAAACTTGATGACAGGGCAATCAAAGGATATCTAGTAGGCTATGACGAAATGTCAAAGGGTTATAGAATATATAACCCAGAGGAAAGAAGAGTTATTGTGAGTAGAGATGTAAGATTCTCTGAAACAATTTTATACAAAAACAGAAAGGAAATTGATGGTCGAGAAGGCTTGTATGGCAGAAATGAAAATCAGGAAACAGGGTTGAAAGATAATCAACTTAGCTCATGCATTGATGAAGATGATGAAATGGCAGCAGTGACTAATGAAGATCAAGAAAATATTACTGCAGAACCAGTGATCAATAGGGAAAATACAGAAAATGACATGGATCTCGAAAACAAGGCAGCAATTCATGATACGGTCACCAAAAAGAAATCTATTGAAATACAGAAATTGAGAGAAGGACAAGGGGATATAGACTTGGAAAAACATGGCAGAACTCCTGCTGGAACATCCAAAAGGTTGCAAAGTTTGAACATAGAAATACATGAGCTAATGGCCATAATGGAACCTAGTGTGCCAAGCAGTTATGAGGCACTACAAAACCAAAGCCCTGTTACGACGTCTATTACGACGTCCAGACGTCGTTTGCACGTCGATGATCGACGTCAAAACGTCGATAAACGACGTCTATTTCGACGTCGGACCGTCGATAAACGACATTTATGCGTCGCTATCGCGCCGCAGCCGCTGGGCGTCTTTAGCGGCGACGGCGTCGTTCAGCGTCGTTTAGCATTACCGCGTGGGTCACCAGCGGCACTTCTTTGCCAGGTGGTGCGCTAGTAGCGGTCGGTGGCGTGGCGGATGACTGGCAACAGCGTCGTTCAACGGCGACAAGCACTGCGTCATCATGTCAGATCCGCGTGGCGTTGCCGGTAGCGTAGCAGCGGCGTGTTTTGCCGTGTGAAACGTCGTTCAACGGCGTTCTTTGGCGTGGTTGTCACTTGTCGCTGCGTGGTGTCGTTTACCATTTGTCTGGCGGCTGGCGCCATCGCGGAACAACGTCGTTCAACGACGCTGGCGACATATGGCGACCCGCGGAACAACGTCGTTCAACGGCGATTAAGGAATTTTGATAAAAAAAATATTTATTTAATATTATTCAATATGATTTAGCGGACGGTTAATATTCATATTCAAAATTAACAAATATTTAATATAAATAAATATTTAGTAATATTTATTAATATTAATATTATCAATAATATTAATAGTATTAATAAATATTAAATATGAACAAAATAAATCGAGAATAAATATTTAAAAATTTAAAAATTCGAAAAATAGAAACAAATATTGATTAAATTATATTAATGGTAGATAAGCATTATTGTTTAATATGTAATTAAATGTTTAATAAATCTAAGAATAAAAAAATAGAATCGAGCATAAAATTAACATAACAAAAAAATCACAAATAATAAGAACAAAGCATAAAAAATTTAAATTGAATTCAATTAATATATTTCACAATGTAATTTGCACATTACAAAATATATTAAGTCTTTAGTTGTTGCTCTCTTCTTCTTCTTCTTCATTGGCCGTCTTCATTTTACGCATTATATTGTATCATAACAATTAGTTCATTGTAGTCACAAATAATTATCTAATGAATGATACACACTTCATCCCCCCTTTCACGCGCAGTGGCGTACGCGATGGCCGCATGACTGCCTTGTTTGAAGGCCCTTTCGCGTTCATCTTTAGCAGCCGGGCGACCAGCAAATGACGCCTATTGAGAATGAGCACCAAAACTAATGTTAGTGTTCAACTCGAGAACCTACATTATAAACCAAATTTATACTTACAAATAGCTTATCCAGAAAGCCATAACCGCCAGACCCAGTCTTATTGGCACTATGGCTGCCACTTGCTTCGTCGTACCTCGCGTCCAGCGCTGCCTTTGTTCTAGCTTCCCCTTTCTTTGATAATATGTTGGCCTTCAAACACTACAATGCAATACAAGGACTTAGTCCACATGGCATCATCTAATTATCGACTCATGGGAGAGATGATGTACTTGAAATGCCTCATTAGTCAACGGATAGTGCATTGCCACTTCCTCTATCGGGACTCCTGTAGCTTTGGCAAGAGCTTTCAGCTGCTTCTTCTGATTACCTCTGCAAAATATAAATAAAATATGAGTACAATGAGGTTATAATGAAGAACGAAAGAGCCTAATACCTGGTGGATTTAACATGTTTACCCTGCTTTGAACAAACCTCCCTCCATGAGATCTCTCCTGACTTGAGCTCGGGATATTCTGCTTCTAAAAGCTCCTTGATCCTCTCTTTTTCCTCATCATAGGCTCCCGAGTTCCATTCACCCTTGTGGACGTTATGGCAAACGCTATTTGTGACACTATTAGCCATCTTCCAAAAATTGTCGCCATCTGCAGTGCTGTGGCGCGGCAACTTCTTGCTACTACACTCAACATACGACTAACATATGAATATGTGTTAGTGAACAAAAAAGGGCATAATTCAAGATGAACTCACTCATATTGAAAGAGATGCCTTCGTGGAGGTGGTGCAGGTGGTGCACGATCTTTAACAGAGCTTGAAGAGGAATTGCGTCCACTCCGACGTAAACGACGGTCGGCGCTCCTTCGTGGGGGTTCATTCTCCTCGTGCTCGGGAACGGGCCCAAGATTGAATTCTGAAGGAGTGTATGAGCTATGACGTGGAGGGTCATGGGCGCCAGACCTCCGCCTACTTTGTTCAATGACTGGTGGCGCAATCTCCATTTCTGCGGGCGACATCCCGAATTGCAAGGCATTCCACCTATCTTCAGGGTTATCGCCTCGTTGATATCTCGGAGTTCCCTGCTCTTCGTCTTCCTGCTGGATGCGAGGTCCTTTTCCGTCTCTTCGGCGGTGGTGGTGAGAAGAAGATCCGCCCATAACCACGACGACGAACATTATGCATAGGAAAAAGAAGGGCGCGAACCGCATTTACACGCTACATTTAAAAACATTAGAGCGTTAAAAATAAATGGTTAACTTACATTTTATCCTAGAAAAAATCCATACCAAATCCACACAATGGTGGAGGTGGCGGTGGTGTGAGCTAAACCCGAACGACCAACTTCGCCTCTTAAAGGCCTTTGGGTTTAGGGCTGTCAATAAGGCTACCAAGCCACGCGAGAAGTAAAGTTGTGAACAATAGATATGCCATCGTGTTTGCATCCCATGGTTCTTTGGACATGTGCAAAAACTTACAAGTTATTTATATGGAGTGCGATGAATAACATAGTAGGAAAGCAACAAATGTTAGCAACATGGGAAGTTCATTACAAAACATTGGGATTTGAATAATTAAAAGTGTCTTTATATATTTGGTTATTAGACAATTAAAAAAAATTTAATACTCTTAAACATGGCAAGATATACAATATTGTATTCATTATTTGAGTTGTGACAACAACAATTTTGACATCTCCAAGGCATCCATGCACTTCATGTGTCGTCTTTGTCTCACAACCATGGTAGAAGATATTCCAACACTTTGTAAGGCTTCAACAACCCGGAAGCTTTTGGGTCGTGATGAGAATCGTCTTCGCGTAGGCACATCATTCTTGTTTTTGCTCCTCCAACTTGTCAAGGCGTCGTTGGTACATATGGGTTGGATTAATCCATTGGGCATTGTTGTTATTATTAAACCACTCCATTAATTCGCATAGCTTGCACGAAATCCGAAGCATCTCATAAATATATCCCAATGCATAGACATCATGAATTTCGTGTCCCCATACACGATCATCATCCTTTGATTTCTCAAACACGGTTTCCTCTAACCATGGATATTTTGCTTGTCCATCCGAAAGTAAGTACCGACACTTCAACAAGGGACGACGCTCTTTGGCGTAAAATGAATTGCATTGTCCCAATCACCAATGGCCACCCCACATTTTGGTACTCATCATCAAAATGTAATTTGACTCTCTTGCAATTAAGCTTTGTGTGAGTGAAGTGGCCTTTGTGGATCTCAACGACACCTTCTCGCTGGGGCAAGAGCTATCTACGGAACATCTTGATATACAACTCGCATTTTGCTCCTAAGTTCAGGCGCCTATGTGTTTGTCAGTTCTTCTTGGCGCTCTAGCAATTGCATTTGACCATCTTCTCAAACAAGTGTGCAAGTGTCTCTCCATTCATGAAAGGTAGAATCACCATTGGCCCTATGGTATCCCCACTAGAGCTAGCAACTTCATATGCAAGTCCAATGGATGTAGCCAAAGCAGGATGCGGGCTCTTGAA
This sequence comes from Isoetes taiwanensis, assembly GCA_021234155.1. Taxonomy (NCBI): domain Eukaryota; kingdom Viridiplantae; phylum Streptophyta; class Lycopodiopsida; order Isoetales; family Isoetaceae; genus Isoetes; species Isoetes taiwanensis. Next base: position 18,696,014 of record JAJEKV010000026.1, read on the forward strand.
GCGTATGTATCTTTGAGCCATCTCATGCGTCTACGCCCCTATCTTTGCCCTTGAAAACCCATCCACTGTATAGCTCATCATCTTGGAAGTGTTGTGTTCCGTTGATCTTGATTTGATACGTGCGATGTGTTGGTTTCTCCTCAATAAGGCGTATCACATCCACGGCCTCTACGGGCATGGGATCAACAAAGATTGATGTGTTCATGTGATTCTCCAAAGAAAAGTGGGCCTTGCTAGGCCCTGCTCCACTAGAGCTTCCCCCCTGATGCAAAGCATTTTTAATTACCTCCAACTGACGTGCATTGAGATCCGCAATGATGTTCTTGTGATCCAAACGTCGCTTCTTTGAGGAATTCCATGAAGCTACCCATTCCTTGACACGAGCCTCGGCATTTGAACTTTTAAGCTGCACTGAATGCTTCAAACATGTCTTCAGTTCATCCATGGGGTTTCCAATCATTGGCTTTACATGTGTGTCAAGGAGAGAAGTCAACATTTCTTCTTGACCTGGCCATTTTTGTGCTAACTCAAATTGGCACTTCCTTTTCACATGTCTGACAAAATGGTCGACACGTTGACCAGTTTGCATCTCCCGGTCGGGACTTTCGTTAGCACATATCTCATTTATGACCATGCGTCTAATCTCACTAATCATTAGTGTCTTCACAGTCGGGGCCATACCTACAAACCAATTTAGATTCATTAATCTTGCTTTGTGACTTTTTTCAAACCTTCATTATGAATCTTTACCTACTTTCTTAAGAGTTAGTTTCCCTTTTAATTTTTTTTTTTAAAACCAACTATTTAAATTTTTTCTTGCTCTTAACCACTCCACATCAGTGTTTCTTTGACATCCCTAACATCTTTAAAAAAACAACATTCTTAACTAGAAACCCGAAAATCAATAATGCAATTTTTTTCAAAAACCCCGCCCTTGTCCAATCCCGTAAAGATTTCTATTTATTGATATATTAATAAAAAAAATAAACAAGAGTAGGCGGTGAGCTTGGACCCGGAACACCTAGTCTTCTCCACTCAAGGCGGAGCCGACCATGCCCTTGTCCAAGTCTCCCCAAATTTTTCTAAACTAAATACATTAATCAATAAAATTACAAGAGTAAAAGGTGAGCTTGGACCCGAACACCTAGTCTTCTCCACTCATGGCCGACCATGCCCTTGTCCAAGTCTCCCCAATGTTTTCTAAACTAAATACATTAATCAATAAAATTACAAGAGTAAACGGTGAGCTTGGACCGGAACACCTAGTCTTCTCCACTCAAAGGGAGCCGACCATGCCCTTGTCCAAGTCTCCCCAAGTTTTTTTTTAACCTAAATAAAACATTAAAATTTTATTCTCCTACTCAAACTCAAATTCTTACATAGAATGTCTTGAGCTGCGAAAAATCGATTTCAAGAGGCGCATGATTTTTTTATTAGTGTACATGCAAAAAAATAAAGGCATTCAATAATTATAAAACTTACATAAATAAATAAATAAAAAAAAAAAAAAAAACAAAAAGACCATTCACGTTGAAAAGATCATTGACATTAAAACTATTTACATTGTTAATTAAAAAGAACTATATATTGACATGTAAAAAAAATGAAAATAAAAAAAGGAAGAACAAAAAGAAGGGGCCCTCGTCTTTCAACGACGTCCCCTTCTTGTAATAAAAATAGAGGAAGAATGGGCCTTCGTCTTTCAACGACGTCCTTCTTCCATGGAAAAAAAAGGAGGAGGAGGAGGAGGAGGAGGAGGAGGGGAGGAGGAGGAGGAGGAGGAGGAGGAGGAGGAGGAGGAGGAGGAGGAGGAGAAGAAATATGAATGTTAGGACAATTTTGTTGACAAAGCAAGATGATCATGATATTTTGCCCGTGGTACTACATATGATATAATGACCTTGGGAATTCTGGATGAGAATGCCTTCGTACATGGTGGCTGGAAATGTATGGGTTCGAGTAATATCTTATATTGGCATATTGCAGAAAATATAAAGAAATAACTTATAGTGGCAGATGGCAGTAATTAAACGATGGTTATGCTATAATTGTGGAAATTTGGTGCCATGGACGACGTGGGGATCCTAGCATTGCATGCCGGAAGGGCTGCTACTTGTGCATGGTGGATGGTAATTTTTTTGCCTTTGATGTAGGGCTATAAAAACTTAATTTTGTTGGACCTTTTTGCAGAATGATATAAGCATGATAAATCTTACAGCACATACGTGCCTTTGTTGTGAACCATTGATAATGTATATGGTATGGTACAAGTATGGGTATGAAAGCTGTTATTGGGCCAGATGTTCATAGTGACATTAGATATTCATGCTTGAATACGAAAATGCTTTATGGCCCGTGGCAAAGGTGTGCTTTGGCTTGCGAAGATGTTAAGGCACTATAATACTCTGATAGTCCAACTTATGAACCTTTGTGTCGAATAGGGTATGTGGCCTTGCTTATGAGAGTTGTGCTCTTTACAAATATAATTATTAGTATTATTATAATTGAAATGATAATCATGCCCCTATGGTTGGAATAAGCATAGAATTGGGCCTATAATACTAGGCTGGGTTTTATGCATTAAATGGCAGCAGATCGAGAGTAGGGTGAACTGCTCGAGACGGATAGCAGATCAATGGCAGCACGAGTCGATTAGGTAAGAATTAATACCTTTGACCTTCATTACCTTAAAAAGGATGGGATATTGTGCATTCGGATTTGGCGGGGACTCTTGGGCGGAACTTTGCCTATCTGCTCTTCTGTTTTGCTTCTCTATTCTTCCGCTTCCAATCATCCTAGTACTGAGCAAAATGCCAAAAGGGGTATACAACAGAAAACCAGGCAACAGAAGCCGGGCCCAACAAGCGGGAAACCTCCCATATAGGCGTTTCCAGAGGCCGGATAATGGAGGAAGAAATGTTCCTGTCCAAAGGAACAATGCACGAGCTGGAGCCAGTGATAGGAGCGAAACAAAACAGGTCCATGCATGTTTTTACATGAATAATATTTTTTCTATGGCTAGCAAGATATTTGTTAAGTTCTTAAAGTCCAGATTTGTGGGCGGTTCTTGTGCTGTTGTAGATTCTATGATAAATGCTGATTTGGTAAGGATATTAAATAATCCTTTGTATGGTCAGTTACTGTAAGGTTTTATTGCTATGAATTTGTAAGCCTAAGAGGTGACGAAAATCTGCTACAGACCGGTATAACAGATGTGAGTTGATGGCTGGTTGTAGCAGAACACTAGCTTTTCTAAATGCTTAAGCATATCTTTTTGATGTTTGTGGCTAAAATATACTTTGATAGATGTTGCTGGGTTTGTAGAATACCATTTTCAGAAGGTAATAACCTGGTATGCTGGTATACGGCCTATTTGCCACAGATTCATTGGATGGTAGATGATTTATATGCCAATGATTCATTAGATAGGCTGGTTATAAGCTGATCTGTAGACATTTGAGAGCTAGTTAAATCTTAAACAGTATACTACCATCTATTTCATGGCCATTGCTATAAAACAAAAAATGGTAGGATGTTTGCTTGTTGAAATGTGTTGCTGCATATGTGTATTGGCTTTTGACAAGACTGTTAGAGTCCAAGGGAATATTGCAGTGATCTGTAGGCCAGATAAAAGTGGTTAGATGCTTGTAGCTAGTGTCTATGATGCTTACTATAATACTATAGGATAATACATAGTTTTGTGATGAGCTTCCAATCTTGTATTGCTGGTATAACTTCAAGGCATAGGTTGGATGCCAGGCTGTAAGCCACAGGGCAGCCAATAAATAGTTGGTGTGCTCTATTTACTGGTATTGAAGGTATGGGTTCGCTTGATTATGTAGCCCTGTAAGGCATGCCATGATTTCTTAAGAATGGCCTCATAGATTTGTTGATGTGTAAGGTCTGCTAACATAGTAGTGTTCTTGGTCTGGATGGCATGTATGTGAATATAAATGTGATCACATAGACGGTGCATGGTTGGATTACTGAGATAATGGTGGGGAGGTTGTTTTGTGCACTCATTTATCTATTTCGCTTCTTTATAGACTGCTGACCTGTATGGAAAACTTATGACTGTTTTATGACAGCTGTATCCGAACTAATTAGACCATACTTGTGCTGGTTCCTTATATTTAATGGTCAGCCTACGGATATATAAGATATTTGAGCTGGTTGTGGTGCCATATGCTGGGGTAAGCAGCAAGAAGGCTGGATGACATAAGCAAATTACCTCATATCACATATGGTTGCAGATGTGCCGTACTAGCTGCGTTTGTTTTTTACTTAAATGAATTTAGGTGAAGGGCGATAAGCCATGATGTTTAATAGCTTACCTGACGCCCCTTGCTTTGTTACCATAGATTTGCTAACATTTGCATTGGTTGGGTGCAGGTAACCTAAACATCATCTCCGTGAAGTTCATTTAAAGGATTTCTAGTTTTGCTATGAGGATGTGAAAGGATTTGTACAACGGTTACATTAAACAATGAGTTAATGATATGGTGAGATCGTTCTCATTCTCTTTGTTGTACTTATGAATACAAAGCCTTAATCAAGTATATGGAAAGATCAGGCAGAAAATAATATGACTGTATGCTGATCAGATTCGGTTCATAAACAGTGTGGTTTTATGTAAACACACAATAACTTGAGCTTTTTGCAACTTGGGCTGTTTTGGCCTTAAATATAAAGTTTGGAAGCATTGCTTTGCTGAAATCTACAAGCTACATTATAGATGTTGAACATTAATAGGCAGATGTTGGTTCTAAGGGCTTAACTGTTGAATCGTTTAAGAGTTTTTTGTTGCTAAAAAATGGAAATTCCAAAAGTCTGATGTTCTAAGTTCTAAATTGAGATAGGCTAAGGGGTAATCTGGAAGCAGTATTGTTGAAAACTTAAATGATAAAAGATGGAGATTGTAAAACGGATACTTCAAAGACGTAAACTCTAAAAATGATACTATCTGTTAGCGATATTAATGGGTAATTCTAATGTTAAGTCAAAATAAAGGATTATAATAAATAAGATGAAATCATTCCTAATATATTGAGGTGCCCTTTCGTTGTGGCCTAGTGGTTATCTAGGGTGGATATTTATGGCTTGTTTACATCTTAGATGGAGCTGTATATGTGGCTGGCCTACGTAACAGTAAAAGTTTTGATGTAAATAAGAAGAAGAAGAAGAAGAAGAAGAAGAAGAAGAAGAAGAAGAAGAAGAAGAAGAAGAAGAAGAAGAAGAAGAAGAAGAAGAAGAAGAAGAAGAAGAAGAAGAAGAAGAAGAAGAAGAAGAAGAAGAAGAAGAAGAAGAAGAAGAAGAAGAAGAAGAAGAAGAAGAAGAAGAAGAAGAAGAAGAAGAAGAAGAAGAAGAAGAAGAAGAAGAAGAAGAAGAAGAAGAAGAAGAAGAAGAAGAAGAAGAAGAAGAAGAAGAAGAAGAAGAAGAAGAAGAAGAAGAAGAAGAAGAAGAAGAAGAAGAAGAAGAAGAAGGGGGAGATAGGAAAGAAAGATTGAATAGAATGAGAAAGTGGTGAAGAAGAAGAAGAAGAAAATGAATAGAAGATTGGAAGAACGGAAGATTAGAAGGAAGAAACCAATGATTGGAAGATGATTGGAAGAAGAAGGAGGAGGATTCGATTCATACTAATAAGAGGCGAAATGGATTGAAGAAAAACAAGGATGGAAAGAAGAGGAGGATAGAAATGGGATGGATTGAAAACAAACAAGAAAAAACAAGAAGCCCTAAATCTATCAAACAACAAGCCTAATTCAAAAATAGAGTTGATTGATCCATTGAAATACCTTTGGATGCTTGCTTGAAGCTTGGAAAGGACCCATAAGGATGATCCGCGCAAAAAATCGCATACGAAAAAACGCCTCCTCGGCCGCTTAGAACCAAAAACTAGGCGCGGAAAAGCCGCTCTGTTTTCGATAAAAAGTTCTGACGCCGTTGAACGGCGCCGTGAGGTCGCGTTAACGGCGTACGCAATAGTCGTTAAACGACGTGTATAACGACGTCTTTGTGTTAAACGACGTGCCTTTTTTTTATTAAGTTATAATTATAAGTTATTATTATAATTATAATTATTATACAAAGAAGGATTGTTACCCAGTGGAGGGCTGTCATTTATGCAGTAATCTAACTCAGGAAGCTGCTCTTGAACAGGATGTTGAAAGTCCGGTTTGCCTCCACCTCCAGACATTTTTGTGATAGAAAATGTAGAAATCAAACTCAAATTTTTTATCTTTCGACGAACTTAGATGATTAAAAACAGCTTTTCACCGATGGATCGGAGCTGCAATATTCGATCTGCATAAACAGAGCAGAGAAAAGAGGTGGGCCGTATTTGCGGGAATGACGCCAATGTGTATACCGACGTGTCTTTTTTTTTTATTAAGTTACCAACTTAGATCTATTTGTTTTATTACTTATGTTTTTTATCTATATTGTGGTGGCACAAGATAGACCCTTCACCTTAATATAACATATCCTACTCACCTTGAATTTCGAAGTTCGAGATATTCAATTTTCGTTACACTCCATAATGAGTCCATCACGAATGTGACCGCCACGACAATTAATTTGTTGTCGATTGACGGATTTGGACAGTTAAGCTATACCTATTCTATAGCCCGCCCTATGCTTTCATTTGACGACGTTTTGGTTTATAACGACGTGTCTTTTTTTTTAATTAAGTTATTATTATTAGCAATCTTTTTTATATGACGCCCGTAATTTTCGTTGAGCGGCGTTTATAACGACATTTTTTGGGTTCCAAACGAGCGTGTCTTTTTTTTTTTTAAGTTAATATTATTAGCAACTTAGATTTGTTTCATTACTTATGTATTTTATCTATCCTTCTTTATCTATCCACTTAGATTTCTCTCCATCCTTGTTTATCTATCCACTTTAATAAACCGGACTTGTGCACCATTGAGCTTCACTTGCATACTTTCATACTAAATCAAGCTTGCCAATCACTTGATCATGTAGCGGTGCAAACATATGGCTCACAGGTTGCTCTTTCGCATACAATCTACACAAGGCATGCCCATTTCTGATCCATGCAAAGCTGCAAGAAGAGCTTCTTTGATTTGCCATATTCTCGTGCATGATCACATACAACTTCATATATGGTTGCAGACCTCTTCATAGATTACCGCTAAGGGTTTTGGATCTGACCCGGGGTTCAACGACGTCTCACCTTGAATTTCGAGTTCGAGATATTCAATTTTCGTACACTCCATAATGAGTCCATATGAATGTGACCGCCCACGGCAATTAATTTGTTGTCGAGACCGGATTTGGACGGTTAAGCTATACCTATTCTAGAGCCCGCCCTATGCTTTCATTTGACGACTTTTTGGTTTATATCGACGTGTCCTTTTTTTTAAGTTAATATTATTAGCAACTTAGATTTGTTTCATTACTTATGTATTTTATCTATTCTTGTTTATGTATCCACTTAGATTTCTCTCCATCCTTGTTTATCTATCCACTTTAATAAACCGGACTTGTGCACCATTGAGCTTCACTTGCATACTTTCATACTAAATCAAACTTGTCACCACTTGGTCGGACGTTCGAGTCCATTGGCGAGTCGATCGCGATTCGGAGAGGGGAGGTCGCCCGTCCGGTCCCCCGTGGCCTTGGGGAGAGGAAATTTGGGGCAAGCAGCCCTGAGGGATTTTAGGGTCCAAGGCAAGGCCAACACCCCAACTCCACTTCAAGACACGCGCAAGGTCCCCGCCGATCGACAAGGAGAGGGCCTCAAACGTAAACCCCGTGGGTTGCCGTGCTCTAGAAGGGTTTACGTTTTGGGGCCGAGTCCCGGTACATTGCACTGGGACCCGGCCGAAGCAAAGACGGACAAGGGGAAAGGGACGGAGAGCGGAGTTTGGGCCTTTCCTCCTCCCATGTGGCAAGTAGAAAGTCGGGGGCTTTTGCTGGCAAGACATTCGTAAATTCGCAATTAATGCATTGCACGAAAATAAATTCCGGTTTTTGCCAGCGGGATCCCTAATTCATCTCCAGCACACGCCCAATTTTCGGAATTTTCGGAGAAGGTCTAGGTCAAAGGGTTAGCATTAGAACGTCCGGGGCAGCCCCGCTGTGGCAACCGAAAGCTGGCACCCTTCCCCAAGTCAAACGAGGCCGGGACCTTGCAGGGATCCCTCACAAGAGGGGAGAGTCCAGGACCCCGTGGAGGCGGGATCCAAAAAAGTTCGAGGCAGCCCTTCTGGCCCGCTCCCGGGTCGCACGCTAATGACCACCCTCCCGGAGCCCGGTTCCCCTATCCGACCGTTGGATCCTCCGTTCAGGGGCCCCTCTTCGGGAAGGTCCAAAAGATTCCAGATCGGTCCGGGAGAACTTGTCAAACCGCGGGGCGTCCTGATGTCGGCCTTGTAGAAACCGCAAGATCGTTTTGTCGTTCGGCACCGGGATGCTCGGAATGGCAAATAGACCCCGCCAAATCGTCTGAATGGCTTAAATTACCCTAGGGGAGCAAGTTACACGGCCGGTTTTGCGAAAGAAGGAAACACTCACGCCCTCCACGACAAGATCCCGCATGCACATCCTAGGCCAATTGACTACGAGTGTGATGGAAGTGAGCTACTTTGGCGCTTCTTGAGTTCGGTGGTCTTCGGGCCACGGAACTTGGTCCCTGTGGCAATGTCGACGCTCGAGTCCATTGGCAGAGTCAGATCATGATTCCGAGAGGGGAGGTCGCTCGCCCGGCCCCTGTGTGGCCTTGGGAGAGGGAAATTTGGGGCAAGCAGCCTGGGAGGGATTTTAGGGTCAAGGGGTCAAGGCCAACACCCCAACTCCACTTTCAAGACACGGGCAAGGTCCCGCCGAATCGACAAGGAGAGGGCCTCCAAACGAAACCCCGTGGGCTGCCGTGCTCTAGAAGGGTTTACGCTTTGGGGCCGAGTCCCCGGTCTGCTGCACTTGGGACTCGGCCGAGAAGCAAAGAGCCGAGAATACGGAGCAAGGGGAACCGGACGGAGCTGAGTTTGGGCCTTTCCTCCTCCCGATGTGGCAAGTAGAGGTCGGGGGCCGCTTTTGTGCTGGCAAGACGTCAGAATTCGCAATTAATGCATTGCACCTAAAATAAATTCCGTTTTTGCCGGCTGGGATCCCTAATTCATCTCCAAAGACACGGCCCAATTTTTGGAATTTTCGGAGAAGGTCTAGGTCAAAGGGTTAGCATTAGAACGGCCGGGGCAGCCCGCTGCGTAGGCAACCGAAGCCGGCACCCTTCCCCAAGTCAAACGAGGCCAGGACCTTGCGGGGATCCCTCACAAGAGGGGAGAGTCCGGACCCCGTGAGGCGGGATCAAAAAGTTCCCGAGGCACCCTCTTCCCCGGCAAAGCTCCCTGGTCGGAGACGCTTATCGACCACCCTCCTGAGCCCTGTTCCCCTATCCGGACCGCTGGATCCTCCGCTCAGGGGCCCCTCTTCGAAGGTCCAAAAGATTCCAGATCGGTCCCGGGAGAACTTGTCAAACCTTTGGGCGCCCCGGATGTCGGCCTTTGTAGAAACCAAGACCATTTTGTCGCTCGGGCACCGGGATGCTCAGGAATGGCAAATAGACCCCGCCAAATCGTCCGAATGGCTTAAATTACCCTAGGGAGCAAGTTACACGGTCGTTTTTGCTTTAAAAGAAGGAAACACTCACGCCTCCACGACAAAGATTCCCGCATGCACATCCTAGGCCAATTGACTACGAAAGTGTGATGGAAGTGAGCTACTTTGCGCTTCTTGGAGTTCGGGTGGTCTTCGCCACGGAACTTGGTCCCCAGTGGCAATGTCGATATCGGGGAGTCCATTGGCGAGTCGATCGCGATTCCTCGAGAGGGGAGGTCGCCTGGTCCGGCCCCCGGGCCTTGGGGAGAGGAAATTTGGGGCAAGCAGCCCCGGAGGGATTTTAGGGTCCAAGGCCTGGCGCCAACACCCCAACTCCACTTCAAGACATGGGCGCAAGGTCCCGGCCGACCGACAAGGAGAGGGCCTCCAAACGTAAACCCCCGTGGGCTGCCGTGCCTCTAGAAGGGTTTACGCTTTGGGGCCGAAGTCCCGTCCTGCTGCACTTGGGACCGGGCCGAAGCAAAAAATGACACGAATACATGAGCAAGGGGAACCGACGGAGCGAGTTTGGGCCTTTCCTCCTCCCCGATGTGGGCAAGTAGAGGTCGGGGGCCGCTTTTGGGATGTGGCAAGACATTCAGAATTCGCAATTAATGCATTGCACCTAAAATAAATTCCGCTTTTGCCAGGGATCCCTAATTCATCTCCAAAGACACGGCCCAATTTTCGGAATTTTCGGAGAAGGTCTAGGTCAAAGGGTTAGCATTAGAACGGTCGGGGCAGCCCGCTGTGGTGGCAACCGAGCTGGCACCCTTCCCCAAGTCAAACGAGGCCAGACCTTGCGGGGATCCCTCACAAGAGGGGAGAGTCCGACCCCGTGAGGCGGGATCCAAAAGTTCCCGAGGCAGCTTTCCCGGCAGCGCCCCCGGCCGCAGACGCTTAATGACCACCCTCCCGAGCCCGCTTCCTCTATCCGGAACCGCTGATCCTCCGCTCAGGCCCCTTCGGAAGGTCCAAAAGATTCCAGATCGGGTCCCTGGGGAGAACTTGTCAAACCCGGGCGCCCCGATGTCGGGCCTTGTAGAAACCGCAAGATCGCTTTTGTCGTCGCACCGGGATGCTCCTAATGGCAAATAGACCCCGCCAAATCGTCCGAATGGCTTAAATTACCCTAGGGAGCAAGTTACACCTGGCCGGTTTTTATAAAGAAGGAAACACTCACGCCTCCACGACAAGATCCCGCATGCACATCCTAGGCCAATTGACTACGAAAGTGTGATGGAAGTGAGCTACTTTGGCGCTTCTTGAGTTCGGGTGGTCTTCCTCGCCACGGAACTTGGTCCCTGTGGCAATGTCGACGTTCGAGTCCATTGGCAGAGTCGATCGCGATTCCTGAGAGGGAGGTCGCCCGTCCGGCCCCCGTGGCCTTGGGGAGAGGAAATTTGGGCAAGCAGCCTCCGGAGGGATTTTAGGGTCCGCTACCCGGCCAACACCCCAACTCCACTTCAAGACACGCGCAAGGTCCCGCCGACCGGACAAGGAGAGGGCCTCAAACGTAAAACCCCTGTGGGTTGCCGTGCCTAGAAGGGTTTACGCTTTGGGGCCGAGTCCCGGTCTGCTGCACTTGGGACCCGCCGGAAGCAGCAGCCGAGAATACGGAGCAAGGGGAACCGACGGAGCGGAGTTTGGGCCTTTCCTCCTCCCGATGTGGCAAGTAGAAGTCGGGGGCTTTTGCAAAGGGCAAGACATTCAGAATTCGCAATTAATGCATTGCACCTAAAATAAATTCCGGCGGAGTTTTTTTTTTGCCCGGATCCCTAATTCATCTCCAAGACATGGCCCAATTTTCGGAATTTTCTGAGAAGGTCTAGGTCAAAGGGTTAAGATTAGAACGGGCGGGGCAGCCCGCTTGTGGAGCAACCGAAGCCTGGCACCCTTCCCCAAGTCAAACGAGGCCGTGACCTTGCAGGGATCCTCACAAGAGGGGAGAGTCCGGACCCCGTGAGGCTGGATCCAAAAGTTCCCGAGGCAGCCCCTTCCCCTTAGCCGCCCCCGGTCGCACGCTAATGACCACCTCCCGAGTCCCGCCTCCCCTATCCGACCGCTGGATCCTCCGCTCGTGGGCCCCTCTTCGAAGGTCCAAAAGATTCCAGATCGGGTCCGGGAGAACTTGTCAAACCGCGGGCCCCGGGATGTCCGCCTTTGTAGAAACCGGCAAGCTTTGTCGTTTCGGGCACCGGGATGCTCCTGGAATGGCAAATAGACCGCCAAATCGTCCGAATGGCGAAATTACCCTAGGGAGCAAGTTACACTGGCCGGTTTTATAAAGAAGGAAACACTCACGCCTCCACGACAAGAGATCCCGCATGCACATCCTAGGCCAATCGACACGAGTGTGATGGAAGTGAGCTACTTTGGCTTTTGGAGTTCGGGTGGTCTTCCTGGCCACGGAACTTGGTCCCTGTGGCAATGTCGACGCTCGAGTCCATTGGCGTAGTCGATCGCGATTCCTGAGAGGGGAGGTCGCCTCGTCCGGCCCCGTGGCCTTGGGGAGAGGAAATTTGGGGCAAGCAGCCTCCTGAGGGATTTTAGGGTCCAGGCCTCAAGGCCAACACCCCAACTCCACTTCAAGACACGGGCGCAAGGTCCCGCCGAACCGACAAGGAGAGGGCCTCCAAACGAAACCCTGGGTGGGCTGCCGTGCTCTAGAAGGGTTTACGCTTTGGGGCCGAGTCCCGGTCTGCTGCACTTGGAACCCGGCCGAGAAGCAAACAGCCAGAATACGGAGCAAGGGGAACCGACGAGCTGGAGTTTGGGCCTTTCCTCCTCCCCGATGTGGCAAGTAGAGGTCGGGGCCTTTTGCAAGGGCAAGACGTCAGAATTCGCGAATTAATGCATTGCATAACGAAAATAAATTCGTTTTTGCCACGGGATCCCTAATTCATCTCCAGCACACGCCCAATTTTTCGAATTTTCGAGAAGGTCTAGGTCAAAGGGTTAAGATTAGAACGGGCCGGGCAGCCCGCTGGGTGGCAACCGAGCTGGCACCCTTCCCAAGTCAAACGAGGCCAGGACCTTGCAGGATCCTCACAAGAGGGGAGAGTCCGACCCCGTGAGGCGGGATCCAAAAGTTCCCGAGGCAGCTCCTTCCCGGCAGCGCCCCCGGGCTGCACGCTTAATGACCACCCTCCCGGAGCTCTAAAGGCTCCCCTATCCCGACCGCTGGATCCTCCGCTCGTGGGCCCCTCTTCGAAGGTCCAAAAGATTCCAGATCGGTCCCGAGAACTTGTCAAACCGTGGGCGCCCCGATGTCCGGCCTTTGTAGAAACCGGGTGATCGCTTTTGTCGTCGCACCGGGATGTTCGAATGGCAAATAGACCCCCGCCAAATCGTCCGGAATGAAAAATTACCCTAGGGAGCAAGTTACACGGGCCGGTTTTGCTAAAGAAGGAAACACTCACGCTCCACGACAAGATCCCGCATGCACATCCTAGGCCAATTGACCACGAGTGTGATGGAAGTGAGCTACTTTGGCGCTTCTTGAGTTCGGGTGGTCTTCTGGCCACGGAACTTGGTCCCTCAGGGCAATGTCGACGTTCTGAGTCCATTGGCAGAGTCGATCGCGATTCCGGAGAGGGGAGGTCGCCTGGGTCCGGCCCCTCGTGGCCTTGGGGAGAGGAAATTTGGGGCTAGCCTCCCGGAGGGATTTTAGGGTCTCAAGGCTCAAGGCCAACACCCCAACCCACTTCAAGACACCTGCAAGCAAAGGTCCCGCCGACCGGGACAAGGAGAGGGCCTCCAAACGCAAAACCCCGTGGGCTGCCGTGCTCTAGAAGGGTTTACGCTTTGGGGGCCGAAGTCCTGGTCCGCTGCACTTGGGACTCCGGCCGAAGCAGCAAAATGAATACGCGAGCAAGGGGAACCGACGATGGAGTTTGGGCCTTTCCCTCCTCCGATGTGGCAAGTAGAAGTCGGGGGCTTTTGCAAAGGGCAAGACATTCAGAATTTAATTAATGCATTGCACCTAAAATAAATTCGCTTTTTGCGGCCGGATCCCTTTAATTCATCTCAAAGACATGGCCCAATTTTCGAATTTTGAGAGAAGGTCTAGGTCAAAGGGTTAAGATTAGAACGGTCGGGGCAGCCCAAGCAGGCAACCGAGCCGCACCCTTCCCCAAGTCAAACGAGGCCGTGACCTTTGTGGATCCCTCACAAGAGGGGGGAGAGTCCTGACCCTGTGAGGCTGGATCCAAAAAAAGTTCCCCGAGGCAGCTTTCCCCGCAGCGCCCCCCGGGGTGACGCTAATGACCACCCTCCCGAGCCCTGCCCCTATCCCACTGCTGATCCTCCGTCAGGCCCCCTCTTCGAAGGTCCAAAAGATTCCGATCGGTCCGGAGAACTTGTCAAATAAACTGGGCGCCCCGATGTTTGGCCTTTAGAAACCGCGACTGTTTTGTCGTTTCCGGGGCACGTGGGATGCTCCCGAATGGCAAATAGACCCCGCTAAATCGGGTCTAATGGCGAATTACCCTAGGAGTGTTACACTACTGGTTTTATAAAGAAGGAAA